>JAMADQ010000022.1:94313-256472 GCA_023624055.1 Paecilomyces sp. PK2413
ATTTTTTAAATACTAGTTAATAAGTACTAGCCCTGATCGACGTGCCGCTAACCCAAACACCCCACCGTCCACGTTTTAAAAAAAAAAAAAAAAAAAAAAAAAAAGAATACACAATTCAATGGAAAGGGCGAGGAAGACGGCCCGAAGAGCAGGGCGACTCTATATCCATATATGGCACAGGCATTCCGTACAGTACATGTGAACTTGGATAGCGTCTGGGGCGACTCCGCTGCTCCGCCTCGTTGTGTTCGTTGATCAATAACGCCAATGCGCCAATCACACCGGCTGGTCACCATTCGGGGCCGAGATGCCGGAGGCGGTACGGATAGCACGCTGATAATTGAAGATGTCTTAGATAAGACGATAAAAACGTGATGTACATACATGAAGGTATTCCGGGTTTCGATTAAATCAAGCCGCTTTTCCTTTTTTAGTGATCCCGCCGTTTTTTTCCCCCCAGCTTTCGCCAGTCCAACAGAGCCATTGACTACGGTGTACAGGTATTAGATAATTATAGTGGTCTACACGAGTTTACAGAGCATCAGTGATGCATCCGTGGCTGGCATCCTGGACGTTTCTGTGAAATCGATCATGTTAGCGGGATAATGTCCATATCGATCGTCACAGGTCAGTGAGGTTATAAGGGTTACATACCGAGCATACTTGCCCAAAGTTCCTCTGAGCGTCAGTCCAGTGGGCGGCAGTTTGCCAGCCTCCTTGGCAGCTTCCCATTCCTTCTTTCGTTCGGCGAGGATCTCGTCACTGAGCTCCACGTCGAGGACTCTCTTCTCGGCATCAATGGTGATGACATCGCCGTCCTTGAGGAGGCCAATAGGGCCACCAACAGCAGCCTCAGGGACGATGTGTCCGATCAGGAAACCGTGAGAACCACCAGAGAATCGGCCGTCAGTGATCAGGGCGCAGGAGGATCCGAGACCTGCACCCATGAGGGCGGACGAGGGCTTAAGCATTTCTACAGTCTGTTAGTGTATAGTCACATTGATATACGATGGAAACGCAGCCGCCAGAAATATACATACCAGGCATTCCAGGGCCACCCTTGGGTCCGGTGTAACGGATAACAACGACAGTCTTCTCATCCTTCTTGATTTCGTTACGCTCAAGCGCAGCAACGAAGTCATCTTCGGCATCAAATACACGCGCCTTTCCCACGAACTTGGTACCCTCCTTTCCAGTGATCTTGCCAACACTGCCACCGGGAGCCAGACTTCCACGGAGAATCTGAATGTGGCCTGTCTTCTTGATAGGATTGGAGAGCGGACGGATGATCTTCTGGTCCGCTGGGAAATCGGGGGCCTTTTCCAAGTTCTTGGCCAGAGTCTCACCCGTAACGGTGATACCAGAGCCATCGATCAGGCCCTCCTTAAGAAGGTACTTGAGCAGTGCAGGAGTACCACCAATGTTGTACAGATCATTCATGACATACTTGCCAGAGGGCTTCAGATCAGCCAAGAAGGGAATACGGTCCGAGACAGACTGGAAGTCATCAATGGTCAAGTTAATACCAACAGAGTCGGCAATCGCAATCAGGTGGAGAACCGCGTTGGTCGAGCCTCCGGTGATGTTGACAACGACCATAGCGTTCTCGAAGGCCTGACGCGTCAGAATGTCCTTGGGACGGATATCCTCGACCAGGAGCTTCTTGATTGCTTCACCCGCAGCAAGACACTCCAGGTCCTTGGCCTTGGACTCGGCTGGGTTGGAGGAGGATCCGGGAAGGGTCATTCCCATAGTCTCAATGGCCGAGGCCATGGTGTTGGCCGTGTACATACCACCACAGGCACCGCCACCGGGGCAAGCGTGACGGATGACATCAAATCGCTGCTCTTCGTTGATCTCTCCGGTCAAGAACTGCCCGTAAGCCTGGAAGGCGGACACGATATCTATGTCGGCGTTGTTCTGGGTTGCCGCACAACCCGGGCGGATCGAGCCACCGTACACCATCAGACTGGGACGGTTGACACGGCCCATCGCCATCAGAACACCGGGCATGTTCTTATCGCAACCGGGGATACTGATGTTGGCATCGTACCACTGTCCTCCCATAACAGTCTCGATGGAATCGGCAATGAGATCACGACTCTGCAGCGAAAAGCGCATTCCTGAGGTGCCCATACTGATCGCATCACTGACACCCACTGTGTTGAACTGCATTCCAATAAGTCCGGCGCGTTGAACTCCCTCTTTGACCCGGTTGTTGAGGTCCAGCAAGTGCATGTTACAAGGGTTACCGCTGTACCAGACAGACGAGATTCCAACTTGGGCCTTATTCATGTCTTCTTCATTCAGACCAGTCGCATAGAGCATAGCCTGCGAGGCACCTTGAGAGATAGGCTGGGTGACAAAGCGAGAGACCTTGTTGAGCGCCTTGTCGTCATCCTTGGTGGACGCTTTTCGGAGGGAGAGGGTGGTGGAAAGCGAACGGCTGCGACGTGGGTGAGTGAATATTCAATTGCGCTATTACAGAATGGATGCAGTACTACCTAGGAACAAAGGCGCTTCTCGCGATCTTGGGCAACTGCCCACGGGCCTGAGTCAGGAGCATGGTGAAGATGGTTGTCGGGTCACACTGCCCGGGGACGGCGTAATAAAGTACTTGGTCCCAAGCTCAACCAGGCGGTGGCCACCGACGTGAAACGAGAATGGCGGAGCTGCAGACGAGACCAAATACCAGGGAGAAGAGATCCAGAGGTCCAGAAAGGGCGACAGCTGGAGAAAAGCGAGAAGCGATTCTTTTTTTTCGGACTTTGGCTGACTCTGGCGTTCTTGTCTCCGCAGCGAAGTCGGCCCGCTCAGCTGCGGTCCGCCGCCGGCCACCGGACCAATCCGCGCTCAGCGATAGTCAGCGACTCGCTCCGAGGGGGTTGTTTTTTTTTATGTGTATTTATATCCAATACTCATATTGGCTTTCTTTCTTTCTTTCTTTTAGTGACGATATGATTGTTGTTTGTATTTTGCGGTTGGAGATGTCTAGGAACAATAATGGTGAGTATTTTAAATGGAATGGCTTTGTAAGATACAGTTCACATTGTGATAAAAGTCACAGGATATACATCCATGGTAGCTCCCAGGCGATCAATAGCCTGAAACAGAGCCTCTCGAATAACGGGGGGCTTCCATTGGAGGACGTCTATGAAAGGGGAAACGAGAAGACACAGGAAGTACCCAAAAGCCTTGTCTACTCTCGCAGAGCCAACCGAGAAGGAAGTCGGCAGGTCTCCAAGCTCAGAACAGCCCCTCCGCTAACCAAACTGCAACAACAGAAACACATCAAGCATCGTAAACGCGGAACTCGTGCCATGCATAGATCGTAAGGATATCATCCACATATGAGGAAAGCATGAGAATTCATAGCGCAGTAAAAACTCCAGCATTAATGGAGGACAACCAAGGGATTTCCGGAGACTAGCTCTACGGAACCTCTTTGTCACCTCTCTTGAGTCCTCCCGGAACATCAATCGCGTCATGGACCCATTCCACCTTGGCGATATCATCGAGGCCCTTTCGTCTCGTATTACGCTTCAACAGCGACTCAACACATTCTCGAGCGCCTTCTAAGTCCTTGCCCTTTGAAGGATCCCACTCTCCATCGGCATCTGCGTATCGGTACCACGCCCATTCGCAACGGGCAATTCGATGAGGGGTACGAGCGCGGAGTTTGGCGGGATCACCGCGTGTCCCCGGCAAGGCATCGAAAGGCAGTCGACTCTCCATTAGTGCGTAGAGTAGGACGCCCAGCGCCCATGCGTCGGTCGAACGTCCGTCATACGGTTGCCCCATCAGGATCTCCGGGGCCGCATAGTCCTCGCTGCCGCAGCGCGTGTGCAGCAGGGGGCTCTCAGGTGGCTCGGGGATCCGTCTGGACAGACCGAGATCGCTTAGGGTAATTACGGCCCGGTCATAGGTACGCCAATTTGCGATCTGCTGCATGGCGGGTGCAGGCAGGTTGACAAGAACATCTGGATGAGGTCAGCCGCGGCTACCTGGAGATTGGGGTTCGACACATACTCTCCAGTTTGATATCTCTGTGGACAATGTAATTGCTGTGCAGATAACGCACCGCTCCCACCAATTCAGCAAAGACTCTTCTAAGAAGCGCAGGGCTCAACTGTTTGGGACCAGATGTCGCGAACTCAAACAAATCGCCGCCGGGACAGTAGTCCAGTACCAGTAAAGCACGCTTCTGATCGTAGCCAAGAGCCTTCAGTTGAACCAATGAAGGGTGATTGACCGATTTCAGAATATCGACCTCACGCTTCAGCGACACCTCTACTCTTTCCTCGTCGGCCCCGCCTGCAGGGCCATATTCGATCACCTTCACAGCAACTAACTTCTGCGTGGGCCTCCCAGCATCGTCCGGAGCCATCATTTCATCGGACTCCACACGTGCTGCAAGGCTAACCTGGCTGAACGTCCCCTGTCCCAAAACCCGTAGTTTACGATATTTTCGAGGCTGCTGACTTCTAACCGAACGAACCGAAAATATCTCACCCGATTGTTCTGTCACCGAGACTTGGCCAACTGGCTCATTATCACTGTCGAATCCATCACGTGTGCTTCTTGGGGGAGTCGGTGGCCGGGCGGACGGGATAGAGATTCCACGGTGGACAGCCAGGTACTGCTCGCGGTGGAGGTTGCTCTGTGGCGTGGGGATATGGGCCCTTGATGTAGACGATCCTGGTCCAGTACCTGAGACCGCAATCGGACGGTGGTGGATGTGAGGAACTCTGCCTGGGGGGACATATTCACTCAGACTACGGTTCCGCGTATGCTTCGCTGGAGATTCAGCCCCAGTGCGCGGCGGTATCGAAGGTTCCTCTTCTGCGAGACTCGGGTACAGTTTAGTTCGCGACGACCTTGAGGACGAAGGTCTCAACAGCTGTGTCGAGTCACTCATCCGGAGACTCAGGCTGGAGCCTGGCCGGGACGCGCCTGACGACGTCCGCGAGAGAGAATGAGACGCTCCCCTCTTCCACGGCGAACTTAGGTAGCCTATCGGTGATGGCAACGGAGTGATATCGCCTATGGCTGCCAACTGGGGCGACGACAGCACAGAGGATGGAGACAGAGAACCTGCACTGGAGATAGCCCCGCCACGCACTGCTCGCATACTAGGCGTCCGATGCAATAAACTCGTCGTCGACAGACAGGAATCCAGAGATGTGTCGACTTCCCGGACCGGGGTTATTGGGCGTGCATTTTGGAAATCCGTACGGATATGCAGCGAGGGCAGCAGCTGTCCCGTCGTGCTATCTCGTCCATTGTCTTGTTTGCCGTGCGCTTGCGGCGGGCGGACGGCATTGTTCGATGCGAGAAGTCCATCCGGGCGAGAGCCTCCCAAAGAAATCACCGGGGATGTTGTCGATTCGTTGTCCACAGGCGATGTCGAGCCTGCATCCGGGGGCGGTTGTTCAAGGTCGGACAGCGGTGGTGACCTATCGGTCGATCGGGACCTGTTTGGTTCAATCATTGAAAGACGGCCCTCCCACCGGACAAAACCGACAGTCAACAGAGCCGTTTGATGCAGCAGATATCTCCCAGAAACTGGGGAAGTCCCACGGGGAGATACTGAGATCAGTCAGCCGAATCGGATCTTATCTCCTCCTGCCGTTCTCCACGTCCGAGGCCGGGTCGAGGAGTGTCTTAGATTTAGATCTAGGGGATCGTAATAGTCATTGCATCCGGAGAGATATCGCAGCAAGGAAAAATACTTGCAGACGGAGCACCGAGACCACGGAACGGCTAGGGGAAACGGAGCACAGTAACTTCAGCTGCTTCACAAAGTCCGAGGGCCTGGATGACGCCGGTGCCAAGTTTAAGTAGAGGCGTTCTGGGTGGGAGAGGACGAGGCCCGCGAGAGGAAAGGCTGGACGCATGCGAGCCACTAATGCCTGAGGCTGTAAGGCCCTCGATATCCCTACACTAGTCCCGATCAAGACATTCCGCGGTTCAGCTTGCCCCAATCTGGCCAATCAGCGGCGCCCGCACGTGATATCCGATCAGCTGATGGTCACAATCTGTATGCGCTATACCTTTTCTAGCGACTCGATCAAAGTCCGCCAAGACGCTCGCACGCGGATGTCCGTGAGGATAACAAATAATAATCATAACAATAGTTAGTTAAATGTCGAGTCGGGAATCGTCCGTGCTTTTGCGATATGGCACTAGTGAGCAATAAGAGGCCACCGTGATCCTTCAAGGCAAGGATGCAACCCCGCCAAGTAGCTCTGCAACTAGCATAGTCTGTCCCTCGAAAACCGCCTTGGTTCTCTTCGTTTCTCTGGAGTAATATTAAATATGGTAGATAGATTTCGCATGAGTTGGTGGAGCCAGTGACGTGAGTTGCTATTCTTATCATTTGACTTCATAGTCTACTGCACGCCAAGTCGGTTCTCCCCGGGTTACGAGAGCTATGTTGATTAGCGGGCATAGCGTACATATGGTATTCATCAAACCCAGAGAAACTGTCCACCTACGCGGGGAACAAGTGTCGGCTACGACACGAGCCGTGTTTTCTCGTCTTGGGTACTCAAAATTCCTGAGACTCAGAATACATATTAGTTAGCTACGGCGTAATACAATCGATGCTTGAGTGAGAGCTAACCTGACCAATGAGCTCGTCCTCCTGCACCACGTGTGATCGATTCGGACTCTCCTGTTGAAGTACTGTGGTGCGACAGCATTATTTGAAGAGAGAGACAAAGTCTCTGGCCTGAAGGGAATTTTATTGATCTCTAGAATGAACACTAGTCTGTCACATGGAAGAGACACCGCAAACGCATCGCAATAACAATCATAAACTGGGACGGGATGGAGTTCGACATAAGCTTCCAGACTAAGCCACAATTGGCCCTCGCACAGTCGCAACCTTGCTGGAGGAAGAAATTAACTGATGACACAGAATGGAGAGACATTAAAGAAGGAGCTGAAACAACATTCGATGCGGCTCGACAAAGGTCAAGAGAACTTGCCATCCGACTGAGATTCACTTTCTGGTGAGACAGTCTCACCCAACGCTCCGCCATCCCCAATAGGACGATAACCACCGACTTCCCAGTCATCCAGCTGCCAGTCGACTGGATCGAGATGGAAAGTACCACTCTCCCAATTGCGCCAAAGCTCATCGAAATCCTCCCTACTGACATCTTTCCATTGCGATGGCGGGGTCGTGGGTTGTTCTGGAGGCCTCTCCAGCGTGGTTTCCTGGGAATATAATTAGTTCCGCGGCAAATAACGATAATACCGTCGATTCGATTGGAAACATACATGGCAAATCAGGGCTGTCTTGGATGCGTCCCGCACCACGACCTTCATCAGTTTGGTGAAGTCTTCTTGGTCGCATAACGCAATCCAGCGTCCGTCGTCTTCAATGGGGACATTGGTTTCCTCCGTGCCTACTATTTTATAACCCCACACTTTGCCGCCGACATATTTGCCTTTAAGAACCTGACGACGAGGCTTCATTTCTTTGGTAGCTCGGGGTCTAACATTGTCAGGGCCGCACTTCTCATCGTTACGTTCTGGCGTCTTCACTCGCTGCACCTCCGTGATGCTCTTGACATAAGCGTGTCTTTGCAAAATATCCTCAAATTCGTCGAAGAGACAGTTTCGGGGTATGTATAGGTCCATCGTCCAAAATCTTTCCCCGTCAAACATACTGCACATGTCGCACACCACTTGAATCCTCACTCGAGCTGGTGGCGGAGGTGTAGGTCTTTGAAGCTCTTCCAATCGTCCCAGTTTGATAAACACACTGCTCGCAGCGTCCTGTCTGCCCATCTGCCGTACTTCTTCCAGAGGAATCCCCGCTCCTACCAGACGCCTCTCGACCTCCCTCACCGCAGCGGGAATTAGGCTCCTGTGCTGCCGTATCATCCACCGAATGTGTCTTTCCTGCTCTGCCTGGCGCTCAGCACGGTCCAGTGCAGCACTCAGACTTGCGTCTGCATTTTCTGACGGTGGCCCCTGGACGGCCTTCTTCTGAGACTCTGGTAGCGTATGCTCCTGGGGGGGAACACTGGGTGAACCGAATATCTCCTCCGGCGAGAACTGGGTCGACCAACCCACTAAGCCGCGATTGAAGCCATCTAGGCGAAGCCAGTGGATCATATCGTCCACGGTGACACCGCCACTACTAAGTGTATGAGATGGCATAGACATAGGCTTATTTTGTCCTGTGAGGTTGTTCTCTGCCATTTTGGGGAGTTGCACTGTCCGCGTCCAGCACTATGCGACAGTGTAGCTGTGTAGGCAGTGTTGTGGGAAAATGTCTGCTAGCGACGATATGACTTATGGAATATACCTTATAACACTCTTATTTCGGACTGACTATAGCCAGCTGTGGGACTGGGGTGTTGGTATCTAGATAAGAAATATGATGCATAATAAATGAAGAAGATCTGTCAGGTTATGTGTTTAGTAAAGAAAGAGTAGCAAGCAAGCGCTTTTTGGGAACACAACACGCATGTGTTGAGAGTAACAAACAGACCAAAGACAAGAACTGGGGAGGCCAGATGAAGCTGATCAGTATATGGGGCGACTGACCGGGGAGTTCCGTCTGGAAATACACAAATAATCAACTAAAGGAGACTCCTTATCGGCTTGCCACCATGATCCTACAATCATCCAGAGAGCACGAGATCAATATCCATGTTGGCTTTGTGTTGCTGGTGTATCAAATTTGCTGCTGAAAGGAACAAGGGACACTGAGCATTGGTTGACTCGTGTGGGAGAAAAGGGGCTATGAGAGATTATCTCCATATTTATGGTACACGCTGCTAGAACATCGGAATGAACCTATTGAACCGTTCAGTGCTGTGGAAATATGTTCTCCATTGGAGCATTTCGTAAAAGATCGCTTGTCGTGACAAACTAGTAAGAAAACAGTCATCGCCAAGCATCTGCAAACGATAAAAAACAGATCCAAAGGAGATCTCTATATGTACAGGAAACAAAAACAACCCATGACCATGCCCGGTCCCAAACCCAGAGACAATGCAATAAAGGATGCTTCGAGCGCCGGAGTGAGGAGATTTGTCGGAATAAATAGCAAGCTTCTAATACAGCGTAAGGAGTATAGTGACAGCTGCGACATCCGCCGCTCGGCCCACCCTGCGTGGAGAAGGGTATCGCCCCGAGGCATCGGCCGCAAAATTAATCAGGTCTACCTATCTCGGCGAGTCGCGTGGTTACGGGAATCGCGTGTCGGTACCTTTAGAAAATAGCTCTTCTCGTAACCTAAAAGCAAACAGGTCAGAAAATGTTCTCCAAAAGTAACATATCAGGGGTGCGCGTGTCCTTACCGCCCAGACACCGGCAATGCTAGCCACAATTCCTCCGGAAATCATCATGGGCTTCAGGCCCCTTGTGCTCTTAAAAACCATTCCACTGAGGGCCCCCGCCACAATGCTGTTGGCAGAATCATGTTTCCCACGTGCATACCCAAGCGATGAGTTGATTCCGTTATAAACCATGGCCACCACACCAGCGGAGTTACCGAGGAAAGGTCCTCTCCGGGTGATCGAGTTCAAAACACTGTTCAACCGCAACTTCGGAGGCGCCGTGGCCGGAGTCTTCTTTAGTCCCTCAGCAAGTCCCCAAGCTCCTCCAATAGTCAAAGCCGCGAGATATGTGGTGCCCGTTCCATAACAGAGATCGTCCGTCCATCCTCTCGAGGGCAAAGCAGATCGAGAACCGGGAAGCTCGTCCAGGGCGGAGTCTTCAAGGGTAATGTAGTCGAGCGTGTCCTGATTCAGGCCAGCGAGCGGATGCAGCTCAGAAGGGTCCGGAATCGCAGAGCCTGATAGAAAAGAAGAGACATCCTGCGCGGTCGACGGGTCAAAGGGTTCGGGGCTGTTAGAATTGGACTTGCGGCCCGTGACGGTGTCCCAGATGGCCATTTTGGAAGGAGAAAAAGAAATAAATTAGAGATCTAATACAGAATGAATCGAAAGGAAATAACTAGAGCCCGCGGGGCAGCTGTACTGCTGGAAAACGTGGCCTGGGGAACGGGGTGGAGGAAGAGAGCCGGCTATGATCTGGAGTCTCCGGGTCAAAAACTTCTTTCCCGTGACGGCCAACATGAGCACGCCGGGCGGAAGGAGGAAGATCTGTTGTTCCGGCACTAGCCGCTTTGGGTGCGTTCGTGGAAAATCCACATGCGGCAAGAGAACTTTTGGGACGGCGAGGGGCACCGCAGAAGGTGAGACACCAGCACTCTCAAAGGTCTGATCTTGATTGTCTGGGCTAGATATGATGCTGTGCTGATCCTGTACAATTTGGTCGGACAGGATCCGTAAGCATGGTTGAGACCAGTTGGGTGGAAATGGAGTCCATTTCCCAAAATATACAAATTCTCCCCGCAGAAACCTTGATACGCATTTGCAGAGGGCCTTTGGTGAAATTCGCTCTCGAATGTGAAGATGAACAGTAAGCTATGATTGTAATTCTACATTGGCCGGGAACCTATCTAATTGAAAGAAAAGGAAAGTGGCTGTCATATGGCAATGCCTCTTGCAAACGTTTGCAGATGCATCTACATCGGCATCTCATACGACGACCACCTGCAATGCTGTCAGTGGCTTCCTGGATGCAGCTTTAGTATCCAGAAACTATGCAACACGGCAAATTGCTTTGTCCCAGAAAACGTGGCTTTCCGTGTTTGAAGTATACGTTGACCGTTTCGAGGACGCGAAGCCAAAGCCGATGAAGCAAGTCTTGAACTCTCTCCTCAAGATTCTGGGCCAGTACTCAGATACCGGCGAAGTCGAAGCTCTCCTTTCACGAGCAGGAGAGATGATCTTGCCTAGCATCATTATCGGAGAGCCACGCTCGCGATTAAAAGTTTCTCTTCTGTCATTGGAGATCTTTATACGAAAGAACGCGATATCGCCATCTCAGCTGATGAGCATGGTGTCTAACTGGCTTAAAGATTACGGAGATCGTTGGAGACCTGTATTTGGCCAGTACCATGAGACATGGTTGGGGGGTTCATCTATGGACGGCAGCGTCTCAGGAGAAGATAACAGCCATACCACTGTCGCCAGAACTTTTACACTGGCCCTACTAATTCGGGCAACGAGCGCAGAAGTTGCATCCGCCGCTGGTGCCGTATTGGCTGCGCTTTTCCAAAAGATAAAAGCTGCTTTACCAAGCACCGAAAATATCTATCGCGACCCCACAAACTCATTACCGGTATGGGTGGCTCCCGCTAAGCAGATTATGCTAAGAAATATGGACTCTCTGGATATTATGTCCAACCATATGTTAAGTCCACTATTCACAGTCGACTCTGCAGGCTTTCGTAATTTCATCTATCAATTGCCCATACAGATACTCCTGTCAGGTGACATGACAGAGGCCCCGCTGGATGAGTTTAGCCTACTTTTCTCGGCCTTGCAAATTGGAAAGAAAGTTGGTTTAGTACACGAAGATGGTAGGCACAGACATGAACCCGGGGAATTAGCCACATGGTGCACTGCTAACTAGTACTTAGGTGTTTTTGGGAAGATGGCCGATGCCAAAAATGATAATGATGACAGAATGGTTATCAGAAGTGAGACCCTGGGCGAATTCTTACTGCATCGAGAAGCAAGCATTCGTGTTGCAGCTCTTTCACTGCTTATAACGGCATCTTCCACGACAAAACCTATAAGCTCGGATGCCCTTCAGGCCATCCTACTGGGTCTACCAGCCCTGCACGCGGATTCAGATGCCCAGTCACGCGGTCATATCTTGACTTTGACTCGCCGACTACTGATCCGCCTTAGGAGTGGGACACAGAAGTCTGACAAGCAGATAAAGGGTGCTGTGCCCTTAGGTGAAGATGACAACATTCGCCGATTGAAGAGGCGTCGTTCTGTGGACCAGAGCACAGATGCTGAAAAAAGTGGATTTGATCCCAAAGCTTTTCTGGAACGATACCTGTCATTCCTGGAAGGGGATCTAGAGCCAAACGTCTCATATCAGCGACATATTATGGCTCTGAAAGTGCTTTCTCTTATTCTCCAGTCCAGACTCGATTCTCGTGTTAATGCACCGCCAATAATCAAGTCAGAGAAGGATGTTCTCCCTTGGCGTTTCAGTCTTGATATTCTTCGCCCTCGTCTGCTTAGGCTTTTAGTTGATCTTTTGCTCGACCCTTTTGAGGAAGTTCGAGCTACCTCGTTGTCCGTTTTGGCGATGTTCCCACTGGAGTCATCCCAAGCAGCCTCAAGGCATGCTGAAGAGAGCCCGATATTACAGCTAACCGAGGCGTTAACAAAAGCGGAGCATCTAGCAAGCAGCACCAGTAGGGCTGATCACGCCGATGCAGTTGCCCGTCTATATCATGTGGTCTTTTCACTTGCTGGATATGGCTCTGATACATCTCCGGATCACTGGTATGGAAGCAAAAATGGCGTGGTGAATTTCATCTTGAGAAAACTTGAAGACAAGCTGTCCCATTCAGGTGGCCTCTTCAACTCTTCAATGCGCGATGCTCCTCTCCACGGTTATATCTCTGCCCTTAGGTCGGTAAAAATCGAAGGACTCCAATGGCGGCTGCTAACGAACTGTTAGATACATAGTCGCGACCCCTAACTTCTATTCTCAGATAACAGGAACGCAGGATACACAGCATGCATCCTGGAAAGCAGTGCATGAGAACATAGTATCCTTCTGCGATAGAATATGGATCGCAGTGAAACCAGTGCTATGTGTGGACTCGCCCGAAGGACACACTGATGAGCCTATTGAAGACTTGGTTGTGGGACCAAAAGACATACTATCTTACTCGTGGCGCGCACTGCGGGAATCAAGGTACGGGGGACCATCCAAAATTTATTCGATATTGCTTACAATTCTAGTCTTCTGCTGCATGCTACTCTTGCGAATTCCACTTACGCACCGGCTCAAGGCGGACTCAGTCGAATGGACTATGAGAAAATCGGAATGGCTAGCTTTATTCAGTTGGCCGAGCTAAGACACCGTGGTGCCTTCTCTACTGTATCACAGACATTCTCCACGTGTTGTCAGCGCTGTGGAGAGTCGAGTGACCCGTCCATCTCCAGCCTTCCTGCTGGATGGTATATGGTGAGAACCAGCGACCCTGCGAAGAAAATTTCAACTAATGATAATTAGCAAGCGAGGAATATCATAGATGAACAAGCATCCAAATTAACCCGCAGATCCGCAGGATTACCCGCGCTAGTTGCTGGGATTCTGTCATCAAATCCAGGAGGTCCCTTGTTCGACCAGGTTATGACAGAACTCCAGGATATTTCTCGCTTGCCTGCCGCACAGGATAATGCTAGTTATGAGATCAAGCTACCTCAGGTCCATGCGATGAATTGTCTTAAGGATATCTTTACAGACACTAGATTGGGCCCCCATACAGAGCCTTTCATCATGTCCGCATTGACAATATCGTCTGAATGCATAAGCTCTCAGATGTAAGTAAATCGAGATGCCGCCGGGAACTTCTACTAACGCGAGCTTAGCTGGGCTATTCGGAATTGCGGACTGATGCTCTTTCGGGCATTGCTGATAAGGATGTGTCGTTCTGTCACTGGTGTTGGCCTTGGATTTGGGGGAATATCTGGATCTGAAAGCGGATCAAGGATTCCATTCCAGAGATACCCTGGCTTGGTTGACTTACTTTGCGGCCTTTTGACACCGGCAGGAGAAGGCAACGACGGGAAAGTCACAACAGTGACAGAACGCGTCTTTCCCGCCCTGGAATTGATTGGCGAGAAAGTGCCATCTGTCTCTGGCGACGAAGATCATGAATTGAAAGAGTTGGTCCTGTACCATACGAAGAGTCCAGTTTGGGCTATAAGAGAGCATGCTGCAAGAGTATATGCGTCTCTGTTGAAGCTACCCGAGATTACGAATGAACTCGGCATTCTCTTGAAGAACAATACCTCTTCAAGCCAGAACTACCTCCATGGTAAAGCGCTTTGTCTTCGGTTTGGTTTACAACGTTTGGAATCGTCGTTACTCGGCTATTGGCACGGTATAAGTCCTTCGATGTCTTTTGATGCCTTCGGTAGCTGATGAAGTAACAGATCAACTTGAAGCGATTATGTCTACTATAAACGACGCATTCACAACAGTGTTCTCTATCTCACCTTCACCATTTCTTCAATCCGCCATTCTTGAAATCTTGAATGACGCTATCGAGAAAAGCATGGAGTCAGGTAGCGAAGGTAAGCATCACTCAAATTATGCACTAGTGCTCTTTTAACAAAGAAACAGACAGAATACGTTCCTATGTAGACCCCATATTCGAGGCCCATGATATATCTAGTAGACTGAACCACACAGTTGGAGCGGCAATTCTCTCTGTGGAGCCGAACAGTGAGATTAGGGCTTCGTCACTTCTTAGAAGGTCTCTTGCTTGGACTTCAATCTTGAGACAAGCTTTGTGTGTGAAATTTGATGCTGGGTGGTTAACGGAACTGTTTTCTCAGGTTTCAGCAGCGGATCCAGATGCTGCTCGCTGGCTGTTGGATCAGATGTCTAAAGTTTTCGGAAAGAAGTCCACATACAAAGAGAAGCTCATGAAGCTCTGCACATATGTCACTACAAAGACCTTTCCAGAGTATGTGAAAGCATGTGCCATGTCAACGCTGGCAGCGCTTTTGGAGGGACTCTTAGAAGCCGACTTCTCTCGTGTTGTCGACATAGAGCTTTCATGGGATACTCTTCGAGATAGCATTACAGCCGACTATGATACGCATGCACAAAGCCGTGAGACAACAGATGCAGCGTTACGGCTTCAGGGCTGCCTGCTTATTATCGAGGCTAGGAGTATTGGTGCATGGGAATTGTCTAGAGACTTCACATTACAACTACGCAAATGGGCCGTCAAGCTTCGATATGCCATGAAGGAAGAGACTGTAAGTTGACGGACTCTGCCATATATTATTCGTTCAAAGCGACGCTGACATTTTGCAGGAATTTACCACGAGGTATTCGGCGGTGATGTCTTTATCTAGCTTCTCCAGAGCTCTGCAGTTCCAAACGGGGTCGCCGAAGACCCCTTCTGCTGCCATTTACATCTATCTCATACTGTACGACATGCTTAATGATGATGATGAAGAACTCCGTGAGATATCGGCTTCTGTGGCCTCGCACCTCCTGTCGTATTCGTCCATTTCTCCCGGGAAGGCTGTGGCCGTTGCGGCTTTGACTGCTAGCGAACTGCTTGCGGAATTCATCGCAATTCACTACAAGAGCTCGTGTCATTTATTCCGGGACGCTGTTCGACGCGTTGTCGGTCAACCGATTGGACCTGGTGGCTCACAAAGGAGACTAGTCCCTGTCTCACAAGTTGCCTCCGAGTACTTGAAGGAGAGCACTGTCCTCTTTGTGGAGGAGAAACAAAACCTCTACATTGACGATATTCGTGAAATAAAGGTGTGGACCGAGGTTCTATTTGGCCTGGAAGCGCAGGCTAGTGACCACACTATCCTTCAAGAACTCTCGGGTTGGGTGACGGAGGGGCTGTCGTACTTTACAAACCTTGCATTATCATCGAATGATGGTCTTCTAGGATGGGCCTCAAAGACAGATATGTTCGTGCTGGGCATGCGGGTTCTCAGCATCTCGAAGTTCTTGATGTCACGGAGTTCCATGGTCTTAGGGCACCGGGAGGAGGATAGACTTATCTTGAAGGACCGGATCCAGTCATTCCTCGAGGCTGGACGTTCTGCAAATTTGCACGATGACTGGCTGTCTAAGCTCGAGTCATCGTTTGACTTATCAGCGGTTTGATAGAATACCATAGATCCAATCAAATAGAACTATAGAGGAAGGAGACATAGCAAATACCTTGATTCTGCACTCGAAAATTCTGATTCATCTTTCACTACCTCACACGCTAGACATCTGTTCATAACACTACCGGCCAGTGGACACATGGGGGACCTGTTTGGTCGCGTAGTAACTAGTCGCGCACATATTCTCCCCAAAACATCTTGGCTCTGATCGATAAAATCTCATTACTGCAGAACTTCGTTCGAGAAGCATTTAAACACATCTACTGTCAGTCTTGTATAAATACACCCTATATGTCGTAATCCCTCTTTTGTACTGACAGCATGTCTTCCTTATAGCGACTAAAACAGCCTGATGCACCGTACTCCATAAAGATCCAAAGAAAACGCATCTCCTAACCAAGGTAAGATCCCTTATTATCCGGTCTAGTTGTACTTAATCTAATGCTTAATTTCACCGCAAAGAATTCGCTAGACAACAAAATGATCCAATCTCTTGTCATCGTCATCATACTCGCTTCTATGGCATTGCTTAGTGTCATATCAGTTTACACGATGCATGCGGTTCTCTTCCGCGACTGGTTTGGGGCTTACCCACCTCACTATAGAAGAATATTGCACTTCTTCAACAAAATCAAGAACCTTACTAAGAGAGACAATGCAAACCCTCAGCAGCCAGATGCAGCTGCAGATGCAACAACCCAGCGTCTTGTGGTACCAGAAGGAACCAGGCGTACTGAAGATGGTAGAGCACTAGACTTCACAGCTTCTACTGCTGTTTGATGAAGTCAGATTAAGAGCGCGGGTCTGCTGTGCCGCGGGGTTGGATCTAGCCACTCACTATTGGGCAATAGTGGAGGACTAAATGGCGGAGACAGGGGACTGGTGACCGCAGAACCGGGACTCTTGATCTGCAAATGTGGGACTGTATCTTAGAAATTGTATCACAATAAGTGAAGTGATTCTGCCAGGAGGAACAATGTTTGTTACAGGATCATCAAACCTTATATGAATGTAATAGATGCTTAACGGTGAATCACTCCTTATTCTTACAAAGAGAGTGCGTGGAGGATGCTTTTTATTTATCACAACTGGTTTTAGAGCAAACTCTTATTCCTATTTACCATTCTTATAAGCTAAATATCTTATCACCATAAACCTCCATACTCAGCTGATTCTATACCAGGAGCAAAGTTGCCTATAAGACTCCTGGAATATTATGACCTCTACTACCGTAAGAAAAGTCCCACTCCTTGAGGATACCATGCTCCCATTGACGACGATTTTACAGTATTGTAGATCGGAATGTCCCACACATACCAAAATCTTCCAAGTACCAGCTCCACCGTCATCTGCCCGGTCGCAGGACACTAAATGGAACTCATGGACCGACGCTGAGCGAGGTGGAGTGATTGCTGCTAGTATCCTCGCATGCGTGGCTCTCATTTTCCTCTCCTTGTGGGCTGCATCA
This sequence comes from Paecilomyces sp. PK2413, assembly GCA_023624055.1. NCBI lineage: Eukaryota > Fungi > Ascomycota > Eurotiomycetes > Eurotiales > Thermoascaceae > Paecilomyces > Paecilomyces sp. PK2413. The sequence continues at coordinate 111,564 of JAMADQ010000022.1, forward strand.
CGCGTCAAACAAAGGAGAGAACTGGAGAACCGTATGACGAACCGAGTGGCCAGACGAAGACGACGTTCGCATAGGCCCTGAGGATACTGTGACTCTGAACTGCATACACGGTCATTCATGACCATGCGGAACCGGGAATTATGCACCAGTAACTTCTAGGACCGATCAATCCTACGCTCAGCATCGTATGCTAAAATGTGGAGTCGTCGAGGAGAGACTTTCCGGCTGTCTGAGACTACATGCCTATATGGATGCGAACGGAGCTTTAGAGGAGACAATTTAAGGATTGTGTTGCTATCTCTACTTGTTGTGTTACCATACTTGCCTTACCATTTTCTTCTTGAAATTAAACCACCCCAGGAAGGTGGATATCTCGGGTAAATGCAAGTTACGACTGTCCCATAATAATGCAGTATTGCTCTCTCACTTTCTCCAGACAGCAACTTATAACAGACAGGTCGGTTCTACATATCAGTAAAAAGTGTTGGTGGGAAAGCACGAGGCACACTCGGGATCCCTCTGCGTGTCGTACCAAACAGGCCATGGCCGGGATCAAGTTTGCTATAGATCTCCTAGATACCAATAATAAAGCGGGGATGAAAACGAAAGTCGTTTTAAGCACCTCATCTCATGGCAGGGCGTGGGGCGTGAAAAGGCCCTCATTTTAAACTACCATCCTTCCTAAAATGGTGACTTGATAGAGGTCCAACTTCTGTTTGCAAGACACCATCCTTCTGACAATGGCCCAGACTCAGCCGGCGCGACCGGCACAAAGCAGAGATCTCCTGATACTCACGAGTGTCTTCTCCGGTCTTTGTGTAGGCTGTGGTTTGGTTTTGTGTTGCTGCTTATATCACTGCATTAAACGACGACGAAGACGCCAGGAGCTTCAGGCGCGGAGACGACGGCCCAAGATGGCTTACGCGCACCCTCGGTACCTAGATGCGAATGGATGTCTCGTGAGGCAGGAGGGATTGCGTCCTTGGGGAAGGGGACATCATTTTCACTCACAATGGCCATCACAGACACCGGTGAATAACAGCGCCGATGAGACTCGTCCTCGAAGACAGCGGCGATCGAGACGCAGACCGTTGCCCGATGACTTCTACGCCGCAAATACGTCTCCCAGAACTGAATCTTTACGACAGTCCGGTGAGGGCTACATGTCTCGAAATACGTATAGTCCGAATCGGATTCATGGTGAAGCGGACATTTCGAGACCTCGACCAGCACATCTTAGATCTAGGCCTATGGGCTTTGGTGCGATCAACGCGGATCAACAACCTGCCCAAGAAAGGCATAGAACATCACGCAGAAGGTCAGGACATGTTCTTGTTAAGATCCAGTGAAACTGTTGCTGACGTTTAAAAAGGGCGCAGAGGATACGGCCGCCATTTGATGGACATGAACGGGGCCGGACGTCGAGGAGGACTTCCTATTCACGAGAAGCATCCGAAGCGCGCAGGGGAAGTCACGACGAAAATGAAATCGAATATGAAGGAGTAGAGACCTCAATGCAAGGGCCACCTTCCGTTGACTCGCCACGAGATCTCATAGATGAATTCCCAACAAGTGTTCTATATTCTGGTCCGCATCTCACTGCTTGGGAGGAAAATGCTCTGCAATAGACGACATACGCAGGTACACAAGGGCTAACTATCTACGTGACTAGAAGATCAAACAGACGGATCTAGCCGGTCCAGATCCGCCCGACCTTTCTTAGCCTCGGAGCCTATCGCCAGACCAGCATCGTCGTTATTGATGCCGCGAGGTCGTTCCCGCACATCGACGATATCACTTACAAGCACCTGCGTGGAGATCAGCTCGAATTCCGTGGGCAGCCGGGGGTTGCGCATGGACGATTTCAGCTCAGGGACCGATTCGATGTTTGCTCCGATCAGCCCGGTGGCTTCAACCTGGAGGAAGGACGAGCTCCGTCGGGGATCTTGGGAGCGATGGACGGACCTGGCGTGATAGTACTGAAGAGTAGATGGATAAGCAGATAGACGAATGTCTGATTCATGCTCAGCAAGAAGCAGAGGAATCACCTCACCAGAACATCTACAGTCTTGTAGCGACTGCGGTGCTGTAAACCACTGTGCATTATTCCCCATCATATCAAATGAACCAGACAATCCAAGCGTGAATAATGAAATGAACACCGGGCTGCTGTGGACAGCCGTACCTAGCTCCTCCACAAACAAAGTAATGATACACAGAGAAGAACAGTGACGTGAACTGGGCGCCCCGCAAGATCGCGGCTTAAGCAGTTACTTTCCTTTGCTTAGTCTGGTGTGACTGGCTGCTCCTCCAAGCTTCCCCAGCCGCCTTGTGGTACCAGTCTTGGGTTCGCATACTTACCATACTCTTATCACTGCCATCTCTCGCCAGCTGACAATACTCACCACCTCTTAGCCCAGTGGAATTGTCGTTCTTCCGTGATACCATTCGCGCGTCTACCTGGATGCGTTGACATCCGACCTTCCTCTCAAGGACCTATCCCCATCCCTCGTCCGTCGCACCACATTGAATCCACCAGGCTCCTGTTCCCGGAAGCCCAGGCACCATGTGGAACGACGAGGACAACAACCCATACGGCGCATTCGATCGCCAGGAACCCCATCTGTCGGATTCATTACACTCCGCTGCATTCTCGCCAGGTGAGCTTCGATCCCATTGTTGCCTGCTACCCCTCATCTTAACTGAACTCGACGTTAGGCGCATACGAGCCCGAATCGACACCGCCTTCATCCCACTCGTCAACCCAAGATCCCCCAGAATACATAACAAGACAAGAAGATGTAAGCGAAAGGGAGGAAGAGGAGGACGACGGCATACAACAGGGCGGTCAGGGATACCGCAAGAAAGATGTATACGACAGCCGCATCGAGCAGATACTATACGAGAACCCTGACCTACCCATCCTGATCACAGATGCAGGGAAGAACCATGAAGGTGGCGGGAGTTTTATCGTCTACACCATCCGGACCGGAGTACGTGCTGGCTCATTTGTTTCGTCTGGATAATTCTAATGTCGCGGTAGGATCTTGAAGTGCGACGACGGTATTCGGAATTCGCGTCGCTGCGACAGACGCTGGTCAACCTGCACCCTACCCTGGTGATCCCGCCGATCCCGGAGAAGCATACTATGGCAGACTATGCGGCGAAGCCGACAAAAGCCAAAGAAGACGCTGCTATTATCGACCTACGGAAGCGCATGTTGGCCGTCTTTCTCAACCGATGCCGCAAGATGAAAGAGGTAAGGGAAGATGGGGTCTTTTGGAGGTTCTTAGACCCGAATGCCAGTTGGGTATGTATATACTGTCGGCTCATGTGGGTTTATTGCTTTTCTAAAGTGTCTCTAGAGCGAAGTTCTGCATTCGCATCCTGCGGCCTCTGTGCCGAAGAACAATCTGAAAGCACCACCCCTTGATCCCGCAAACCCAACTGCTGCGCACGCCTGGCTACCGGTTCCGTCATCATCTGCGAAGCTCAAGTCTGCTTCTGGAACGACAGGAACAGGGATACCAACCTCTCCATCTGAGTACGCAGCTGCCCCATCCACAGCCGCTCATACTACCCCCGGGCCTCAAGTCCTGGGACGTTTTCCACCGAACTCGCGCACCCTGAGCGAGAAGGACCTTGATCCGTACTTTATCAACTTTGAAGCCTCGACGCGAGAACTCGAGTTGTTGTTACAGGGAAATATCGAGAAGGTCAATCGTCGGACCTTGGCTCATCTGTCGTCCTTGTCAGCGGATCTAATGGAATTGGGTGCACGTTACAATGGCTTCTCCTTGTCAGAGCAGTCGCCAACCGTGGCAGCGGCAATAGAGCGGATTGGCCAAGCGGCGGACACGTCGTACATCGCCACGGAAGAATTATCGAATTCCCTAAGTGCGAGTTTTGCGGAGCCTATGAGGGAGAGTGCACAGTTTGCCAGTGTAGTACGGAGTGTACTGCGCTACCGGGTGCTCAAACGAGTGCAGGAAGAGATGACGAGAGAGGAGCTTGCGAAGAAGAAGACACTGCTAGACTCCTTGGAGAGGAGCGAACTTGAGGCGAAGCGGATCGAGCAGTATCTTCAAAATGCCTCGTCTCCCTCTCTCGCAACGAAGCCAAGGAGATCGCTCTCTACGTCTTCTGCAGTTAGTAGCAGTACCGACCCGGCTGAGGCTCGCCCAAGTAGCGCAGAGGACACCGCTTCTATCGACTCCGATTTCCCACCCACACATGGAGAAACGGTCACCTCCCACCCTTCTGCGTCGCAGGGTTCTGCTGAGCCAGCTCCAGTACCCACTCCCGTCCACCGCAAAAGCCCCAGTGGCAACTTCGTGACAAACAAAATCTTTGGCAGGATTAGCCACGCTGTTCATGGCTTTGTTGACGTTGATCCCGAGAGGACGCGGCGGGACCAAATCGGAAAAACCAAAGAGAACCTTATACAGGTGAACAGCATTGCCACGGCCTTTCTCTTATTCACATCCAGCGCTAACAGACTGCAAATATAGCTGGAGCAAGCCTTGGAGGTATCCGAGAAAGACGTCAAGGACGCCAGTGCGGGTGTTCTAGCCGATTTGAAGAGATTCCAGCGTGAAAAGGAGGACGATCTTCGACGCTATATGGTACGTTTCCTTATCTTGCAATGACAAGATTACCGGTTCAACTAACGCCATGCAGGTAGCCTACGCTCGCTGCCATCTCGACTGGGCTAGAAAGAATCTGGAAACTTGGACCGAAGCAAAGGACGAGGTCGACAAGATTGTGGCCCGTTAGGAAGGTTACATGGAACTACATCAAGACTCGTACAAAAAGGTGGTCGTGTATCTCACCTTCTGTCTCCTGTCTGAGTTTTGATGTGTATGCTTTGTCTTATTCCGGGTTTCTTCCATTATTTCCCCTGCGAGACCCAGCTGCTAGACCTGCAACGTGTATGAATGTCATAGTCGTGCCTTACAATCAATCATGAATATCTTATGAGAAAGAATCAATTCATTGCAGTATCAGTAATTGGATGGGGATGATCAGATGGTTGCTGGTACGAAATCGCCAGCAGAAACCTTTGCACCCACCGTGTCTCACTATGTACTGCTGATGCATCTATCTCATAGTAGCAGGTCTGGGATACTAGGATACTAAAAGACCTTGGCGAGAATACTGATGTTCTGAAAAACTTGATTGAACCTAACGACAAGTGAGCGGGACGAGTCTATTAAGTATTCTCGGCGGTGAATGCTAGCTGCCATAGAATGTCGCATTCCTGCTGACCGGACCACGGTGAAATAACAATGCCATCCTCCCCTGTTTGTCTGGGTAACTCGCTAAGCTTGACTATTCTAGAAACCATCCGTTCTCTGTCCAGTCTAACCACTGTAAAATTTCCAAAGGTCGTTTCCAGGAAGCAGATAGACTGCATCCGCTCGCACACCATCTTCCCCCAGAGATTCCCTATTTTCGCTAACAACCTGTTCTAAGCCAGGTCCCAGTCTCTTCAACAATGTCGCGCAATCAGAGCATAAAAGCAGTCCACACCCCCTCGCTGACGGTTCTGACGGGTCAACAGCTTCCTGAAATTTATCGACCGACTGCATTGTCACACATCCATAAAACGCTGGACGCGGGCAGAGCATGCACCACGGCGTCGATGTTTTCGCATATCCATCCACTCCTGGCTCCTGCAGCAAACTCTCATAAGCCGCATCATAATCGAACTTTTCCTCGTCGGATCCTTTCAAGGGGGAGATTGTGTGGTCGCTACAATTGATGATGTGCAGTCGCTCCAAAGCACAGACGATGCACATTCGACTTGGATCGTGGCCTTGGCCGACATGTCCGCCTTCAATCTCGATATACCCGTTTCCATCGTGGTAGTCGATGACCTCGATAGTTACGGTCCCCAGCCCAAGGATGCCATAGCGGAAATCGTGGCACCAGTGACAAGGCTTGGTGCCATCAGACGGGGGTTCATAGGCAAAGTTGATAGGGTGAGCGAATGAGGTCGTTATCATGCGAGTTACGGGCAAAGAACTGTTCGTGACCGTGTTAGTTCTTGTAGAGCCAAGCTCACATGGCACCATTGTGTGGGTCTCTAGTAGGGAATTTGGAATTATGTCGCCCTGCTGCCCTTGCTCTTGCGGTTTAGGTCGATTCTCTCGAATAGTTGCCGAAGAACCGAGCTCTAGACTAAGGTCATCAACGCTGCTACGTCGCAGACTCTCTGGAGTTGGTAGAGGTTGAATAGTCTCAGCTCGTCCTCGCTGTGGAGAGAACAAGATAGGTAGAGAATCATCGCAAGTATCATCATCCAGCATCGCATCGTCATCCGTTATCCGTATTTGCTTATCCTTGGCAGGTCCAGCGCAGCATCGGATTCCCACAGCCTGACACTGTGTACATGGCAAATGATGACCTTCATTGCTCTGGAGATACGAACAGACAGTCTTTCTTTTCCTTTTGCAATTCTCGCAGCCGCGTTTTTGTGCTGGTTCTATGATCAGGTCGCAGTCGAGTCCGTCTTCCCGACATATCTGACATGGATAGAGATCAGGCCTGTCGACCAGGGAACATTCCTGGTTGAATTCCCAGCAGGATTTGCATCCTCTCGCTGCTGGATGACCCAGATCCAGACTCAGCAGACTTTGCGTTGAAGCCTGGGACTCCCTTGGAGATGGTTGGTACTCAAACAGTGCCAAGAGAGAGCTGACGGTCTTCCCACGCCTCCTTAGAGAGTACCTCTTGCGACACAACGAACCGGGCTCAGTGGTGTTTGTATCATATATATTACCGTCCTCATACTCGTTGCTGCCGTGGTCTTGTAGATAAGCCAGGAACGCTTTACCCTTTTCGGATGTCATCTTCAAAGTAACCATCAGGCCCGGTTCATCTTGCTCCTCATCGTCCTCTTCCTCCGTTGTTGACAATTGTCGTCTCCTCTTTACCGGCCTCTCTGAGTCTGTTCTCTGGACTGGACGGGCCTTCGAGGATTTTCTCTTTGGGAAATCCTGTTTTGGATCGTAGTCCCCGCTATTGTCCTCATCGATCCATGTCGAAGAGACATTCTTGGCGTTCTTAATCGTTCCCCAGCGCAGTTCATATTTGGCCTTGAGGTTCTCCTCGAGATGTTCGTATGGTAAGCCTCTGTGTTTCAGGTGAGGTTTCGTCCGGCAGAACAGATTCAGAGCTAGCTCCAGACGTTCCTGCGTATAAGGCATGGTAGGGTAGTAGGCTGTGGTGGAGGTCATTTCTCGTTATTTATACTGTAAGGTTTGAATGATCTATCGGAGGATCACAGGTCAAGAGTGACCAAACCGCTTCGTGCTTATTAGAAGAATTCTCGAGTCCAAAGAGTCACCGTAATGGTCAGATTCGAGACACAAGTTTATCACCCGAGTATATTTATCCGATGAATGTTCTGAAGCCTGCGGCTTGGTTACCTAGCTGCTTTCTCATCATTCACCCGCGAGCCTTCTTTTCTTGGCAGAATGTATAATTGATAAGTATTCTTCTTATGTCGAGAAGTTTCACTAAGTTGATTTGCGGCTCACGAGATCTCATGAACTTCGAGAATCACAACATGTCTCTAATAATGCCCGATATTGTCAGAGGCACTTTCCTGAGTTCGTCAAGCTAGTCTCAGTTTGTCTCTCCAGGAAAGGTCTTTGACATTGAGGTCCAGAAGCATTCCTGAAAGATTTACCGATAGACGCTGCCCACATAGAATAGATCACTCCCCACGCCCGAAAAATACACTTAGTTGATCTATTATATTTGTTCTTAGCTGACAGTGGAGGATCATTAAGTCCTGAAAAGCATTGTATAATACGAGGTACTTGAATGCATACAGGGCCGTATATTCGACGCGTGGACCACGAACGTATCATCACATGTAGAAAGGTCTCGATTATGGTCTATAATCCTAATGATGCCAAAGATGACCCGAGTAATTGGGAACATGGGGTTCCTAAACGGGTAGATTTTAATGCGCAAGGATATTGTACCTATCGTGACGGAAATGGTCAATATAGTAACTATTAGTTGTCTGAGAGTGGGACCCGTCCTGTAGCAAACATGGAATGATATATTTCCGTCCGATGACTTTCTGATGCAGGATAGTATGAATACAATCCTGCGTGAGATGTCTTTTCCAGAGGACCCAGGATATATTCTATACTACGAGTTCCTGTTTCTATAATTCGTATCATTGCACACGGCATAATGTGCTATGCCTTCGGTATGCTGTAAACTATATACGATGGATGCTTTACGAGGAAAGTAAAGGCAAATGAGTGACATTAACTGAATAGAACAAATTCTATACCCATGGCCATGGATACTTTCACAGAACCTATATTGCCACCCTCACAATACCATGTTGACCTTGCATTGTTGGTCAAATATTTGAACATTGCTCACAGCGCCAAGCAACTACCAGAGACCTGAGTCTGCGGAGGACCAACGTCAACGGTTTCAGCACCCACAACCACAGTGTTACTGCCATCGACACCCTTGAAACTGCACGTAGCACCTCCATCGGAGGAGATGTGGGAAATACTCAAGGGGTTGGCTACGATGAAGCATGTGCATTAGTAGAACGTCACGAACGTCTCAGATAGAGGAACCTGGATACGTACTAATAGCAATGCTAGAGCCATCTGCAACAAAGGACTGAGAGAAAGATGCCCCAGCAGCTCCGATGAAGGTGATCTCGGCGCTGAACTGTTTCTTTTCCGCAGGAGCAGCAGTAGAAACAGCAGCAAGAACTACGAAGATCGTAGAGTACTCCGAGAACTTCATGGCTGATAATTAAATGTATGACAGATTATAACGGTACCAAAATGTGAGGACTTCTCAATGATGTTGAATTAATTGATTCTAAAAAGAAATGCAATGAAGCTCTTTATATACGCTTCCGCATCGGAGGCCTAAGCATGTAAAACTAAGAATAGAATATATGAAGACGAAGCAGCTGAGTTCTATCTCAGTGCTTTATGCATGACAACATGACCGCCAATCTTCAGGCGAGTCGTTTCGTGCTTGTGACTATTCTACGGCGTCGCTGTCTTGCGGATAAGCCGGAGAGAGCCTCAACGACACATAATACTGTCCTGTTGTAGTCGCAAATCAAATGTGATCCTATACCCATTTTCTGCAATGGAAGGAGATGATGTGGTAGTTTCCATTCGTGTCCCATAGAGGATTGTTGTTTTCTTACGTGAGAATAGTTGAAAATAAGTAAATGCTTCTAAATTCAATCCCAGAGACACAGCCTCCACAATACTCCCCGCTATAGCAGCGCGCCTGATATAGAGGTCACTTTCTAAAACTCTTATTAAACATATCCAATACCTTGAGCCGAGAGCAGTATTAAAATAGCCGCGTATCGGAGCGGAGGGAGGCGTGATTTCGTCACGTGGTAAGCTTACAATACTTATTTACTAGGATGGTGAATACGGACGCCATGTCAGACTCACTCCAAGCTGACCTTGAAGAAGACGGTCCGTTATCCTACATCAGGCAAGAATACCAATTCCAGAGGATGCGGTTTAGCCGTCAACATAGTGCTGCTTGTGTTGCATCATCACATTAAACATGAGTTCTTCTGATGTATGTACATCTGTGCAAGATACGCATCCGCTGAGAGTGAATCGATATAACAAATATGAGACAGACACTATAAAATACTGAACGAATGTATATGAAATTAATATCCATGCAATAAAACGGAACATAGTATCATTGCAATAAGAAATAGAAACTGAACATGTCCACCAAAGTTATTGTAAACGTTGGCTTGCGAAAGTACACCTCATATTCCAATCGTATTGACAAATGAAGACGTATATCCCATCATACCGACTCCCAACGTTCCAACCAGGTATCAAGATAGCGCCTCATTATCCCATCTTCGATAATACGCGGGCGGTTGTCTCTAAACGTCGTACTATCGCGGGCTGTTCTTTTTATGACAAACGTCTTATCCTGTAAGTGTGATTTCCGGGTATTTTGCGAGTCTCGATGTGTTGGCTGACAATGCATTGCCCGATAATGGCCAACGAGCTTCACAGCCGGATTTATTGACGACTCCCCTCTTCCCTCGCTTTCTTGTAACATGGCCAACCACTTTTCGAAAGGGACTGTCTCAAACGCTACTCCTGAGAGTCGGACCTCATTCAAAAGTGAAGTCCAGCTGAAAGTATCAGGATTGCACACATTGTAAACAGTTTCGTCGGCCGGTGTATAATTACCACCGTCTGTTGAATAACCACTGTCGCGGCGGGAGTTTACCGACGGCCATGGGGAGTGCACTCTTGCCAAGTCGAGGATAACAGATGCCAGAGTATTGACAGGGAGCCATGAACATCTTGTCTCAAGGATAGGAAGTGCCCCGAGTGTCAGTGCAGAGCGTATCATTAGTGGTAAGGCCTCAGAGTCGTTCCAGATTCCGTGTTCCGAATCCCCCGAGATCTGGCCGATGCGCAACGAGTAAGATCTTGCACCAACCTTGCTGGCATTGCTAATAATATGTTCTCCTATCAGCTTCGAACGCCCGTAACCCATATCGAGCGCGCTGCTGAAGTCGAGTGAAGCTTCTTCGACGGCCATTGATAGATTCCCGAGCGCAGTCGATATAGAGGAGCAGAACAATGTTAGGGCCGGCCAAGGCAAGTGCACCGAAAGCGAAAACTGTATTAAGTTGTGCAAGCCTTGAATGTGAGGTTCGAAGTCTCGCAAAGGGAGATTGAAATTCACAGGCCAGGCTGTATGGATTATTAGTGACACGGTATCTCGCATTCGGTCCAGAACTTCTTGTTGTAGACCAAAGCTTTGCTCATGAAGGGAAGTCTTCAGGGCGACAATTTTGCGTCTATGCGCCTGGGATAAGACACCCAACCGGCGTTTCTGGAGGGAGTCCAGAATGGAATCTATCGGACTTTTCCTGCGTGTAAAGCAGTATACGACTGAAACACTGTCATCTTCTAGTAGCCGAGAAAGAATATGGGAACCTAGTGAGCCAGTCGCACCGGTGAGGATCTAAGACGTATCAGTAAGAGTATGTGTGATTGGAATCTTGTTGCCACCTACCACCCCGTTTCCTTCCGAATGGTTGTTAGAAACGAATGAGTGTTCCTCAAAAGTGGAATACTTCTCGACTAGCCCTTTCATGATGGAGAGTTCATCCTCAGCGCAGGAGGCTTGTCCAGTCTGGAGACTCCGAATATGCTCTGCCAATCGATCCACATTACCGGTTTCAAAGACTATATTGTGTCTAACCTCATCAGATTTCAATTTGAAGTCACGCAGAACCAGTCGCCTTAAGTGCAATGCTTGCAGACTGTCAATTCCCTGGTCAAAAAACGATATCCCCGTGTCTCCGATAGTGACGCCCAACTCATTTCGACAAAGATGCAGTAAATGCATCACTGTTTCTTCAATGCTAAGCTGCAACGAGCCACTTGAACAGTTCTCGGCCTTCTCGTAAATATTGTTGATCACATCAGCAAAGTCCGCATAGACTTTCGCTCGGATCAACGAGCCCTTATCAGTTAGGGGACATTGAATCGTAGGCGGTAGTATTGCGATCATGTCCCGCGAGATCTGCGAAAATTGCTCTGATCTCGCATTAGCAGCCTGCACAACAGGCCATATTTCGTCGATGAAGTCCTTTTCCGGTGTTTCTGGTGCATCATCTGAACGGAAAACAAGCAGAGCGGGCACGGCCTTACCAACGCCCGCAACAACCGCTTCTCGAATGGCAGGATGCTGTTTTATGCATCCTTCAATTGGAAGAGGAAGGACCTTTTCGCCGTTCAGCAGTGTGATGCGATCATCTAGACGTGTGACGTATTTCCACCGACCAGGAAGCACCCGATGTGGAGTGAAAATATCTTTTGAATGGTAGGACCCAGGGGGGTCATTTGAATTTGAGGCTGTTAGAGCAGGATGGCCACGTAGATATACGCACTCAAACAAGTTGTCACCAAGCGGTTTCATATAGATGAACTTTTGAATATCGGGGAAAAAGCGCAGATAATTCCACGCCTTATCTCCGACTGGCCGAGAAATAGACTCGGCAACCAGTCCGGCTTCAGTTCTTGGAGGAGTTAGTGATGAATTCAATGACAACCGGGAAGAAACTTACAAGCCAAATGCTCCTCCAAACCGTACTCCTTCATTCACAAGTGTGTCCCCCAACTCGTCGGGGCAAGGGGCGCCGCCGTACGTGACCAAACTGCACCGTTTTAAGGCATCTATACCGCTTGACGTTTCGATAAGCAACTGTAGCACATATGGGACAGCACTAATCGATTCTGGCTGCGAAGTATGTAAAGCTGCGACGAGTGAACTCGTAGTGAGAGGCAAGGATGCATTCCACATGAAGGCGGTCTTTCTTTGCCACATTGCCTGTAAAGCTGTTGATAAACCGTGCAGGTGATACCATGGTAGAGAGTTAAACGACGTTAAGCCGGGGCCTCGCAGGGGATGTGTCATCAGAGCGCGATGTGTTAAGAAAAGTGGTTTCGGAGTTCCAGTAGAGCCTGATGAATGAAGAATAAGAGCTATCCCATCCGGATCTCGAACATCCGTTGTAGCTGGGTACTCGGGAAAATCTCCGGGCGTCCCATGTGGTATTCGACGAAAAAGTGGTTTTATGGTAACACTTCTTAGTTCCGATATGTGGCGCACGGTATCGCATATAGTAACCGTTGATCCATAGAAGATTGTGTCACATCCTGTTTTTTCCAACAACGACACACATGCAGTTGCAGAAAGGCGTGGTGAGAGCATCATGACAGTATAGCCGAGCCTGCTTAGAGCGAGGAACATAATAACCATATCCATGTCTGAAAGGCTCAATAATGCAATGACCTTTTTTTCACTCTGGCGTTTCATTGTCAGACAACAGTGAGACACACGAAAGCGGATATGGGAAAGGTATTTACCGGTATACTGAAGCCATGCGCTCCCAGCTGAGCCACTCCATTCGAAACGAGCTTCTCTAGATCTTTACCAGTGAATCTATCGTATACAATAGCGTTTCCTTCAAGTCTTGGATATGCGAGAATAGGTACTTGCTCCTCATCAGATGCGCGAAGTCGTACCAAGTCATCCAGCAGTTCGAGCCGACCGAAGCGGGAGACAAGCTCGACGGTGGCATCATCGTTTTCTCTGCTCTGTGATTGCATGTTTTTGAGCGAAGTCATGTGGAAAGACCACTTGACAATAGCGACAAAAACCCGTGACTTTTCAGCAGAAGCTACAGGAAGTACTAGATCATGTATTTGCCATGTTTAAATAGTTTTTGTGGTTTCCAGCACGAAAAACAGGATATAATCCGATAACCGTGTGCGGCCTACTCCCTCAGATTTTGTTTTTGAGACCTGAGATAAACTGCATTTTCTACGTCCAAAATGCCAGATAATATCTTTCCGGGACCTGACGCATGCGGAGATGATATCGCAACAATAGGCTCTTCCACCGGGAAAGGTAGAGAATCTAACTAATTCTACACCTTATGGGGACGGACATTCAAGACTGGACTCACTTCTGCTGCGGTTACAATAGTGGCCACTGTACCTTTCTGTTCACGGTAGCGACTCCAGGTTTGTAAGTTTATTCGGGAAGCATTGCATTGCCCCTTCCCGGAACGGCTTGTTTCACAGCCAGCCGCTGTGGACTGTGGAGACTATCAGGTCTACGCGCTACGAATTGTTCTCGAGAAAAATCCGGAGCTGAATATGTTCTCAACCCATCGCACACATAAAGAAAGGAGAATACCCTTACCGATCTCGGCAGTGCCAAATTACTCCGTAGATTTCTGAGGTATCTGACACATAGTGGGTTACATCCTATTTTGAAAGTCATGAAGATGTTAGTCGATCCCCTGGTAAGAACTGTGTTGCCAGAGTGGGCTAGAACAGAGGACATGCTGTTCATGCCGACTATGAGATTGGTGATACAGATGGAGACAGATAGTGAAGGCCGCAAGGGGATAAAAGAAGGCATCAATGAAAACTGCTCCATTGTAGAGCAATACCACCAACATGAGCTTGCCGTGAGCTGTGAGCTTTGAAGCACGAGCCTAAAGCGTCTACAAAGTTCGTGGACAAACAACTGTCCAAGGAGTGATGGTACTGTTAGTTAGATTATGTAGCATCAAGGGCGCTTTTGCAACCTCAAGATGTTACACACTCTAGTAGTAATCCAGGTTATTCGCCGTATTCTGGTATAATGGCTATCGAATCTGTGATCATGACTGGGCGACGGATGCAAAAAGCGAAAGTAGGATCGAAGCCCACATATTATCCCCGCGGAATACCTAAGATGCGGTCTAGACAAAGACAGCCTAAAGTCTCAGCCTGCAGAATGAGCGCTTTAAAATATGTTGGGGACTCCAGGTCGGAATAGACTATTGCAGCTTAGATGCAGGGTCCAAGATAAAGAATGTGACACGTCCCGACTGACTGGTTCGGACTATCGATTTCCAGATCCACTCTTACCATCTATGAACAAGTGCAGCCTGTTCTAGGTGAGATCGGAACTCCACAAGATCTCCCCGGCCAGCCTCATGTGGCGCAGCTAGATCAGTATTGTGCTTCCGAATCTCTATCTCATTCATTCCAGTGTTCCTGTGACTAACCATTGGCTGGAAGTCCGTCCCAGTCATTTATTGGAACGGATAATACATAGCTGTCCAGGCGATCTGTACGGTATACATACGGAAACAGAAACAAAAGAACCTGGTTGGTTGTCCGAGGTATGTTCGGTTTGCGTCCTTTAGGTACACTTGCTTTATGCACAAGGTCAAAAAGAATGATAGTTTCGTTTAATTCCTTTATTAGCAGTAGTAATTCTATCCTCATTCTAAGAAGCTACATAGTCTTTTCCAGAGACTTAATCATCCTATCCCAAGACCTTGCGGCTCGTGCAGCGTGTTCCGAAGGAACGATAGGCCTGTCATCTCTTGTAGTTCTGGAGAATATCTCCATGCTCACCCAACCACTAAAGCCGATACCATTCGTTACCGCTCGAGCGATCTCAAGGACTGGAAGATAGCCACCCCTGTCTTCTTCGAAGGGAAAGAGCCTGGAATTTCGTGACCAGCCTAACAGAGTTGGTTGGTCTGGGATGTGGAGAAATGCAGCAGACGGATCGACCCGCTCTCCGTCGGCTAGCTGGATGCAGAAGACGCGATCTGGATCAACATCATGCATGAGTCGTTGCAACGATCGCTCAAGGTTTTGGTCCGCTTGTTCCGATGAGCGGCCTGACACTGTTGTTGGGTTCGCCCAGACGCCGGCGGCGATGTTAAACGTATCGAGGCAGATACCAAAGTTTTTCCTATCGACGCGCTGAACAATATCCCAGGACTCTTCCCATTGGTTTACATGCGTGCCCCATGCCAATGCCTCGTACGCAAGACGTACTGGATGCGCAGTATCAGCAGCAAGTGTTAGGTCCTCGACAAGACGCTCTCGATCCCCAACAGTCTGTGATTTCCCCAAGAAAGATGAGGGAATGAGGATAAAGACATCATTTCCCAAAATAGTGGCTAGTTTCGTCCAATGTTGTAGCTCCTGTATCCTTCTGGCATGCTCACTTTTGCAGAGTAGTCCTTCGTAATTGCGGAAAGGCTGAAGGCTGACTATATGAAGATCGCGTTGATCGCACATACGTTTGATCTCGAAAGCAGCCTTTATGTCATACTCTTCGGTCGTATCGATGTCTTGCTGTGATGGATCACCAGGCGTCTCACTGTCTCGGTCCTGCAATTGTCTTGCGACTTGGAGAAGATCATCGTAGAATAGCTCTATTCCAGAAAACCCGTTCTTTGAAATGGCGTCCAATTTTGTCTTTAATGGGTGTATATCTGGAGCTCCGACGCTGATAGTGGCTATCGCTGGGCGAAAAAATGTATGTGTCTCTGGCTCCGAGGGCGGAGGGCTGGGAAGGGTAGCTTGCCCATTAAACAATGACATGGCTGAGAGAGAAGGAGTTGTCTAGGTTTTCAAATTGCAGCTTGTACGGTTGTGAGAACTTCTGGCGGCATAATCTGTCCCGAAGAACGTTTATATGCTCCCGTGCCCTCAGGCTTCTCCAATAATTGCAATGCCAATGTCACAATATGACTCGTAGGCTGATTACGACTGTGTCGCAGAATGACCATGTTTTCAGCTAGAATCAGACCGAACGAGTGGTGCCCTACCGAAAACGCTTTTTCTTCTTATTCAACCTAGCATTTTCCAGCAGTTAAGCGTTAGCACAAGTATGCATCAATAAACCACTTTCAGGATCGGACCCGTACCCGTCATTCTGGCTCCAATATTGTGGCGTTGACGCTTCCAGACTACCGGTCCTCCACTAGCCGCTCCACCATACTGTAACCAAACCGCCGGATTGATACCTCCCTTGAAAGTCGCTAATAAAATATGAATGATCAGAGCGATCTACTCTCGACAAAGAAATATCCGTTTTCAGTCTTGTATGTAAATCGAAACGGGAATTTACTTGTGCAGAGGCCTTGTTGCCTAACCCATCGTTATACTATAATAAGGACACAATGATCCCCAACCAGAAGATACTCGTAAACAGAACTACGTGCATACCACCAAACAGTACTGAAGATGTCTACCTTCGACAACGAACAAACCAATTCAATCAAGGTCTTGGCACTTGCTGAGTCTTTGGCGAAAATTTCAAAGAACTATGTTTCAAGCCAAAATACTCCGGAAGAGCATTTCCAGCTTCTTTCTGCAATCAAAGAGTTACAGCTCCTAGTGGAAACTCCTACCGAGACGGTCCTCAGACTTATATATCAGGTGGGTGATGCTCTTGTTATTCTCTTGTTATTTTGTAAATTGTGTCCATCAATCTCACCATTACTTCGATAGCCTCCGCAGAATGCAGCTCTCAGAACTGCTGTCGAGTTAGGGGTCTTTGCTATTCTTTCGGCCCGGTCTCCAGGCAAGTCGATGGTCACAGCGACAGAAATATCCAACGAAACCGGTGCAGATAGATCCCTTATAGGTATCATCACCCACGTCTTGGATTGCGTATGAATGTGCAACTAATTCCAACACAGTTCGTCTAATGCGTGTTATGAGCGCGCTCGGCCTCTGTTCCAACCCGGAGCCAGAAGTATACAGTGCCAATGAGAAGACATCTATAATGGCCCAGCCCACGGGAAAGGCCGGTGTCAGTTGCCTGTATGTCGATAACTCTTCCAAGCTCTTCATCGATTGACGCTAATCTCTACGATACTCCAGTTACGATCTTTCGGTGCCAACCCTAGCTAAGCTCCCCGAGTATCTGCGACTCCATGGCTATAAGAACCCCAAGGACTATTCCCGTTCTCCAATGCAGTGGGCTGTGGGTGAAAGCCAATTCGAATGGCTTGCTCGCGATCAAAACAAACAAGCCCTCTTTGATTCATACATGTCCAGTCGCCGTCAGGGAAAGCCCAGTTGGTTTGAGACATATCCGGTGCAGGACTTGTTAGATGGCGCCATACAACATGAGGACGCAGTAACCATCGTTGACGTTGGCGGGAACCATGGTCACGATCTTCGAAAGTTCAATGAGATGTACCCTACTGCTCCAGGAAGGTTGGTCTTGCAAGATCTTCCTAATGTCATCAAATCTGCTCCTCGACTCGAAGGCATTGAAGCAATGGCGTATAGTTTCTATGATCCTCAACCAATCAAAGGTGAAATTTCCTGGAATCTTCAGAACAACAATCTATGTGGCAACCAGCTAACTTCTTTCATAGGCGCCCGAGCGTATACTTTCAGGGCTATTTTCCACGACTGGCCTGACCACATATGCCACAAGATCCTGATGAACACAGCAAGTGCGATGACACCAGCTTACTCAAAGCTTATCATCGTTGACTTTGTTCTTCCTGATACCGATGTTCCCTTGTTCCAAGCATCTCTGGACATACAGATGATGAGCATCGGAGCTGGCGTGGAGCGATCGGAGACTCAGTGGCGAGAGTTGCTGCATTCTGCAGGATTTGAGGTGGTACAGATATGTAGGAAAAACCCCGGTATGGAGGCTGTGATCGAAGCGATTCCAATGTCGCCATAATTTATAGAGCTTGGTAAACCTTGAATATACACTCAATATCTGAAACGCCACCTGTCTTCCCGTATATTCGGCGCAGTCACTGATTGCTGGTGGAAATGGACAGGCCTCATGTACCGTATCACCAATCCTGTAAGCCACGAGTACGTAAACATCATAAGGCACCATATTAATTCGGATATCAGTGTTCTGGATCGCTCTTCCTCGACTCGTCATTGTCTTTGTCATCTCCATCATCCCAGACGGATTCGCGCATAAAAGGACTTCTTTTACGAATCTCCGGCCCTTTGAGAACGAGTACGCAAGGAACGATGGACAGGGCAACGCCAACAAAACCAAGCAGAGACCCAGCCCAACCGTAGCCGAGATTCTGGAAAAGGGGATATGATGCTAGAGGGAGAAAAGCGCCGAATGAATTGCGGCCCAGGGATGCTGCAGATAGCGCCGAAGCAGCATACTTCTCATAAGCATCTGTCAGATAATTGACAACAGCCATATAGATCGAGTAGATCCCCACACCCGTCGCGGCTATGCCGCAGGTTGGGACGATCCAGTGTATATGACCCGTGCTGGACCAGCCGTACCAGAAAAGTCCTGCAGAAAAGAGTAAACTTCCAGGAATAGAGGAATATAACCGGGCTTCGGGAACAGGTCTCCCGGGCTTCTCTTTGTTGTATCTTCGAGAACGCAAATAGAACCAATCCTGGAGCGGATTCACCACAGTACCAATAACTGCTCCCACAGAAATGGCAAGCTGTATCATTCCGGTTTGGAATGTTCCAAAGCCGTAGTTAGTGCTGAAAGTTTGGACCACGCTACTGAAGAACAAGTAGAGTATCCCCCAAGCAAAGCTAATCCACAACGTGAAGAAAGTAACCACGGGCTCAGTAAGTAACATCCTGGTTGGTCGCATGAAGGAAAGTTTCATCAGGGTCCAGATGTTGGTACGGTCAAGTTCTGCTTTCGCGTATACTGCCTTCCCGGTCTCCTTGCGGATTTTCTTCGCCCGTTTTGCGAGGATTACGTCTGGTCGTGTTTCATAGAGGATAAACCAGAAGATCGGAATTAGACCGGCATTATAGATGATCTGCACATAGAAAATCCTAGAATGAATCAAAATAAAATTTAGCCAGAAAGTCATTAGAGAGACTCTAGTTTCATACCATCTCCATGAGTCAGTTTTGTGTATCTCCTGGATCGCAGATCCAATGAAGGGACCCAAGGCGATTCCGACGACACTGGTGAATCCGAAGAGTGACATCGGCAAGCTGCGCGCTTTGTCACCATGCCAGACATCGCTAATGCTTCCGCCAACGATATTGATCGATACAGAAGATGCGCCGCCTCCGAAAAAACGAGTTACGACCAGTGTTGCAAAGTTCTGCGCGAAGGCAGAAGGGAAGAGCGATATAACCAGAATGAAGTATGCGGCAAAATAGCCTGGCATACGCCCGGATGATTCCGTTAAGGGGACAAAAATGAGCGGCCAAAATGCGGCGCCCATGTTCCAAGACGTAGTAGCCCAATACAAGTTTGGAAAGGGTTTATTTTGAACATGGAATCTCTGTTCCATCTCATTGTTGCCCGCACCATATGATCCAGCAGGCAGACCAGTCAAAATAGAACTATGAGAAAGACATCAGCAAACATTTGTGATACTTAAAGCATATACTGAAAAGGAAGGCAGGAATATACACACATGAAACACACTGTTATCGTCAGAGTCCATTTGTAAGTCGGCTTCCAATTAAATCTAAACAGGTACAGGGTTTTAGCTGCAGTACTGCATGCTGCTGCAGTGGGAGGCTACTGACGGGTTATCGGGGTCTTCAGGACCATTCCAATAATGAATTTCAATGCCTTCTTCATTGCGAGGCATTGGCCCGGAACGACCTTTACCCCAGAAGCTGTTAATCCTGGTCGTTTGTCAGTGTGGTCAGCCTCAGAATGACAATGTACGGCATTTACCTATCCCATAATGTCACATTGGTATCCTGTGTGTGCTGTTTCGATGATTCTTTTTGGATACGACTGTCACTACCTGCGTCATTTCGAGACCCGTCTGCTCTATCCTCAGTCATTGTAATGTGGTTGCTTGTCATTTTGTGAACATCCAACTATTACACGAGGATCTTTCAATTGTATCTCCCCATGTCCATCGGTTTAAGGTTGTCTTGAATATCTTGAGGCACTGTGCGCAGCTGTTCCGAAGTCGAAACCTGGTCAGAAAAGGCCTTGTTAGAATTGTGAAAGTCAATTGTTTTGTCGCATTCCGATTATCCGGAACGGACCGTTGCATTACACGGCAAGACTGTCGTCATGACTTAGTACTTGCCATATCTTTTGGCTCGGTGAAACATGAATTTGGCTCCACGTCATAGCGTGGGTCAGTCAAAACTCACCGAAATCAGCTTAGGTTTCTCAGCTGCTACCTGAGATGTTCCTTTCTGAAACTTGATTATTAAACCTAGGCGTTGCCACTTCGATCATAAAGTTTCGTTCATCTGTAACCCATGTTGGACTGTAGTTTCCGAAGAACCTGGAAGATAGTAATTGACAGACGCATTTGGCTTAGCGGGAAAAAGACGCACGAGAGACCACAGAGTTCGTCGTTCTTCTATATATATCTCTGTATAATCCACTAGTATCCGATTCAATATCCTGGGTTGTGATCACATTATAAACCCCCAGTTTATCACAAAGTACATTGATCAGGTGTTCTCATACTTGGCGATCAGCTGCAGACATGAGAATGATTTTCATCCCGACAGTCTAGAGACTTACATAATGACCTGTCAACCCAAAGGCCCAAATTCAACCAGTCGATAAAGAGATCCTTAAGGGTTGGGAAACTGGCAGATGAAGAGCTTAGATTCTTTAGCCAGAATGGAAGCTCGAAGCTCTATCTAAAGCACTTGCTGTGCGTCGGGCTATTCCTGATCAGGAAGGTGGTGGACGACACCTGCACGGGCGCTCGGGCTTAGGGACCCGAAGGAGATCATCGTTGCAAAATAATCGGGTACCTTATTTCCATGTCCATTATATTTATTCCGCGATGACTGGTCTCAGATTAACCACTGAATGTTGGTGAAGCGAGGCATAGGCTTGGAGAGAAAGGATAAACCGACGCTATGTATTTGAATTGGGAGGTACCGTGCATTGACCCACAAAGTATGTAAACGTCCTTGTAACTAGCGGACATGGCTTTCTACAGCGGCTGAGAACTAATGAAAGATCAACATCGCTCTCGCTAGCGTCAATTCAGACCTGAAAGTCTATGCTCCCTTGAACATTTGGTCACTACTTGAAGCAACATGCCTTGCACCATGCATTCAGGAAAGCTCTGTAATTATAATCACGAACGCATTATCTTAGCTGGTGTATCACTTAAGCACCACCGGCAGCCAAGTCTTCAGTCCTTGACTTGCTATTTTGGTCAAGATATGGCACCTCGCCAATACCAACTGCTCGGTGACCGAAACGCTCCCCCAGTCCCTCATAATCAAATGTAGCGCTGTGGAAAACACTTCTGTTGTCCCAAATTGCTATATAGACATCAGCGAATTTCCTAAAGAAAAGTAAAGAAGCAGGGGAGGACTCATTATTTACCAATATCATTCTTGTTTCTCCATTTAAACCTTACCTGGAGGTCATGGTTCTCTAGAATAACAGATTGGAACTTCTTTAGCAACTCATCTGACTCTGTGGAGTTCAGCTCGTTGATATATTTAGGGAAAGGACCAATAGCGAACACGCTTTTCCAGCCTGTCACTGGGTTGGTCCTCACGACGGGGTGTACAGCCGCCAACTCATTTCCAGTATTCAGTGGGCTACCTCTTGGCTCGGTGTAAATCTTAACTTTAGTCGGATTTCTCTCTGCAGCCCTGAGGAAACCATCACCCGTGAAGGTAGCTGTCAGACCCTCAAGGAACTCCTGATACTTTCTAGAGAACCGGTCATAGATCTCATAACCGGACGCCCAAAGTGTGTCACCCCCAGTAGTAGGAAGCTGAGTCAAGCGGAGTGATGTGTAGTCCGCTGGGACCGGTTCAAACTGGATATCCGAGTGCCACTGGGCCGAATCGTAGCGACGCTTGTCGGCCTGGTGGTCAAAGTTGAATATGTTCTTACGGGCGACTGAGCTGATAGTACTGATCTGGGAGTCGGATACACCAAATTCACTAGTGTTATTGAGCACTGGATGTACATGAAGTGTTGAACTTTCTGGTTTGCCAGTTAACTGACCCAGCCGCTGAACCAGCTGTTTCTGCAGGTCATCGGTGAGGTTATCTTGCGCACGGAAGAACACGACTCCTCGTTGTGAGACTAGTGAGAGAATGTTAAAGCGGATCAAACGAAGATGTTGTGGATTAGGTATTGATTACTTGTAATTGCAAGATCTCGGACCAACTTGTCCGAGTCGGGAGCATTTAGGATGTCATCCACAATGTTGACACTTGGGAATTCGCGACCGATCACCGGAGTCGTTTCCTCGAATGGGAATTTATCCAAGCTACCACTTGCTTTCAGCGGAGTGGGGTAGCGTTCCTTATCGATGTAATGTTCCGGGTGTGTATGGATCGGGAGATCCGATGTAACTGCAGGAGCCATTTCTCGGTATATTCCCCAACGAAGAGAGCAAAAAATAGATCAGAGAGGAAAAGGAAAGGAAAACAAAGAATAATAGACGCAGGGTAGAAAGGTCCCAGCAATTGCTCTATTAGTTATCGACTCAGGCATTGCTTCAATATATGTACAAATCTCACTTAGTGTATCACGCAATCCCCGGCACAATTGGTGCGACGATACACCACTCATATACCAAACCGCTATCAACGGCCACTGAAAGTATAAGCAACCCCGCACCGGGGGAAATGCGATGTCGCCAAATTATTTATGAGATATCATTAGCTAAAACCACGTGGAATAACGTGTGTTCTTCGGGTCGATATACTTGCAATTTACTGTCGAGCAAGTGTTTCCACGGCAGAATACGGGTATTTTCGGGATAGTTTGTTGGTGCTGCGTAGTAATTCGGAAAGTCACTTTCCGGTGATTAGTATTCAGTGTTTGAGAGACTATCTAGCCACAAGTCAAGGACTATGTCTGGTCATTCTCTTTTTTTTCAAACGCGTTACATGACTTCCGCGGCGGTTCGCGAAAAGAATTAGGCACCTAGTCCACGCAAGTAATACCTTACCTTGTGAAGGTAAATTCTCAGCCTGACTGTCAGCAAATGCAGAACCCTGATTCATTGATCTTAGACTATGTACCCCCAAATAGTACTGTAGATATTGGTTACTATTTAACTATCCAGGAGTTATTAGTTATTGCAGTGCAGCCCAAACATTCTTAGTAATCTTATCGGTCCCTGGAATAAATAATGGCCCGTTCGGGCCGGTTTTACCGAGAAAGCGCTACGGGGTTAGTCTAGTCCGTATTTGCGGAGGATCCGGTTGATCTCCACTTGCATAGTTCACGAATCAAATACACGGGGTAACCTCGATGTTTTGGGGGTGGCATAGCAGATAAGTCTGCTCAACTCTATTAATCCCTAATAGTCTGAAGGGCGTGAAATTGATAAACCTAGAAAGTAGTGATAATAGGTATTAGTTGGTGAGACATCGCCTGTGTAAGGTCTTGACGTATGGGACTACATGAACATTCTAGGAAATTATATATAATCTTCTCTCGGCAGAGCGCAGAGTCGCTCTGTTTCTGGACATCAATCTCCTGAAGTCCCGTAAGTTCAGGTATACGAAGCATTCTAAGGTCTCGTTATATTGAGGAATACCGTTATCCTACACTACTGCTGGAAAATATCAAAGCTTGGTTGCCAATGGGAGATATCAAGTAAAGTGAGAAAATATTTAGTATTAAGGAGTGGTAATATGCTAATGCGTATACATTAATATGCACCATTTTGTACATAAGAATTAGATCTCCATATCCGTGTATTAATTTGATTTCGGAGTAAATTAGTTGGTGACTCCGTTGGGGGTCTGGCAAAGGCCTCCCTGGTCGAGCTGTTGAAAAAGCACAAATCAATATATCGTTTACAAGACGGAAGTATAATAGAGAAACGACTTACAGCAGCAAGAGTGCAGCAGCGAGCGTTCTTTCCGACAGCAGCGCAGGTGGCCTGGAACTCCTCAGCAGAGGTAGGGACCTTGGAGGCTGTGAAGTGGTCAGCACAGATCTTGTTATCGGCGTGGAGCATAATATCACTTACGCGTAGCGCAGTCAACATCGAGGATTTCTCCGACATCCGCACTGCAGCAGTTGGCCTTGGCCGGGTTGCTGCAGGGGATGTAAGGCGCAGGAGTGTCGGGAGCACTGGGGGCAGGGACAGCCATAACGGCGCCAGCGAGGGCAGAGGCGAGAACAGCGGTGATGAACTTCATTTTGAAAATGATGTATTGAAGCTGGAGAGCTTTGTATAGATTGGATTGAGAAGTATTGAGAAGGCTTGAGAGTTGATGAGTTGATGGATAGACAAGGACAAGTTACAGAGGTCGAGCAGGGGGTATTTATAGATGTTGAAGCCATTATCCTAAGGGAAAACATGAACGCAAACAGCTATCCGACTTTCCATCTCAACCTTTTTTTTGCCTTCATTGACTTTCAGAGCTTGCATTTAGCGAGTCTAGTGTATCGTACACCAATGTGAGAGCTATACTTCCTGGTCATACGGCATGTTACGTAGACGAATCTCCCGTGTAAGCTATGTGAGCGCCGGCAGAGACTGGCCTGGCAAGGAACGCCCCGAGGCCGATGGAGAGCGCTAAGCGTCCACCCGCTCGGGATTTACCAGCACGCTTAAGGAACCTTATTTGAGCGACCGCCAATCGTCGCTACCGAGGAAGCTTGTTCCCCGTCGCTATCACATTTCCGTTTTCATCTCTCGCTCGCTTTTTCAAAACATCATGACTTTCCCCCCCGCAGGAACACACCCATCTGCCCTGCTATGCTGACTCTGTACGCACTCCCTCTCGCCCTGGAAAGGCCTGAGCTCTGCCTGGAAGACCCACACCGCGTCTGTGATTGACGACCAGTGGGCCTGCATTCCATAGTGAATGTTTTTGCTAGGAGATAGATAAGTATAGACAGCGCTTGCTGCTATTTTGTTGTGTACAGTCCGTCGGCAAGAACAAGTAAGATCTACTGGCATCCGCAATCATAGAGGGATCGCAATAACACCTAGATGGCTAGGGACTGAATCGTTATGTCGGTGCACCCTTTAGTCCATTCCGTAATCCACTCTCATATTACCGCACATACGCTGCCAGAAACTTACTTGGACTAGATTCTTCGACTGGGTTTGGCATATGGGTTCTGCTTAGTTTGTATAAATTAACGCATCGTCGCCGTTTAAAAGAGAGTATAGTTCATCAGCAAACGAATGTGATATACGGAATCTATGACAGATAGACTGACTATAACGGATAAAAATGCGAGGGATAACTAACTTCAAGTGATGGAGCTTTTACTAATTACTGCAGACGTCCTTCCATTCGTTCTCTAAGCCCTCGATGACATGGGCCACGGATGCTGTTCTGATGAAAATAAGATGACGTCTGACTCAGATAAGTGTTTTTTTCTTTTTTTTTTGAGCATATGTAACGAACCTTCCGCGCCAGATGATAATATCAAGTTTCATCCTGTGCTGTTTTCGGACAGAAACGCGGACATTTTATGCCACGATAGCCCCGCCATGACGGCCCGGGCACATGTCGCCTCCACACAAACATAACCTGTAACAAGGACAAGTGATACTCTATTGATAAGACCCCGGACGAGTATAGTTACAGGATATCTCCGGTTCTTTAGGGTGGGGTTCATCCGCAGGGGAGCCAAATGCGGCTTCTATAGTGCCACTTGGTGCCTTTTGCCCGAACAGGACCTCATTTTCAATATCTTCAAGTGTATAGCCCTTCGTCTCCGGGATGAGAAGCGTCACCACTGCAGTTAGTGCCATGACTCCAGAAAACAGTCCCAGTACACCGGACAGGCCAATGCGTTCTTCGACTGTGCCAAAAGCAAACGACGTGAGGACCGCCCCGCACTTTCCCGCAGCGGCGGAGATACCATGAGCAGTTCCCCGGACACGGGTTGGAAAAACCTCTGTAGGAATCAAAAATGTCGTTACGTTCGGTCCCAGATTGAGGACCAGTTGAGATAGGGTAAATATGGTCGTCAACCCTCCGGTGGAAGTGTGGACGGATGGAGAACTGACGCCCGCCCAGATAGCATAGAGGGCACAGACGGCGACACACGAAAACAACTGCTGTCGGACGCGGCCTACGAGGTCCGGCAGTGGAATCCCGATATAGAACCCGGGAAGGTAACCCTATAAACAGGTAGTTAGACAAGTAGGACAGAAAAGGGATAGCAGGCAATAGGGAGGCGGGAGCGTACAGCTGCTTGAACGATGATATTTCCTATCGCGATGTGGTAGAGCTTCGACCACGGGTTAGGACCTGTTGCATAACCAATTCTTTCCAGAATAATACTCTGGTTGAGGTTAATGCCATAATAGGCAATATCGCTAAAATTGTCAGCAGGCAAACCTGACCAGCATGGACAATATGGAAGGTCATACAACAGAAACCATGAAGCGGCTGTGGCAAAAAGAATCCTGGCATGTTTCCACTCGCGAAAGTAAGAAAAGAAATCCTGCCATTGCTCCTTCAGTCCTCGATTCGTCTGCTGGGCCCCTTCTGATTCGTCACTAATCACGTCTGGTGATTGCAAATCAGAACGCTTCTCTCATGCACAGCAGTTAGATAATGAAGACTCACATTTACGATACGGAGCGCTCTCTGGCATTGTCAAACGAGCATATAAAGTCAATGCTGCTGGAACCATTCCGATACCCAGTAGGAGTCGCCATACCCATTCCAGATGTCGCACATTGGTGGCAACAGAAGACTCAAATGCCTTTAGGAGGATCAGAAATATAATACTTGCTGAAATGTTACCCAGACCAATCGCTGAGAATACAGTCAAGACTTGCACTGAACGGGAGCCAAGAGGCGTTTTCTCCGCTGCCAAGGTTGATGACATGGGATAATCTGGGGAAGACAGATCCTGTTAGCCCCTCTCGCACTGCTGCTGCAGTGCGACGTACATACCTGCGCCAATTCCAATCCCGGTGACCACACGAAACACAGCGACCCAGGCTGTTATTGCCCGAGTAGAGAGACCGTTCCAAGGAAGCAAGATGGTCATGAGGGTCCCAAACAACGTGAGGATCAATTCTTTGCCGTATATGGCATGACGGCCCCAGGCATCACCTAAGATGCCAAAGATGAATTGACCCACGACCATACCCAAGCTCAATGAGCCCTTCATGATATCGCTGTTCGTCGCGGGTACGGACCCTTTAGGGAAGTATAGGTACCCAATGATGGGCACAACTGGTCGTTGGTCAGCATCGTTGGCGGAAATTCGCATGCGGTGTCATACCTACCAAGACCAATGGTCAGGTTGAGGTAGCCATCAGAAAGAAAACCCACGCTGGCCGTGATCAGGAACCGCACTTTCTGCCCACGGGTCGCCATTGCGCAGATATTGGTCGAATAATCGAACTAAAGCTTTTTGTATATACCTTCAGTTGTTCTTCTCTTTTCTTCTTCTTCTTTTTCCCCTACACAATTGATCCTCTGAGTTCGTCCGGATGAAAAATCCCGTCCGATCCCGATAGAACCAGCGAGCCTTCATTGTGTATATGAGCTCTGGCTCTCTGACTTATATCCATGGTCGCCTGGCGTCGTTTACTCCGGTGGTTACCTATCCATCCTATCGCCATTTCCTAGCGTGTGAGATACGATCGGAGGGAAGTGCTGTCCGCAATCGAAGTTAATTGAAAGCATCTCATAAATATACATCGAGACCCCGTTGATGTCCTTCAATCAGCAAAGCGCTGGAGTGCACGCGGTTGAGCTACTAGCCGGCTATGGGCTCTCGACAACGCCCCTGGACGGCGCACGTGTTGGCCGCACGTGTTTTGGTGGTAGGAGGTCCTGGCTGCTCCACGCCCGCCCGCACACACTGTCGGTGTGAAGCCCGTAACGCGCGACGGGCAGAGCACCGACACCGTTCGGATGGCCACAATCCTGTACCGAACAGCAGGGTCGGAATTATTAATGGCACATCGAGTTAGTTAACTATACCGGCCAGCCAGTCAGCATGGTCTGATTTTGTACCTTGAGGCTGGACGAGTCTTACCTAGCGATTGGCCCTACTCATGCTGCAACCAACCACGGGCGATGATGGCACCTTGTGGTATCAAACGTGCTTGTCTGGTCCTTGCAGACTAGATATGGCTGTCTGGATGAAACTTATCTTTCTATCGAGTAGTCGATCGTTCCCTCGATACCCCAGCTTTATTTGATATCAACAAAGTGCACACAGGACCTAACACCAACGCTGCCTGACTATATGGATGATACTTTGCCATCCCCGCCGGGGGTCAGCACGCTGCGCGATGCCTTTGGCGATGGCAAACCGCCAGAGATCAGCCGCAAGATCACCGCTTGCGTGGCCTGTCGCAAACAGAAGGTATACAGTGCAAACCCTGGCCTCGTGGTTGTCACCGTAGATAAGGATTGACAGGAAATCATCTCCAGGTCAAATGTCGCATGCGTGATGGTCAGGCGCCGTGCTCGCGTTGTCAGAAGCGCGGCCTCTCGTGTACAGTGAATCGAAGCTTGCAAATGCTGTTGGAAGATGACATGGCGTAAGAATGCTCGCAACCTAAACTGCAGCCATTGCACCGTCGCTCTAACAAGTTCTAGCTGGAAGGATGCTGTGGCTAAGAAACTTCACCGTTTGGAATCCTCCATGGCTAAGATCGCGGAGAGAGCAGATGTGCCAGAACTGCAAGAATGGAGCCAAAGCCGGACTCGTGCCAACACTCCATTAGTAGAGACCAGTGAGACCGGGGAGCAGGGACATTCAGTTTCTCCTCAGCCGCACTCAAGCGAACCACAGCCTACGTGGGACGTAGTCATTGATTCCAAAGGCGGCCCGGCATCGATCCCAGCGTCTTGTATATCTGAGATGCGCCTAGGTCGCTGTCAAACCTCTAACCTAGCCAGTGCCGGCCCAGATCTAATCTCGAAAGGCCTCTTGTCACTGGCGCACGCGGAATCACTGTTTGAAATCTATCACCAACGACTCGATCATTTTTTGTATCGTATACTGGGAGATCACGACAGTCTTCATGCCGTACGATCGGCGTCACCGCTCCTCACGGCCGCCATCTGCACTGTGGGTGCGCTGCATTCGCCAAACCTGGGCCATCTGTTTGATAGTTGCTACGAGGAATTCAAGAGTCTCGTTGCTCGCCTGACCTTTTCATCGTCGCCGAACGCAGACGACGTGCGAGGGTTATGTATCGGCGCGTTTTGGCTTGACGAACTATCCTGGGCGCTTGTGGGAACTGCAGTACGCATTGCTGCTGAGATCAGACTTCACCAGGGACTTTACAAGGCACTAGACGGGAACCGTAATGCCTACCTCCAAGCACGACTGTACTATCTGGTCTACATTTGTGACAGCCACTTCTCTATCGCCTACGGCCGTCCTCCAATGACGAGAGAGTGCGATATCATCAACGCAGCGGGCAGGTTTCTAGAAACGCGGAACGCTACAGAAGACGACGCAAGACTCGTTTCCCAAGTCACCCAGTGGTCCATCTTGAGCAAGGTCTTTGACGCTTTTGGCGTGGATGTCGATGCACCCATCACTGCCCACAGCCTTCCCCAGCTGCGTCGCTTTTCCATTTCCTTGGACACTTGGTACGCAGATTGGAATGAACGATTTAAGCCAAACCGCAACGTCGGTAACTACCCGCACAAGGGTGTTGGTCTACATTTTCACTTTGCTAAATTGTACCTCTGTGCACACGCGTTTCGCGGGGCCCCAACAGCACAGCATGGGTCGAGAAGCCTGAGTCCGGAATTTGAGGAAATCGCGAATTCCGGAGTGCTGTGCGCTATGTCGATCCTGCGCGTGATCGCCTCCGACTTCGAGTTCCAGTCTTTTTTGAATGGGTTGCCGCTCTATTTTGACACAATGATCGCTTTCGCCGTCGTCTTTCTCCTTAAAGTGTCCACAAAATACACCATGACCGTACAAATTGACACCACACAGATCCTCGCTCTTGTCAGAGATACAGTAGAGAGTCTTAGAAGGATCACCCAGTTTATGCACCAGCAGCATCTGTTGGTGCGTATTGCAGAAGGACTGCAAAAGCTACTCTGGAGATGCCAGGAGCCACCGCAGGCGACTCCGCAACCTTTGGCACATTGCTTCCCTTCACCAGGAGATGTAGACGTCAGGCCAGATGACCTGGGCTGGATGCAGAACTTAACTAATTTCGATTTTCTAACTAACATACCCAATATGGGCGATTGGTTCTTCCATGATAATATCATTGGCACCTCTCATACAGACAATCAATTGGTATCACAATAACTGTTGACATGCATCTCACTGGCAGTTGAGTACCAAATCAAATATGTCATAGTTTTTCCACACCTTGTCTTCGGATGTCTCCTGGCCTCGGATCT
This sequence comes from Paecilomyces sp. PK2413, assembly GCA_023624055.1. Taxonomy (NCBI): domain Eukaryota; kingdom Fungi; phylum Ascomycota; class Eurotiomycetes; order Eurotiales; family Thermoascaceae; genus Paecilomyces; species Paecilomyces sp. PK2413. The sequence goes on from JAMADQ010000022.1 coordinate 142,226, forward strand.
GTTTAGATACCACTAATGGCACCGCCCGTTCGCTCAGCCCGCCATGAGAACGCAGCGGATGGTCCCCGATCTTTGATAGATCGTGCTTTGACCGGCTGCTACCAATCACGGCATCGCCTTTCGAGATAACAACGATATCACCTTCGCGGTCAAGTGGCATCTCGAATGTCTCAGCAGCTTCCTTTCCGCTCAAAGCGGTTTCGACATGAGGGAGGGACCGACAGTGGTCTAAAATGTCCTCCTTGGGTGCTTTTGGGTCTTCGATGTAGACGCGCACGAACGAGCCCAGGGCTCCGTGGTGGTGGACGAAGGGGTCAGTGATCGGGCAGATAACGCGCACTGCCCCCGGACCGAAACGTTCGCTCAATTCATCCTCGAGGAACAAAACATTGGGTTCCCCGGATGAATTCGACTTGTTGCTCATACCGTGGTCCCCTGTCACTCCGACTACCGGTGCTAGTTGTGCCAACTTTTGTAATCGAGAGTCAATGTTCTGGAGGAACTCGTCTGCTTCCTTGCTTCCAGGAGGGTATTTGTGCTGGACATAGTCCGAGAGCGTTAGATAAAGAAGGTCGGCCTGATTTTCTTCAAGGACTCGGATGCCGGCGTCTAGTACGAAGAGGGATAGATCAGCCGAGTACTGACTGGGCGCTGGGCGACCGACAAACTGTTCAACGTCTTCGATACCGTTCTCCGCACGTGTGCAGCTGTTGGCACGCTCAGCGGAAAAGCAGATACACTTGCTAAAGTCCAGCCCATGACCTATGATGCGTCTCAACTTATCCTTAGCAGTTATAGCAGCAACTCGGACGCCGCGTTTAGATGCTTGCTCGAGGATGGTCGAGCCACGCAAAAGTGTGTCATCGACAATCATCTTCTCCTCGCCTGTTTCCCGATCAAGGAAGAAATTTCCCGCAATGCCATGCACAGCGGGAGGCGCGCCCGTGATGATAGAAACGTTGTTGGGATTCGTGAAGGATGGCATAGCGCTATCAGCCGTAGTATGGAATCCGTTTTTGACAAAGGATTGTAAATTCGGCAAATGTCCTGCCCGAATGCCTTCCTCCAGATATTCAGGGTCGAATCCGTCGATGCATACTGCCACAGTTGCATTTCGTGGCAGGTGGTACTCTCTAGAGTGCAATGTAAATTTCGATGTGGACTCTATATTCATCAGTTCCTCTTTGTTTGTATCCACGTGCAGTTAAAGAGACGTAAGAAGAATATTGAACTGGAATATCTCCACTTACCCAGGAGACACTTCACAGCCGTGTCATAGTAAGCAGACAATGGTGGAACTTCCAAATTTGGGACCTTGGCCTGGTCATCCCAGCGCCGGATAGCAAGCTTTTGCTGGAGCAAGGGATCTTGCTGAGCATCTTTCACCTGACGTTCATCGAATACGCCACCCTACCACTGTAAGTCACTTCTTGGACAAGAACGGCCGGAGAAATAACTCACTTGGAAAACTAAAGATTTCTTGCTTGAGGCACTTAGCGCGTCATAATACGCCTTATCCACTGCGGTTAGATAACGCTTGGCCATAACATGTGCCCCCACTAGCTGGGCAACCTTCTCGCTATATCCAATGTCGCGCAGGTACTGCTCGCCTAGAAGATCGTGGCTCGCGCGGCCGACATAGCTGCCATCTGGCGCAATAAGCTTTTCCATCTTGAGTGCTGCAGGGATGAAACGGCCGACATCGTGAAGTAGTGCCGCGAGGACGACCTCGTCGTCATGACCGTGATTGGGGTCCTGACGGGCGAGATGAGCACACTGCAGTGAGTGCTCCAGTTGCGATAGGGGTTCGCCAATGTAGCTGCCATCGCCCTGGGCGATAAGGATATCGAACAGTTGGGACACGGTCTGGTGAGCGTGGGCGTCGACTGCAGAGATAGACATAACGGGTGAAGACCGAGTGTAGACGTATTTTGCCTCAAGGTCACCACTAGACAAGCTATCCACAGTTTTATCGAACCTTGCGAGCTGTCAGATGGGTATGGAATCGCATTATCGCATTTCAAAAAGACCGCTGACTGAACATACCAATCCTCTTCAGTTGACAAATCGATTATAGATTATTGATCGGTGTACCGGAGATAGTGAGTGAGGTGCAGAATACAGCAAAGAGATAAAAAGAAAATCTAAATACTATTCCATGCGTGTATTTGACTATCTGGCATTGTCTTTACCTTTCTTCGTAGATACTAACTCGCCCTGCCCGTCAGCGGGAGGAAGTGCGATACTGTCCTACGCGGGGCGAACACCGTCGGGACGAAGAGCTGTAATCGTGGCAACCGGCATCATGCCGATGCGAAGGATGCGGGCCAGGGTATCTCTGAGGAAAATTAATTATGATTTCGGCATTCATAAATCAAGAAAAGGAGAAGTAAACGAAGATCCACATATATACCCTATGACCCGGCTGGTGCCGGTAACGACACTCATCAGGAGCTATAATTCCGTCATTCTAAATAATAACTGAAGCGGATACCTCCGAGAAGAGCAAAACGGGCGTGAAAATCAGGAACGATGTCTGACCTCACCCAAGCACAAATCGACTCTTACCACACCCAGGGATATCTCCTACTTCGCCAGAGCGAACATAAACTCGTTGATCCGACCGATCTAAAGAACTGGGAGGAGGAGGTTAAACATTGGCCGCTAGAGAAGGGAAAATGGATGCCATACGAAGAAGTGAACGTGAAAGGGGAACGCCAGCTTATGCGCACTGAGAACTTTGTCGATTACCATGAGTCGTTCAGAAAGCTGCTCTGCGGCGAGCGCTTGGCCGAGATTCTGAGAAGCCTTTCTGGAGATGTAAGCGATGCGGTACATGATATATCACGGGCATTCTCTAATAAATACAGGATATGCTTCTTTTCAAGGATAAGATCAACTACAAGCAGCCTTTCGGCAACGGCTTTGCTCCCCATCTCGATGCCCCAGCATATGACCATATCGGTCGTATAGAGCATGTCACAGCGAATGTCGCCATTGATGCAGCCACCATCGAGAACGGCTGCCTTCAGGTTGTTCCTGGCTCCCACAAGATGGATGTTGAACTCGTGGAAGGTGGCCGCATTAGCCCAGACTGGGAGGCTGAGCACGAATGGGTGTCGGTACCCCTGGAGCCGGGGGACATCTTGATCTTTGGATCCCATCTAGCACACCGATCAGCCGCCAACACGACTAATAAATCACGGTCGAGTCTTTATGCCACATTCCACGCAAAGTCTGACGGGCTGGACCTGAGAAAGAAATACTATGAGCATCGTCGAAAGATGTTTCCGCCTGACCATGGTGAGTACTACCTTTTCTGTTGATATTTTAGGCACTCCTAAATACTATTACAGAGTATGAAGATCAACTGACGAATCATAGAACGGGTCCCTGGAGAGGACTACACGCAAGGTTATAAGATCTACGGCTTTGCGGCGCCGTTCTCTCGCGTTGAGCCTGCAGCAGCCCCAGTGGGTGCTAACTGATCCCGGGGGTGAGAATATGAGATGCCATACCATGTCTCATTTAGGATCCCTAATGATATTAATTATATATGCCTAAGATTCACAGTCACATTGGAGATTTCAAGAATAACAAAATTGTCGTCTCATCCTGAGTACGTCTGCTTTGTGAATATGTTGGTGTAAAGTACACCTACCCGCGAAAGTTTGAAACTGGTGGCCGCCCGCTTTTATCTGCTGATAGTTTCAAACTTTTGTCGTATAACTGTATCCACTATGTAAAATGTGAAGGCGCGCGATAAAGAAAATACCGTCAAGCCTTTGACCTATTTGTAATAGCATGATAATAACTGTATCCTAACGACAATCGAAGACTCATTTGGATAAAGGACCTTTATGTTTGGAAATTTGCAAGTTTTCGACGGACATGTTACATCTGACGTGGATGGGGCCTCATTTTGTATCAGGGTACATCTGTACTTCTACAGCTAATCATCAGTCTAGCCTCTGGAAGACACAGCATGCGATCGCGCCATTATGGGCACTTTTGACATTCGCATTGGAGTTTTGTTTTTAGGGCCATTTTATTAGTGATAGGGAATTCCATATGTAAGAAAAGCAACGCTAGTTAATCTTCCTCAGTAGTGAGGGGGAACCGGCACTTCGCACCGAAACTTTTAAGGGCATCGCTGGTGTGGTTCTTGAAATGATATGAGGCATTGTTAAACTTTAATTAGGGAAATTGTCGAGGCAGGGAATTACGTGGTACTTGTTGCAATGGAATGAAACACGGAGATCGGGGTGAAGTCCGTAAGATTCTAAATAACCTGCCGATGAGTTGGATGTCACGTAGATAGACAGAAAAATGGACAGACAGATATAAACCTATGGATGAGAGCGCATTTCATAGGACTCCAAGCAGCATTTCAGTATTTTCCGACTGAAAATATTATCCGCGATTTCTCAGCGTTACCTTTCTAGACGCATCAGACGCTTAGCCAACGATGTCTTCCACAGACACTATTTCGCCCAGTATCAAGCTCGGTAACCAAAAACTTACTGTGGGGGCCGTGAAAGACTTTGATATTGGTGAAATCACCTATATACCCTCTACAGGCGCCCGGAAAGCTTTTGAAGTCCCCCTAGTGCAGGCTACGGAAGAGAGTCTCAAAGGTTACGGCCACATTGTCGAGGATCCAGACACCTTCAAGATCGAGATTACGCAGTGGCCGGCTCAAGGCTGGCGCCCCATTGATCCCCACTCAGGCGACCAAGGTGGGATAACGGAGGGAATATTCGAGTTCTGGTGGAAGGGAGATACACTATACGCTCGTAATAATGCTGTCGGTGATAGCTACTTGTTCGCTTGGAGCCAATTCCCAGAAGAAGCCAGCACGACCAGTGAAGCTGCTAAACCACGTGAAAGAGCATTGGTATGGCGTGCCAACTACCATCCAGATGGTGGCCAGTTGTTTTTCCCGACAAACGGGCAGAGCTTCGTGGTTCCGCTAGCTTTGCCAGGAGACGATATCACCCCCGACAAGTTTGTCGCATTCCGTGCCGACGGCGGTAAAGGCCTCTACATCCACCCTAACATCTGGCACGGCGCGGTGATTCCAATCGATGACGAGGGCCGCCTAATTGACAAGCAAGGACGGGTTCATGCGCGCGTCTCAGTGGACTTCGTAAAGGAGTTCGGTGGCTATCTCTCTGTGCCTCTGCATCCCGTCGGAAGCACCTGATAACGAGAGCAATTGGCGATTCAAACCTATCTAAGGAGCACCATGGAAATTCTGCATCTAGGAATATTTCCAGAGCTATTTAACTCGTTAACTAGTTATTGTGATCCTGGGGACCTCTTAAGGTGTTCACCTTTTTGGTCCAGTCGTAGGTCCGACTTCCGAGACTAGTTAGTTAACTTAACATTGTACCTAGATGACTAATCTGTTGAGCCTGTTCGGTTTTGATTGGATACTGCCAAGATGCGGGGTTTCGCCGAGGGTAATAGCTATTACTTCCCCAGGAGTTCCTGTATGCACCTGGAAGTTTTATATAAAATTATCGCCCTGTATATAGGCAAAGGGTCGTACTTTAACCGTGACGCTGGTAGCTGACTACCGCGTGGATGTGACCTTTATGTTCGTTGCCTTTTTCTACTATCTCATTTACTATCCCCTAGAAATTGTCTATTGTGGCAGTTAGATGGAATCTTCTCAAGAGAGGAAATATTTATCAGGGCAGACTTTACGCCACTAGTCATCGGATCATTTCATGGATTCATATGGTCAGCATGCATGCATGCGAACGATGCTACTCGCGCAAGACAAAATGTGACCGACATCTGCCGCAATGCAGCTCCTGCATAAAGAGCAAATCATTGTGTCGGTATGCTAACAAGCGTCGAGATCGGGAGCTTCAGCAGGAGTATTTGCAATCAGTCGAACTGCGATTAAAAGAACTGGAACAAGAAAACAAGAAACTCAGAGAAGCCTCTGCACAAGTGGAATCCGCTGATTTGCACAGTGCACAGCCGCTACAGCATTGCAACTGCAATCCGAGCGGACAGCATGCGGATGGATCACAACATAGAACACCAAGGCCACCAGAATGGTCAACTAGAACTGTCCAACGGATCCCTGGAGAGCATGATCGGTATCTTGGATCGAGTAATGGCGCGGACTTTGTCGATATCGTTGAACGGGTCGTCGTCTCTTCCAAGCCAACTGGTGACCTTTTTGGACGAGTTACCGATAGTCGTACAACAAAAGAGATAGCTATGCCTTTCGTCCCTCGGCCTACGGGATTAGTCGACAAATCCGTGGCCTTGCCCATGATAGACTCATACTTTGACCATTGGCACTTGACATTTCCCCTTCTTTATCGGCCAGCATTTATGCGTCTCGTGGACAAAATGTACGGAGATCCCCAGATCTATCAACAGAATCCCGCATATGCCTTTGCAATTGACATTGTTTTGGCCTTGGGATCCGTATCGCTGAAGAGACCAGAAGGTTGTCCTATTAATTCAGAATCATATTTTGCGAGAGCCTTGACACACTTTGATGACGTTTCAAATCTACGTGATATACGGTCATTGCAAGCGCTGTTACTGTATTGTAAATATGGTATTCATGCAAGTCTCCGTGACACTTCCTCTGAGATGTGGGAACTTTTGGGGAGAGCAACGCAGTTATGTGTGGAGATTGGGTTGCACCAGAACAACTCAACCTGCTTCTCACGATACAAGTTGCACATCACTGGAGAGATACCCGAATCAGTTCAACATGAAATGCTGCGTCGATGTTTTTGGTGTTATTATAATCTGGAGAGGTGAGTAAGGTCGCTTGTCTCAAGTTAACGTACTGACAGCATGTGAGGATTGTGAATATTTCTCTCGGTCGGCCCCTCAGTCTCCATGATGATGATATACATGTGTCGTTACCATCCGTATTAGAAGACGAGTATCTCGAACATCCTCCCATCTCTACGACAGCCCCCTCCCAACAGATCTCTCCTTTTTTACATCATACCCGGTTACGTCAGATCCAATCCAAAATACATCGATCTATGTATACGAGTCATTCAATCCAAATGCTTTCCCTCTGCCAAAAGCAAATGCTCAGGAAGGAACTTTTTGATGAACTACAAGATTGGCGAAGATATACCTCCCTTCTCTTTTTGACTCCACTAGAAGAGGTCGGAGAGAACACATCCTCTTATTTGCATCCAAGCTGGTACGAAGCTTTATACCACAGTGGGTGTCTGCTGTTATTTCGACCATCTGCAACGTTTCCGGCGATGGAGGGACTCGAGTCCAGCGAGGATAGCAATGACGTGTTAGAGATCATCTGGAACTCCTCCCGTCTTGTCCTCGCCAGATATTCTGAGATTCTGCGTACCCGTCACTTGAATTACTCCTGGGTGTGTTTATATACAATCTTTATGGCCGGACTGGCAAATATATACAGTGTTGGGTGCTGCGTGCAGAGACGCAGGAACGGCAACTCGGCATTTCAACCTGGCTTTTGGGATGTCATTTCAGATGTTCGAGACTGCTCGAATCTTCTGACGGCAATCTGCGAAAGATGGAACGATGCACGAGTGTCGTCCGATATTTTTAATCAACTTAGCATGAGCGCCCTTAAAGGGCTAGCCAACATGACTTTTGTGACTGACAATGGCCCTTTTTGTGCAAGAACAGACGACGGCGAGGATCGGGTTATCAGAGACCTCTCTTCAACTACCGATGAGAATAGACAGCCTCGGGAGTTTCCAACGAGAACCGATTTCCATGCCTCTCCCTTTCAACAATCAACTCAGGGGTTCCTCAGCACGGGAACATCTATTTCTCTGAACCAATACCCCGGGAATACATTTCTAGATATTGACTCGGTTGTTAATTTCCAGGAGATGTTCCAAGGCATGCAGAATGACATTAGTTCTAGAGAAAATGCACCAACGGATGAAGTCATCCTGGGGTTTTCACAAGAGTGGTTTTGAAGATGGTTTCCTGTCTAATGTTTTGTGATCATGAGGACGCTAGGATACTGTTAGGTAGCAGCGCCATCTCACTACAAAGAGCGCCTATTCCCGACAACTCCTTCGGTGCGTAGCTCAGAGATGACTTTAGAGGATAGTCCAAGTTCTTCTAGTATCTCATCCGTGTGCTGCCCTAGAGAGGGTGGCCCTTCTCTAATTGAAGGTTTCGATTCGCTGAACTTCACTGGTATTCCTATGATTGAAAGATTAATAAGATTTGAAATACAAAGACTAACCACAACTACTAACCAAGGAGGTTAACAAAACCAGACACGGACGCTGGTTGTTGGATAGTCTCTACCATCTCTCGTGCGATAGTTTGTGGATGCGAGAAAACCTTCTGTAAGTTGTTTATTGGGCCATATGGCATTCCACTTCCTTCAAATATTTTCTCCCAGTCGTCTGTTGTCTTGAGAGCGAAAAGACTATCCAATATGCGTTTCAATTCCTTCCGGTTTCGGATTCTGGAGTTGTTATCTGCAAATCGGCAATCATAAGCCAACTTATCGTTTCCGATATAACCGCAGAGTTTTTGGAACTGTCGGTTATTGACTGCACCGACCACAAAAAAAGAGTCCTTTGTTTTGAATGCTTCATATGGAACGATCGTTGGATGGGCGGTACCCCATCGCTGTGCCTCTTTTGCAAGATTTAGCCACGCCATCCCGACATTAGCAAGAATGGAAATGGTAGTCTCAAACAGAGAAGTGTCTATCTTTTGACCGCGGCCCGTCTTTTCTCGTGTGAGTAATGCGGATGCAATCGCACCATGAAGGTATAAACCAGTACACATGTCCATTAGCCCTACACCAGGCTTGGTAGGAGGACCGTCTGCTTCTCCTGTGATATGAAGCAAGCCACCTTCTGCTGCTCCAATTACATCGTATCCCGCGCGTTGCGCATATGGGCCATCCGCACCATACCCTAGAGTCGAGAGTTGGCAAAAGAATTGACCAATAATCAAGAGCACAGACCTGAAATGCTTGCGAGTATAATGGACGGGTTAACTGATTTCAAGGTACCGTATCCGAGACCCAATTTGTCTAGCTTTCCAGGTATAAAATTCTCGACTCTGTTACGCAGCGTAAGATAAAACGACCATGATGAATCTCTTGACGTAGAAAAATACTTACACGACGTCAGCCTTGCGGGCTAGGTCTAGGATTATAATCTTTCCTTTTTCGCTCTTTAGATCCAGTGTAATTGAGCGTTTGTTTCGATTGATCGTGTTGAAGTAGATGGAAGTGTTCGCGGCTTCTGGCTTCCATATAGCGTCTTCCCCATCTTCACGCCAAAGTCTAGTGTCATCCTACATAAATGTGAGCGATGTTGAGTCAAAAAAAGGCCCGTCCTAAGTTGCATGAAATTAGCTAGGGTACAGGCGACTGAACTCACTCCGCCACTGGGATGTTCAACTTTCACCACATCTGCGCCATAATCCGCAAGTATCTGAGTGCAAAATGGGCCCTGTAGAACTTAGCTATAGATACAACTGCCCCATTTCATGACTTTATTACCGCCAGGACACGACTCAAGTCGAGTATTTTTACCCCAGTAAGTGGGCCCGTAGGAGTTGCTTTGGTCGCCGCGTGATTATGCCGTATCTGCATCCCCATACGGCAGCTGGAGTTTGAAAACGCTGTAAGCAGCTGAGTCAATCTCGGTCCATTCCTCGTTAGAATATGCATAGCTAGGTATGATCGGAAGCCTGTCAATTTCTGAAAGCGTAGCAGGTGCATTCTGTTATCGCGCAAGAGGCGTGCTACTATATTTCAATGGCTCACTGAGCCCTCGGCTATAACTTGAAAAAGAGCATACTATGTGCTTCTTTCTACTGTGCCGCCAGTGCAATGATCAAATTCAGGCAATCATTTTCGGGGCTCTAGGCCGAGCCCACATGGCGACCGGGAAAACACCCGAAGCCATCGGGAGAGCAGCAATGGAAAGCATCTTTTATTGCTAATCACTACAGCTATGGCAAGACGATTCTACAAAGATAAACCTTAATCATCAGATGTGAGACCAGAGGCCACGTAATATGCCTGTTTTGTACTGCAAGTTCGCAGTTTAGAATGATTCGGATAAACTGGGGATTCATCACTTTTCTTTCTACTGTGTTATCATAAGGTTTGCTTAGCTCTTAGTTATATAAATCACATATGTAAAGGGGAAAAGGTGAAGGTATTGTTTGATGTCTCATGTTTTTACTAACAATAAAAGGTCACGTAGCTTTACTAACTTATACCCCGCATATTCGGACTCTTGCCGTCATGCATCCAATGTTCCAGACGGCTCGGGCGCTGATCTACATTCTTATACAAACGGGGGTCATCGGGCTTCGGCCCCGAACCCCGGAAAATCGTAGAGAGTACGCACTCTTGAATTATTATGGAGATTGGTAGTCTAGATACGGTATTTTATCCTTGGCGAATCCCATTTTCCAATGACTTATTTGATGACACCTTATAAAAAATGAGTAGTCGGCTTTCCAGGGAATACCAAACACCCACCTAATACTTTATACAATGGTATCCTTTGCTAGAATATTTTCTGGCCATCCCTCTCTACTATAATTAAATAAATCATCGCTGACAAGACATGTATCCTAGTTCCGGAAACCCAATGTTTCGACTCTATCGAGACTACGTTCTATCAGAGAAATCAATTCTACTAAGGGCTATCGATGTGTCCGGACTCATGCACGGGCAACAGAGTATCTTCAAAACCATGACACGGACTTGACTGAGTCACAGAAGACTGTGCGTGACGCAGTTTCCAGAATATGTAGCAATTTCTCAGATGAATATTGGTTGAAAAAAGATGAAACGAAAGAGTTTCCAGCCGACTTTCATCGAGCCCTTGCCCAGGATGGGTGGCTAGGTATTTGCATGCCGCAACTGTATGGTGGATCCGACCTAGGCATTTCCGAAGCCGCTATAATGATGCAGACAATATCGGAGTCGGGAGGAGGCATGACCGCCGCATCCTCAGTACACATGAATATATTTGGTCTGGAACCTGTTATAAAATTTGGGACTGAAGAACAGAAGAAACGTTGGCTCGAACCCTTGATTGCAGGAAAGGAGAGAGCTTGTTTTGGTGTTACGGAACCAAACAATGGTCTGGATACTTTGAAACTACAGTCACTGGCTCGAAGAGATGGTGACTACTATCTTCTATCTGGCCAAAAGATCTGGATTTCAACTGCACAGAACGCCCAAAAGATTTTAATCCTTGTCCGCACTACGCCGCTCGAGGAGGTCGGTAAGCTATCGCAAGGGCTTTCGCTCTTTTATACCGATCTCGATCCATCTGTCGTCGAAATAACAGAGATCCCTAAAATGGGTCGGGCTGCGGTAGACACCAATACGCTTTTCTTTGAGAATTGGAAGGTGCCAGCCGGTGACATGGTCGGGCATGAGAATGATGGATTCAAAATGATTCTTCACGGAATGAATGCTGAGCGAATCCTGATCGGGGCCGAGGCCTTAGGCCTTGGATATGCAGCTTTGAGAAAGGCGGCGATCTATGCTGGCGAGAGAGAAGTCTTCGGGCGTGCTATTGGCAAAAATCAAGCTATTCAGCATCCTTTAGCAGAGAGTTGGATGAAGTTAGAAGCTGCCCGCTTAATGATATATCATGCAGCCCGCATGTATGACCAAGGGTACACAGGGGGAGAATATGCGAATGCCGGGAAATATCTCGCCGCTGAGAGTGCTTTTGAGACGTGTGAAAGGGCAATCATGACACATGGCGGCATGGGCTACGCGAAAGAATACCATGTAGAGAGGTATCTGCGAGAGGTATTTATCCCCAGGATCGCTCCGGTGAGTCGGGAAATGATCTGTAATTATGTCGGGGAACGGGTGCTTGGGTTACCAAAGTCATACTGATTGATGAAAGACTCGCATTAGTATACACATTCCTAGGTTATATATACTTGAAAATAGATACTTCAATCGAACAGTCATCATATTCTTAGGCGATTAACATCATGTAATTATCTAGTTGCAGGATAGATCCCCCAGCTCTTGCATCCACATAAGCTAGAAAGTCAAGAAACCAAATTCCAATTGTGCTTCCTCAGGCATCTTACCACTGCATGGGTGTTTCAATGAATCGGAGATACTCCGCCTCATCCTTCTCTAAGTATCCTTCGGGAAAATATCTAGACCAGAGGGATTAACTTCCAAAGCCGCCACCTCCCACATGAGGAAACTTTGCGAGAAGTTACCCCACGATAGTCAACCAATGCTAACTCAGAAATACTGGCTGGCTAAAACAAAGGTAACTTGGCACACGGGATAACTGGGTATTCGACCTATTTATTACCAGTTTCGGGCGCACCGCCCAAGTTAGGGGCATCTGCGAAACAGTTCTTACGGCGCGGAACCAACGGAGATAGAACGGAACAAAGCCGCCGTAGCTTATTTCCCCGCATTTCGGACGCCACACTCCGGGCCCAGATGAAGCTGGAGTGCATGTCTTCCCCAGGAAATTGCCTGTAAGAGTCGGAAGCTCAGGGAGGTGATCGTTTGCGGCTTGCTTGGTAGGGAGATAGCGTGTAGTCTACGCGTAGCTGCCAGAAGAACATATAACCCTCGCGTGTTCCCAGTACTTAGCTGTTCCGTATCTATTCAAACGCACTTTTGCGGACAGTTGGAATCTCCACGACACTTTGTGTGATCTAATTGCTCTGCTATCTACCATATTGCAGCTAAAATGTCTGATGATATCATCAGCGACAAGCCAGACGCCTCTGCAGCAGAGCTGCTGAGTCGCATCCAAACCTCTGGTAGCGTTCTACTGCCCATCCCGCGCGATGCCTTCGAAAAGCTATACCTGAACCCCAAGGTACCAAGGGCGGGCAATTTGCGACGCACATTTGGTAATCCAACACCCGTATCGCTGCTGGGGTTCTTGACTGCTGCGACGCCTGCCGCGATGATTACGATGGGCTGGCGAGGGGCGGGTGGTCAAGGTGCTGCTATCTTGTAATACCCCTCTCTTCGTGTCCTAGTACATACAGTCAGGAAAAACTGACCAGTAAATAGGCCTGTATTCGTATTTTTCGGGGGAATGGTACAAATATTTGGCGCGGTGGGTGAATGGATCATTGGAAACACTTTCTCGTGTCTACTTTTCTTTACCTACGGTAAGCGGCTTGGCTTGTCCCTCCTCTTACATATAGTGCACAAATTTACTAAACCAACGATCTAATTGTAGGAACATTCTGGATCGTTCAAGGAACATCCCTTATGCCATCTTTTGGCGTTGGTACTATGTATTCGCCCACAGGAAATTCTCTAGAGGGAATTACAACGCCAGAATACAATGCAACAGTAGGTGGGTACTTTTGTTTTGATTATAATTTCTCCGTCTTTCCAGATTGTTGCCTCTCCAAGGAGTAGATAACTAACGGGACTTGTTTTCCAGGATTATATTACGTTTCACTTGCAGTACTTACCTTCGTCTATCTTATTTGCTCGATCCGCACCAACTGCTCTCTCTTTCTCGCTCTCCTTCTCCTAGTAATTACCTTCGCTCTCTTCGCCGGCGTTTATTTCCAGTTAGCGCTAGGCCATGCGGACGCTGCAGCTCATCTTCAAAAGGTAAGCGCATGCTATTCTTATTTGACCTCGTCACACTAACTATATATTCACCCTCTTTCGTTTTCGCTCCACATACACATATATATATTAACATTGGTGAAATATTAGGCGGCAGGGGCGTTTAATTTCGCACTTTGCATTCCCGTTTGGTGGATATTTATTGCCCAAGTCTTCGATGCAGTCGACTTTCCATTCACCGTGCCTGTTGGTGACCTGAGCGGATTCATTACAGGAAAGGCCCAGAAGAGCCCGATGCGTAACTCTGAACCCGAGCCTTAAGAATTAGAACACCTTCACGACTTGACAGCTGGTTGGGTATTCTATGCTATTATCTACTCTTATCCCTGAAGAGCTTATTTCTGAAAGATTCTAATAACAGGCCTATTTCTGAGAAGACTAGTAATATTGTTAATTGTAAACACGGTATCCGTAGGTACCTTCTCTTATTTCTCCGGGTAGAGAGAAAGCAAACCTACATTTTCTGGCCGGTATGCGGATTCGAAACGCGCTACTCCATGATTAACTAGCATGTATGCCAACGCGAACTACGTATACAGCGCTCGCGCAGCCATTCGTGACAGTGTTGGAAACAGCCCCATTTCAACGCTTTGCTGTCTTGACACTTGCTCGGTCGTTGTCATTAGCAACGGCCATCGAAGACTTCAGTCGACAATGTGGCAGGGGGGTTCAAAGACGATGGTTCCAGCAAGGAAGGCTTTTTGATTGGGGCTTGCATAGATATGGCCGAAGTTGCGAACTCCGCAAGTGCTATGATGGCTTGCGAACGGGGTTAGATCCATGTGCTATCCCCTGACAACATGTCAAGTATAGCGCTATTGTCATTATACTACCAAGCCGAAACCAACGTACCTTGGCTAATTGACTTTCACACCATAAAACTCTATGTAGAATCAAGGATGTACATCTACTACCAATGCTAACCACCAGCTGACATTAGCCTTTTCACAATTGTGAGGCAGCCTTTGCTGGGCGGACTGGCTGGTATTGCATGCTACGGTATCCTTTAAGGGTCACCGTCCAACAAGCATCGGGGCGTCGAATGTTCTCCTGTGAGAATTGGACCAAGCTATTTATGCCAGCAGGGATTTGAAGCTCAATCATCCGATAAACCAACACCTGTAGTCCTATCTCTATTATCAACAATCTACTAGTTAGCTAAGGTAGTTATGAAATTCGATTCTACCTATAGTCACGTGCCAAATAAGCTGCTTAGTCATGGGCGCCTGGTGTCTCTCCTGCGGCTTTGGCCATCTTGTTTTCCCAACTGGCCAAATGCTCGTACTGCTGAAATATCTAATTATTCTATCCTGTTCAACTAACATACGATAGAGATCTTCATCCACGCAGCTGTGTTGGTATATTTCTGGACCTTGTGTTGCTAATCTTGGACGATCGACCATAGGCTGCATTGAGGATTCTGATCTCATCCACAGATGACAGAGATCCATGGTCTCGCGCAAAGATTGGAAATCGGGGTGTTATCTACTGGTTACGAGGCGCGGGTAATGACATCTTCCTTGGTAGAGACTCCTAACGGGCTCTAAACTAAGCAGCGTAGTTAGTAGTAGTTAATAATAAGTGGCACACACAAAGAACAATGAAGAAAGCGTTCGCAGTGTGCTGGTTAAGAGACAGGACTCAGTCAATGTACGAGGGATACAGATACCAATCGTATTCCTAGTATGACATATATCATAGACCGTATAGTTAGCTAGACAACAGAGATCATATGTATGTACTTACGCTCGTCCTTGAACGTGGTGCGATGCGATGCATTTCCTTCCCTCGTATTCTTCTTTCCTGTCGCCAGCCGCCCTTTTCGCTTTTGCTCCACCTCCAGAGCCACCACTGGAACTCTCCGTGCCAAAACTAAAAAATCGTCCAGGCCAGTCCAGTCCAGTCTTTGTTGCGCAAATATCATCGACAGACGCTCCTTGGCCCTGTCCTTTGCTGCAGTGCTTTTTCTTTTTCTTTCTTTTTCCTTTTTTCTGGCTTCCACCATTCTGGTCCGACGACGTTCCCCCTTCGCTTCCCGTCGTCCTACCAGCCTGTCAGCAGGTCTCCGTTCTCCATATTTTCCCTGTCCCCTCGTCCTATCTATTCTATTCTATTTTGTTTCTCTCTTGATCGGTCCAGCGTGTTGCATCGAGCTGCCACGAGACGTGCGCAGCTCACAGCCATCACGTCTTCCACCAAGCGACGCAAGGTTGCAGAGCCTCGCCGACCAGCGTCCTTTGCCTCGCGGGCCAGGCACGCAGACTCCGCCGGAAGACGTCACGGCCAGCCTCACAGTCCCAGTACCGATTCGAACGCATCGTTGCCACGACCTCCTCCGCCCCTGTCTACGTCGGAGTCAAATCTGAGTCCGAATTCTTCTGCCTCGCCGTCGCCGCGATATATCCCCGCTCATCTGCAGGACGAAGTGCTGGGGACCCGATCCAAGACTGGTCCCCGTTCACCGACCCCGGAGCCCAACAACGCTGATTCCCCCTCCACTGCGTGCGCCGGCCTCACCCTGAACAGCGACCCTGCAACGGAGATGTCAGGTTCCGAAGGATCCCAGGGTGGTCGTGAAATGCGATCATCGTCACCGGCAGTCAAGCGCCCGGCGTCACAGATGGGCGATGAAGACCGGCGGCCACAGGATGTCGAAATGGACGTGGATCCATCGGAATCTCAATCGAACGAGCGACCAGGCCATCGACGAGCGACCTCGGTAGATATGGTCGACCAAGAGAACACAGACGGGTCTGGGAACGACGGCCAGAAAGATAGCCTGTACCCGACTCCTTCCAGCATGTCCACCTACACGAACAGTGCGACATCTAAGGAGAGCAATGCAAAGTCTCAGGACGCAGCTGAGGTGCCTTCTATCGATGAACAGGTTGCAGAGGTGACAAGACTGGTTGCAGAGCCACTGAAGGAGAAACAGAAGGGTTATGTGATATCCGCCAAATGGTTGAACAAGGTCATGTCGAGGGCGTCCTCGCACGAACAGAAAGGTGACAAATCTGCGACGGAGGGCGAGATTGGCCCCGTCGATAACTCCGATGTGGTCCTTGTCACCGATCCCGCTACGACGTTCAAGGATGAGGCAGGAGAGCCCTTCGTGCCTCTGCGGCCCGGATTGCAGCTAGGTGAAGACTATGAGATCGTGCCGCAAGAGGCGTGGGATCGTATCATGAAGTGGTACGGACTCTCAGAGCGGTCACCGGCGATTGTTCGATATGCCCATAACACCAACTCTGCCGGGGGAGAGGAGAATATCCAATACGAGATCAATCCTCCCATCTTTACGATCCTAAAGCTAGCGAACCCAGCAAATGGCACGACCCCTCAGACATTGAAAGAGAAAACTATGGCACCTATCAAGACACTAGCCAGCCGACACACCAACTTCCAGAAGTGGCTCAAGCAGGTGAAGGGTCTAGCCAACATTGACATTACGACCAAGGTTCGAGTCTGGAGGATACTGGGTGGTCTAGGGGGATCCAGCACCTCCGGCATGGTGACCCCGGCTGCCTCCAGGAGTGCATCTCCCGCACCAGGAGCGACATTGGCCGCAAACGCTGGTAACAACTTCTCGTTGGACGTGAACACTTTCGTGTCTCTTACTGAAGGCTCTCAGCGTGAGCTTCTCGAAGATGCTCGCGACCAGACTGCCAACGAGAAATACAACGGCAAAATGACGCTAGAGCTTGCCGGTCTCGCTGGCAACGAAGTGGTTGTCTTGGAGGAACAAATCGGAGGACCGGCAGGCGGCGAGTGGGTTTCGGATGTATCCAAGCAGACTCTCAACCGTCTAGGCCTGGCCGCAGCCAACAACAAGAGTGCCAACCAGAAGGTCAAGGCCAAGAACACGCCGACGAGTGGCCGTTCGTCACCAGCGCCGGAGCCTGTCAGAGGAAGACGGAAAGATGGAAAGCCACGAGGTGCTACTGGTCTGAGCAACTTGGGAAATACGTGCTACATGAACTCAGCTCTGCAGTGCGTACGGAGCGTTGAAGAGTTGACCTGGTATTTTCTAGGTTCGTGGACCCGAAAGTCTTTGTAGAGATAAGTGCAGCGGATGCTGACATGACCACAGATGATGTTTACAAGCGTGATCTTAATCCTAGTAACCCTTTGGCTCACAATGGCGATGTCGCAAAGGCTTATGCACACCTACTGCATATGATATATGATGAGGCCGGCCCTTCATCTTTTGCCCCCAGACAGCTCAAGCAGACCATTGGCCGATATGGTCCTGCCTTTTCCGGTTATGGCCAACAAGATTCCCAAGAATTCCTCCTTTTCCTTTTAGATGGTTTGCAAGAAGATCTGAATAGAATTCAAAAGAAGCCCTACATTGAGAAACCTGACTCAACCGATGAAATGGTCCATAACTTCTCTGCCTTGAAGGAATTTGCGGATAAGTGCTGGGAAATCTACAAGGCCCGCAATGACTCTGTCATCACGGATCTCTTTGCTGGCATGTACAAATCGACCCTTCACTGCCCGGAATGCGACAAGGTCAGCATTATTTTCGATCCATTCAACAACTTGACACTACAGCTTCCGATCGAGAACCTCTGGAGCAAGGAAATCTTCTATTTCCCTCTCCACAAGCGCCCTGTCCTCGTCGACATAGAGATTGACAAGAATGCTAGCATCAAGGCACTAAAGGAAGCGGTGGCTAAGAAGATGGGTTCTGATCCCCAGAAGCTTGTCATGTCCGAAATATACAAGAGCAAGTTCTACAAGATGTTCGATAACAACAGCACTATTGCGGACTGCCAGATCAGCGGTAGCGATGATATTGGTATTTTCGAAGTTGAAGCCGTCCCCACCAACTACAACCCAGACAAGCCCAAGAGAGCTTACGCAATGATGTCTTTCAACATGGATCACGAGGAAATTCCCAGTTTCGACTCTCCCAAGGCTGACAGGATGTTGGTTCCGATCTTCAACCGCGTTGTCCGGCAGAACACTCGATACAATCCACGACAGCTGTTTGGTGCACCGTCATACATGATCATCACTCGCCAAGAGGCCTACGATTACGATGCCATCTTCCGCAAGGTGTTGGCCGAGGTGGACACGCTGACTACGCGTGACCTTCTCAACGTGGATCTCGGAAGCGATCTCGATGGCAGCCAAGAAGATTCCGACACTGTCGTCATGAATGACGACGATGCTCAATCTGCTGACTCCAAGATCAAGACTGCGTCTGTAGAAGGAGAGGACGGTCTCGTTGATGTCTCCATGCGTGATGCGGACGGAGCCGCGGAGTCTGCTGCCACCTCGAATTCACTTCCTTACCTTCTTCGCCCTGGAACTGCCATTCCGCCTGGTCACCGAAACCTCTTCCAGTTGAAGATTGTCCGATCTAGTGAGGTCGTGCCGCTTGGTTTCTCCTCTGTGGATGAGAGCAAGGATTTCCCATTGATGTCTTCGCGCATCAAGAACGGCAACGGGAAACGAACTGAGGGTAAAGGCCAGGCAAAGCGTTTCCCAGACGGCACAAACAGCCCAATCAGCAGTGATGACGAGCTTGCAGATGCCTCTGAAGGTGTCCCAATCGATGCCAACTCCCAGAAGGCTGCCGAGGAGTCTGATGACTCCAATAGTCGCGACACGCAGTCCAACAGTGATTCCGAGAGCGACTCGGAGAACTATACCAGAATACATAAGGAGCGTACGACCAGCTCGGAGGGAAATAAAGCCACGGCAGTTCCCTTGATCCGCCCCGGTGAGGGAATAGTGCTTGACTGGAATGAGCAGGCTCATGACGCCTTATTTGGCGCGGATGCCAAGGATCGTGACTCGTTGCGTGGTGCTCCTACATGGACCAATGTTGAGCACGTTCCCGACCCGGAACTCTCCAAGAGGCGTCAATTGCGCCAGTCCCGAAAGAAGAAGGGGATCACACTCAATGAGTGTCTCGATGAGTTCGGAAAGGAGGAAATTTTGTCGGAGAACGATGCGTGGTACTGTCCCCGCTGCAAGGAACATCGCCGTGCCAGTAAGAAGTTCGAACTCTGGAAAACGCCGGACATCCTCGTCATGCACCTGAAGAGGTTCAGTGCGAACCGTGGCTTCAGAGACAAGATTGACGTGGTCGTCGACTTCCCCATCGAGGGTCTTGATCTCACCGGCCGTGTAGCTGCTCCTGAAGAAGGGAAAAGCCAGATCTACGACCTCTTTGCTGTCGACAACCATTACGGTGGACTTGGAGGAGGTCACTACACCGCGTTTGCCAAAAACTTCATGACTAATGAATGGAACGAATATAATGGTATGCCATTTCTCACTGTCCTGATCCCTTATCTTTCTGAACTCTGCACTAATTCCTATAGATTCCCATGTCTCGAAGGCGATCGACCCCCAGAAGGTCATAACTTCTGCGGCGTATCTACTCTTCTACCGCCGTCGATCTGACCGCCCTTTGGGTGGAAAGGTCCTCGAGGAGATCGTCGAGTCCGCAACTCGAGGCGAAGCCACCGACTCTGACTCGCAATCTGACTCGCGCGCGCCCTCGCCGTCGGGGGAAGGCCGGCGTCTCGGCGGCTCCTCCCGCAATGGGTCGTCGAGCGCTTTAGCAGGAGTCGGAGCAGCTCACCAAGCGGGAGATGGTGGTTTGCAAGCCGTAACCCAAGTGAGGAGCGTGGAGGCTGATGACGATGATGACATGCCTCCTGAATACTCTGACGGTCTTCCATCCGGGGAGCAGAGCCTCGAACACGCAAACCGACTGGAAGGTATGGACCTTGAAGATGAATACTTCGGTGGCGAAATGCGCCCAAACCCCCTCCGTTTCCCGACTGAACCTTTATGGTCCTTCGACCGAGCGTCAGATGCTCATGGTCCCTCGCAGATGACCGCGGCACCTCCGGGATCCTACTTTGACGGTGAAGACGAAGACCTATTCGATGACGATGCTAGTAATAAAGCAGTTGGAGGAGGCGACCTCAGTGATTCCGATGTTCGACTTGCTGCATTGGGTGACAATTCGGAAGGTCAGGGGGCGCCTCATACCGACATGAGTTTCGAAGATTCATCCATCCAAAATATTCCACCACCCTTGGACGCAGACGACAATGACGACCTACCAGTCGTTGAACTGCGAGTCGATGACGAGGATAAGATAGTCCCCGACAAAGAGTGAAATGACTTGGTCCGTTGAGTTCCTGGTAACGTTTCTTGGAACCTTTTCTTCCAACGAGTAATGTGTAGTGCATAATCCGTGCACCATGGCTCAATGTAAGATTTTTCTCTTTCTCGTCCTATACACTGCTGCGTCCTCTGCTCTTTAACAGCTACTGGTACTTTGCATATGTGATATTCCACTGTTACTCTTCATGTTTTTCGGACATTTTGGCGTTTGTCTGCTTCTTATCTCTGATCTGACTGTGCAGAGCTAGACTGGGTCGAGTTGAATTTATGCTTGAGACCGCCGCAAATAGCGGAATGGGTGATATCATTGGAGGGTGTTGAGCATATTTCTATCTTATCTGTGTGCGTTTAATTGTTGATCCATCTGTATAGTCGGTCCACGGAAAAGCTGCCCGACCAGCGCTGTCGAGCGTTGTGATAAAAGTGCAATTCCCATATCTCGTTTGCTTAATAACACAGATAGGTGGTTTTATATTCCAAATACGTTGCATATGAGTGGTCTGTCATGTCGTTAGAACAAACCTGGTGGTTTCATGCTGACAGGGAGGAAATCAATCATCTATTAGATATTTTCTTTTTCCTGCCCTTGTTGGTATCTCGCTTGATATGCCAGGGGCTCGAGTAGCATCGCGCTTCTCAGATTCTCCCATGTGGAAACACCACTGGATACTTACTTGCCTTTTTAGATCTCCCACCTTGGTCATCCCAAACCATATTCATTTGTAGATCTGCATGAAGCATCCGCAACATCCTCACGTGCCCTATGTCTCTCACGTGATGGTAGTCCTCCTAGAATGGGATAGCGTAATTAAACAAGAACACAAAGGACCAAATGACCTCCTTCCTCTCTCTCAAGACAAACACCATCACCTGCACCTGCACAGACAGACGTATGATCGATGTGACAAGGTGCTCTTGCAAGGATGACCGGTTTCCAGTCACTGGAGTGCTCATTTCTCTTTCATACAGTCATGACAGTGTCTCATGTACAGTGCATATATATACTCTTGCACGGCCTGCGATAATGAGGCCGTGCTCTGCTTCAGCAACATGTGACAACGGCAACGCAGATGGCCATATTTGAACACCATGGAAGACAATGACTGATGAATACTCCTCGTGGGTTGTATATACCAGTTGCCTCGCTTCTCTCATTTTTGCATTTTCTCTGGCATCAATCAGTGTTTCTCTTCTTTCCTGTTGTCTTTTCTTTTATGGGATCGTCTCCTCTCACCTCGATTTCATCCTTCCACTTGGCAGATATATATCTGGGTCTTTCATTTCTCAATATATATGCCGCTCTCGCCCTCTAGTCTCTGGACGAGATTCTCCATACGGACTCGCGCCATTCAGAGCGGCCGGCCTAAGATATCTCCATCGTTCGCACAGTGTGTGCTTCGTCTGTCGATAACCTCTTCATCTGGGAAAAAATTGCTCCCGGGGCCTGGTCCCATACAAGGAATATGGGGGATGGCCAGTACATTGAATTATATAAGAACAAGGAACAACTATGGACTTTCATACCGTCCGGGCTAGAAGCTCGGGATAAGGCCTTGGCTGGCCTCAAACACAACGCTTCGTGGGATGGTGGAGGAAAGTCTGCAAATGTGGAAAAAGCCCATTGTGAATGGCCCAAGGTCATTGCTCCTGTTGTTTGTGTCAACAAAGGTGAAGGAGAGTGCAGTAATATCTGGGGGGGCCCAAAGAGGGCCCCTTCACACATAAAGGGCTGCGCGGCGACATCGTCGCCGAGACGATGTGAGTCAATTTTGTTTTTATATTTCCTCGAATCTTTTTCTTCGGTCTCACCTCGTCCTCCTTTACGACACCTTGACCTCAAAGCATTCTGCGATCGTGAAAGCCAGCCCACCTCCGTCTGCTTCACCTTCTGCAACGTCCTATCTCCAGATCAGCCGTTTGTACTGTCTCGTCTGCTTTACCTTCCTCACTTTCATACCTGCAGCTCAGCTGTCTCCTCGATAGTCTCACTCTTCGATTACTTCACTCTTCTTTGTGTCCGTCTTCCTCACTTGCTAACTCACCGTCATGAGTTCAGCCCCCATCGACGTCCCGGGACGTGGGGAGGAGGTCGTCGAGCCTGCTTCAGTGCAGGCCGCGATCCTCCTCCCAGGCTCGCCGCCCCGCTGCCCAGAGCTGGCAGCCATCCAGGGAGCACTGGCTGCTGCCGCTGAATCCGAAGAGGGCTCAGATGCCTCGTCCCACGGCTCTAACAAGAGCGTCGACGTCGGGGCCAGTGACCCTGTCTTCGACATGGAGTTGGACGAGACAAACACCAACCAGCTAGGTTCGGTGGCCGGGGCCTTCGCGCCTCCTCCCGTCGCTCGCGCTTCCATCGTGCACCCAAACAATAGCGATGTCAGTTCACTAGATCTCGGGCCTGGAATGGCCAGCGAGGATAACCGCTCTCAAAGATCTCAGAGACAACCTCGCCTCGACCAACACAGTGGTGCCGCTAATGTTCTGTCGACGTCCTGTCCTGTCACCCTTACGGCTTCACAAACCAGTGCCAGCCAGTGTGATCCTTGCCGGAACGACCAGCCATCCGAAGCGACAGACAAAGGCGAGTATCACTATCGCAATTTCTCGTCGAGCTCTGAGGAAGACGAAGAGGTAAGAGCACCTGCAGCTGACTGTTTCTTTTCGATTGTACATAAGACGACTAATACTTCCGAATAGGAGATCCTTTACATGAAAGGCCCGAAGAAGAGCGACTAAGCGTTTGGACTGCGCGCTTCAATTCCGACTTGGTCATCTGGTCACTTCCACACATTCATGATTGCATAATTCCATGACTGCATGGGCTTACATTTCTCTCTTGAATTTCATTCTTGTTTTCTTGCAGGCCGGCGTGCCTTTGTTTTGTATGTTAGAGATACCCGAGTTAGACGTCCCTTTGCTTTACCAGGGACTGCATTTGAATTCACACCCATTCGACTTCCGAGTCTTCCATTGAGCCGCCCCAAGAACCATTACTAAATGAATAGTTAAATACTTAGTGTCTGATATTTCCTCGGATCGACTTACCCATCGACTATCTAATCCCGAGACCCGCCCCCTGGCCGATACTCGTTCTGGCAACTATGTTCGAGCTGATGCCTGAGGCATGCAATGTAAATCATTAACATCATAGAACAGCCAATTGGCCCACATCCACGCTAAACTACGTGTACAAGACCGTCAATCACTATCAAAATCTTTTCCGTGGCTATATCATATCTAAAAAAAGAAAAGTGACAAGCAAGAGCTGTCTCAATTGCCGAACATCCCTTACATGTGCTCACAGGCGCATCATCCAACTCCCATCTTCTTCCGTCCTATTCGAAGCTCCCTTAGATATTTTGCTCGGCTTTTCTCGGAGTAAACATGTGGAAGAAAGATACAAAAGGTCTATTAACATTAATAATACGATCTATTTACAAAAGTGTAATGCTCAATGTTGAAGTAAAGTAATATCAGTTCCAATAAGGGGTTTCCTGAAGAATATCATTGTTGATAG
Organism: Paecilomyces sp. PK2413; assembly: GCA_023624055.1. NCBI lineage: Eukaryota > Fungi > Ascomycota > Eurotiomycetes > Eurotiales > Thermoascaceae > Paecilomyces > Paecilomyces sp. PK2413. The sequence continues at coordinate 166,534 of JAMADQ010000022.1, forward strand.
CTGATAGATTCTCAAAACGCGCGACCACCTGCTTTCTTTGCTCTTGGTTCTAGCTTGAAGGCTTTCCAAACAGCACACCGTAACCAACAACAGAAAACCAAGTATGTGACCGAAGCGCAAAGCAGAGAGTATGTGCACCCAAAATGTCTCGCGAAGAAGTCTATAATGTAATGTAATAAAGCTGTGCAAATCAATCAGGTCGTGGTTCCCGATGTTTCTTTCGCAAATCAAATGGTAAATTCCCCCGAAAAATAACGCCTGTATGATCCCTGAGACTGTGTAGCTGCGCCCCAATGCAATGAACGAGTGGCAGTAAATAGTCTATATCAATGCCGTCTAGACGCGTATGTATAAAGGACGGGACGGTTTATGTACGGATTAGATTATGTATAAGGTCGGGTCGGTAAAGGAGGGTGAGGAAGGACATGATGAGATCGGTGAAGGAGCGGAATTGCGGACACTGTCGTTGTTTACCAGAGGGAGGACGTCGACGAGGGACGATTGTATGTTGCGACTGGCCAGCCGTCTTGGTAGTCAAGGTAGTTCCAGCCCATGCTGGTCTGGTTGAAGCCGTAACCCACTGTCGTGTTGACTATGCAAAGAGTCAGTCTTTCTTCTGATTTTATTATGAGAGTTGGGAGTGTCGGGATACGTACCATAATGGTAGAACAGAACGTCGGTCTGACCGTCGTTCAAGACACCCTCACCTCCAGGAGCGTAGACATCGTTGTTGGAGCCGTACACAACCGTGCCGCCTCCATCAACCAAGTCCACGCCATCCTTGTCCAGGTAGGGGCCTCGGGGGTCCATAGACCTTCCAACACGAATAGAGTATCTGGTTGAAAATGTGAGCAAGACTTCTTTATGAAAGACGCGGGGTAGGGGCTACTCACTCATGTCCAGCGGCGGGGAGCGCGTTGGCATGCAGGTCACAGCACTGGCCATGGCTGAACCAGAGATAATAGTAAGGAGCGCGGTAAGTCACGAAGCTGCCCTCAGCTGGGTGAATGCCGTTGGGAGCATAGACGAGATGGGTGGCGTCCGGTTCCTCAGGGTTGGCGAGAGAGAGCAGATCCATGGTCAGAGGGACCTGGTAGATACCGGTCCAGTAGCTGCCATAGACAAGGTAAGGAACGTCTGCAACAATGATACTGGGGTCGATGGCATTTGACACGTTCATAGGGTATATCTGTGATCCAACACCGGAACCCGTCTGCAGGACCAGTCCATGATCGGTCCATCCACCAGGGCCAGGATGGCTGGATGTCGCCACGCCAATAGCACTGTCACGGCTGCCAGCCTCGCTGACACAGTAGAAGCAGTAGAAGGTGTCTCCGACCTGGATCGTGTTGGGAGCCCACGGTTCGATGTTGTCGCCCTTCTGAATATCGGCTGGCCCGTCTAACAAGCTTCCAGTGAGGTTCCAAGGTCCGCTCATATCGTACGATTCCCAGATGTTGAGATAGACGCCAACGCCGTACGCGTAGTACTTGTCGCCATACTTGATGACACTCGGATCATGAATCATGAGGTCCGACGCATGCGTATCAACAAAGCCATCAGGACCGGCAGTAGTGTCCGCATTTCGAGCCTTCACAGGCACCGTCAAGGAATAGCAAAGGGAAGTTAAGGAGAGTAAGAAGAGTACCACGAGCATCTTGACGGCACGGCGAATATTCCAACGATACGACAGCAGGACCCGAGTCGGACAACCATCCTTCTCTTCAGCGGACGGCGTCTGTGGCAGAGCTATATACGAAGACTGTGAGGCGATCATCCTGGCCTATGGACTGTCCCTTATTTCTCCTTAAACTCGTTTTCAGAATCGAGTACGGGATGGAAACGCATTATCGCCCGCGCGAACCTCTTGGTCTAGGGACGTCATCTAACTAACATGCCATGGCCGCCTGGAATGCAAGGAAGATCCATCCTTGCTCCGTACGACGGCGGTTGAATGAACGCGGGCCGGTGCCCACTTGCCAGCTCCACGATCCTCGAGCTGATATCCCCCTCAGTCCCCGTTGAGCTGCACGGTGATTTACTTCTGGGCGCGGAAGAAACGGCTGCGCACCCGATCAGACGGCGCCCGGGGTCAACGATCGCTGTTCAAATTGGGGACACTATCAAGCGACCAGTTTGGCTTCCGGCGGATCAGTGGAGATCCTCGGTCTCAGGGCGCTTGCTAACTTGACGGCGGTTCGGGGGGAGTCTACTTTGTCTCTTTGCCTTCTTAGTTCCGCGCCGGACCGTCGATCCTTCACCCTTTTTTGGACCTCAATCGTTCGCAAGAGAAGCTCCAGGTACCGAGGAGGCCAGACCAGAGTCCGACAGTCCGGCTGCAGTGTACAAGTGCTTCCTTATCATGCCCACGCCATCCGGAGTAAAATTATATTTTACTTCTCGCTGGAAAGTTTGTTTAAGCTTCTTTCTCGTGTTTATTTTTTGCTTCCAGCGTCAATGCAACGGGAGAGGCGTTTTTGCAACATTCACATTGGTCTTCTCTATTTCCCTAGGCATGTTCTGGAAGCAGCTATGACCACATTCGCGGGCCGGTCTCACATTCCATGACACCCGTTGCGAGTAGCAGCGACATCCGTCTTGACCCCAAATATCACTTGATCGACCGCTGCCAGCCCACACGACTCCATCGCACAAGCGTGATCAGTAGCGAGGCTAGTCTATCTAGGCGGATGTGCTGGGTCCGACTGTGGGCACATAATCTACCCCGTCGATCTCTACTTGATCCTCGTCCTCGGCCAACGAGCCTTTTCTCCATGAGGGCGAGGATCACAGCAGTTCAAGTGAGTGCACGCCAACATTGCTCCGTCAGTCTGGGACACGCATAGTAACGGCAGAGCCTCAGGTTGGTCTGGAACTTCATCATTTCTCTTCAGGGGAAAAACGAAATAAACCGATGCCCGCCTCATTGATCGGGGTATGTCGTGATTGCAATGCCGAGGCTGTGTCGCGACCGAAACAGCCCGTCCATGCGCATCAAACGACAAAGAACTGTTGTTTCTAAGAATAATAGCTCAGCGCCATATAAGGTTGATATTCTGGGTCCCCGGTGGTTTTTGATTCTTGTTAACTAATTCCTAATAATGATGCGTGACAAGTTTTGAGCAATGCATTATTAGTTATTGTCTCAATACCTGTTTACTTAAGCTTTCTGCAACCAGTGGTGATATCAACTCTATTTCTCTGAAACCGTAGTTAGGGCTTCCTCCCCGAACATCCCATCATGATCTCCACCGGGCCCATTTAAAATATCAGCGCCAACAAGCAAGTACCCGTCGATCATCCTTTGTCTCAATCGCATACGGCGTAGCCGCCTAGGCCCTAAGTACCTGGAGAACCTCTCGTCCGAGCTAAACTTGAACCAGATATCCCCTGGCTGTGCATCAATCCGACTATCTAAACCCCCCTGGTCGAGTCTCGTGCTCGGTTCCCTGGCTTCTCGAACTATTGCTCCCCTGAATTTATTATTACTTCTCGTCCTGCTCATGATGATTCTAGCCCCATAGTCTCTCGGTTTCGAATCCTTTAGTGCAGTGACTGGATCTCTTAAGCGACATTTCTCCAGGATTTCCGGGCGTCCGAACCCGGGGCTGCCAATGCGGGAATATCCTTTCTTTGCCATTATTGGCTAATCTATCAAATGCCCCAAAGAAATGCTCATCGCCAGCGGGTCTTTGCGTGATTCTAGTGAAAGCTTGTCTCACGCTGAGTGTCCGTCAACATCTCATATGGGAGGTCCGATCTGTGCTTGTCACTGCTACACCAACAGTAGCTGCAGACGAGGTACCAGGGGCTATTGCAGACAGCAAGGTTGTAGGCGCACTCTGTGCCCTCGCCTCATCCATATGGACATGGATAATGTTACTTGCACTGGCTGTGATGGTTGGCCACGCCGCCAACACGCTGGTATCTTCAGCAAATAGGCTCGTAGCGGTGCTGGTCCTGGCTGCACGACCGTCAGGTTCGGTCTCGGTAGTCCCGTTCCTGTGCTCAAAAGCCCCGGTCGCGATGCAGATAGAAAGTGTTAAGATAGCGCCTAGCAACGCCACGACAGCCAGTCCTGTTGTGATGTTGCAGCCCCGGTTCCAGGCGATTTGATACAGCAAGGAAGGCGAGGATGCAGGCCAGCCCGATTTCCGAAGCTCGTTCGACGAACCAGTCGTGGTTTCCAGGCCTTGTTCCTCTTTCTCGCCGGAGTTCTGAAAGTCTGCATAAAAACCCCTCTTGGCTCGAAAAGCTGGGTGGATCCCGTTTTCGCTGTTCGGTGCTGGAGTGGATGGGGGACCAGGAAAGTGTGTGACGGACGACTGGAGACTCTGATGTTCAGGGCGTATAGAGGCGTTGCTTTCCAATCTGGAGTTCCGGGGAGATCTCACTGGTATCTCATTTGGTTCCATGGCTCAGGCTGGGTCAGTTGCTTTCTTCAATGACTTCACTACCGGAGGAGCCCCCGGTACCTGCGGTACCTTCTTCTACCGAGGGATACGAAAACAGCCACAAAAAAAGATAAAATCTTTATTAAGCTTAAAAGTATCTACAGCTGGTTTCTCAAATTCTGTTCGGATATGATTTCGCTGTGGAGAAACTAACTTAGATACTCGGTAGCAGAAAGTGGATAGCTACTAGTCAGGAATTAGAGCCCTTGTTGTACAATCCCGGGTGCAGCTAGGTGAAGCGCCGAACTATGAAAGGAAGAAAAAGACCGAGTCAGTCCACGGGAAATTCCCTCTAGTTATTCTAGTTTGTGAATGGATTCCCGGCGGTGGCGTTGCATGAGGCGCGTTTGTCTTCATGCAACGATGCAATGAGATTCACTATCAACACAATGGAATTAGCGAGTAATCACCGAGAAAATATCGCTAATGAGATACGCGAGATGTCTGGAAAATGCCTTCAAGCGGTGTAGACAAAGAACGAGGGGGGTGCTTTCAAATGCAACTTGCGGCTGATGTAGCGGTTGTTTCGAACTCAACTCGCGCACAGAGAATGACGGGTCCATATTTATCGCTGTCACTTTGAGCAGCATATTGAATACCGCAGATTTTTACAGTGGTAGAATGAATGCCGATCATACCGTACGCGATGCCCCATCTCAAATCCAACATCCGGAAACCAACAAGCGTTGAAACTGAAAGCAAAGAGTGCAGGCCTCACCGTCTTCGTCTCGGCCGACAGTAACCAGCTTCCTGATAAGGTTCCATGTATATTGCCGGCTTTCTCCTTCCTCTCCTCCCTCCGAGTCGAGTTCCGCTAACAAAGCCGGGTGGATGCTGTCCTGCAAACTGTCCCATGGGTACCTGGTACTGTTCATGATGCATCCCAGGACGAGCAAATCCGATAGGCATGATGAATTGGTTCACTCCTAAACCAGGAGGAACTGAATGTGGCCTTCTATGACGAGGTATTCTTCTTGTGTAGCTTCCAACGTAGGCATCACCATATGCGTACCCTTGTGGCATAGGATGACCGTACGTAGCCTGGCCAAAGTCGCCTCCTTGACCGAAAGCTTGACTAAATTCTTGTCCAAAACGCTGACCAAATTCTTGGCCAGAGTCAGCTTCATCGAAGTCAGCATGAAAGTGTGTGCTGCGATTATGTTCCCGTTCATGGCCTCCAGCGTAATATTGTCCTGGATACTGAGAGCTCCAAGCACCAAGCATTTTTTTTTTTCTTTTCTGCCTCGTTATGGTTATCTGTAACCTGTTAACGATGAGGATTGTGGAAAGAAAGAGTAGAAAGATATAAATTTGTTTAGGTCGACTAATATTCTTTCCACCTGGCGAAGGTGGGAAACGTCCGACATCTTTTGACTTAAATGTATTTGTTGTATAAATACGAGTCACCTCAACGACTCATCTAGGAGGCATAATGGATGGCAATTCCCGGTAATCCTAGTAGAGCTGGAAATATAACAGAAGTCGTGGCATTTCATTGGGGATGTCGTACCGACATATTCCACAACCCTCGATAAGGTACAAAAACTGAGGCTGGTGCAGATACCACAGCTAATGATGCCATCATACACAACCGCACATATACAGAAACATATATATAAAGATAAGTGTATCACTATAGATAATTTCGCTAGATTACTTTGATAAAGAGCCGTCGACAACAAATAACATTAATGTTATGGTCTACTTTGATAAAAGATTCTTTACTATATGCACGTCCCTGGTGACAACAATATGTAACCAAACTAAATCGGTCATCATCAACATTTCAGTTGCACGTATTTATCTTCCGAGCTGATGGTACGGAGTAAGTCGAGTCGTATGACCTGCAGACTTCGTGGATCCGTAGATAAAGGGGTTGAGCGATCTTTACCTCTACTAGATGTCGCTAACATAGCCAAGCATTGGTCATTACTTTAGGAAACCCACATTTACTTTCCATACGGAGTATTTTGATTGCAAATGGCCATTTAAGTTGACTATCATTGTCTAGAAGGAGATCTAATAAACCACCCAAGATATCATAACATATTAAGGAGACTGAGCCAAGAAAGGAGAACATGTGTATAGCAAGCTTGTAACGGGAACCAGAACCAGTAAGCTCAATAATCAGCTGATCACGCATCCGGATGGATGCTGGGATCTAGGGTCGAGAAAGTGCCGATGGTGGTGCCTGGAACTTTCAGGAGTTAGCTGAATGATTGAAATACTTATGTTGATAGCATATGAGACCGTAATCGGCGACTATGGTAGTCGTAGAGGGACTCAGCTGCTTACCTTGAATGGGAGAATGGGTTATTTGAATACCAATGTCGCGAATGGCTATCGTCGTAGCTGTGACTTCTGCGGCGCCGGTGATGACGGTGTCTCCGTCCACTATCCCCGTATTGACCACCAAATCCATATTCGGATTGGCCTCGATGTTCTGGGGGATAGCTGGAACTTCTATACCGTCCTGCTAAGGGATTATGTGATCCAGCATGACCATAAGAGTAGTGATCTGAAGGCCCATAGCCACCGAAAGAGGTCGATCTGTGGCGCCCAGAGTGATGGCGGCGACGGTGACTGCTACCTCCAGAGAATTCGCGAGCGTAATTGTGATCATCTGGAAGATCAAAATGCACCCCTCGTCTCCCTGCCCCTTGCGGCTCTTCCGGAGGTTCCTCGACCTCAGCTGGCAAGAAGGTCTTGCGGCCATTTTCGTCGAAATAGAATTCCGACATACGTTCGCGTCGAGCTCTGGAGGGACCAGCTCCCTGATAGCCTTCGTACATCGAATACGCCCGTCGACGCCGAGGTTCTCCATAGCCATAGCTACTATACATAGGCCTTCCATATCCGTGTCTCCCACCATAGGCTCCGTAGCCTCCAAAGCCTCCCCCAAAACCACCATAACCTCCCATTCCTGGAAACATTTTGAACAAGAGTGATATTTAAAATAGCTGGATAAAGCTTGGTTGTATAATGATGTATGCCTCGATAACTATGATGAACACGAGATATATAGAGGTCCCCGATGACTTGAGTCGATCATATTTGGAATGAAGCAACCGACATCACAAGGGAAGATAGAGGGATTATTCAGTCAGGTATACTATACAATGAATGACAGATCGCTGATCTTCATCCGCAAACAAGGACTTTCTTTGAAACATGTAGCGGAATCTATGCAGCTGCCCAAGTCATGTACGAAGAATCAACGGGATAATACCGTCCTCTGAGAGAGTTTTGTGTCGCTTACTTTGTGTATGTTTTTGTCGATAAAACAATGATATTGTTTTCGAGAATGAGCGGGAATACCACGCCTTATCATATAGTGTTGATCAAAGCGAGTTTCATTATGGCGGCTAAACATATCTGACGCTGACGATGATAGAACAAAGGTAACTGAAAGTCCATCAAAAAGAAAGACAAGTCACAATCGTGTCTCAGATAAATATTGCTATGAGTTACTCACGTCTATGAAATCAATTTTTGTCATGCCGTCACATAGTTCTGATGACAATACCCAGGACATTTACCGGCATGTAAATAAGAAAGTATTGACAATGGAACTGCTTGTTCGAATCCCTATAGCTGGCCGTCGAATTGTTGTATTTTAAGCACAAGCATATTGAGTTAGAGGAGACGACCATTTATATCTCTTTATTGGACACGGAAAATATGTATATCCTCGGTGTCTGCGTGCGTATATTCGTATTATGTTGAAGAGCATGAAGAGGAAGTGTTTCAGAAAAACCAATAAGTCTCTATTATATAAATTGCCTTGTGAGTTATCAAGAGATTATATCGGGCCATGGAAAGTACGCTGTATAGGAAGGTCACTATATACTACAAGGAGGATTATGGTACTTAACCAAAGATTCTGAGACTATCTTTAAAGTGATGTTTGCTTGGTAATAAAGAAGACTGGAAACCAGCAATCATATCTCTCATGCTTTCATACCTAAAGCAAACAAACCTGCTTCTGTACCAAATGGTGTTACATATGAGCCAAAGAGATCAAGACACATATGTACATATCCGCAGTCATAGAATAACGAATATGTCACTCCAGAACAACCATGTCTTTAAGTAGACCTACCCTATTCTGGATTTAGTCGAAGGTTTACATAGCATAGGAAGGCAATATGATATGATAAGTCATCGCTGACTCCTGCTGCGAGGAACTACTGCTATGTTACCGGTATTTTGTAGTAAGCTGCAATGCAAACTATTAACTTTAGCAGTCCTGTTGCAGGGCGTTGTGTCGCTCAGAACTGGGTATTCGAATCTTGTTTTCCCACTGGGACGTGAACATCAAAACATAACCCTATAATATCCGTAAGGACTGAAAGAATAATATAGACAGGACAGAAGGACAGAATCCTCCCAGCTGTGGGTCGTTATTCTAATCAAATATCCAGTAAGCTAGATCTTTTCCCTTCTTCTACCGAGGAGAGATCTTTCTAATAGAATCTAGTGGAAGTCGAACTAACTCGTTATATACTTACAAGTCTCTAGACGTGACGTAAGTCATTAAGGCATCTGCTAGTTCATCTCTGTAGCTGTAGTTAAACAAGCAACTAATATTATACTGACAGAAGCCTATAAAGTATAGTATATATGGATAAATGTATTATTACGATTGCGACCTAGAGTCGTATAATACCCGACCGCCAGGAGTAATACGTCATTCCGATTTATGAAGCCTTGATATTTAATTATATCGCATGTGCCTGGCAGATATTCAAGCATCACAGTATAGAATTCCCCATGATTCACACTGTATCCTCGATAAAGCTAAGAGACTTGGATAGTTTCGTGACTCGTCGTCATACGTGACATTGCCTCCTGGTATGACGCAGATGTACCTCGCATCCATTAGCCATGTGTTAGGAGATAGGCATCTTTTGTCATTGTGAGAAATAAGACTGAAGTTATTAACATTCTCAATCATGAATGACCCTTCATATGATGCAAGTGATGCAATACGTGTCTAATGTGCTTGGAAATACAAAACCATCAAAACGATTAAGCTTAACCAGTGCATTTCGGGAACAGGCACAATTCGTTTGAACATACGGCTGCAACCTTAAGGCCTTCTATGTTATCAACGCAGGTATCACGCTGGTAGATGTGGAGAAATGATTTCATATGATAAAGTTACCGTTCTACAGGAGGCCTTTCGGCGAGGAAATGATGGCATGAGCACAATATAAGCATGCTAAAGTAAGCTAAAGCGAGCACACGTTGCATATTATTGGCTCAAACCACGCCACCAAAATGCGAACTTTCAATTTTTTCTCCTAGGTTCGAAATTCCCGTGAGACAGAGGACATAGAAACAGGAAACATATGAATATATCAAGAGATAGAGGATGGCTCGTAAAATGCGAACAATGAATGTCCTTAATTGTAATTCTATGAAGGTATATACACACTGAGTCACGTCGGGTATATGATCTTATAATACAGCCGAAATTTGGCCATTCTCTTTTCCGTTCCCGAACATGTCTTCTGCGAGTGGAACTTGGTCACTACTATTGTTAGACGTAGGTGAGCTCACAACTAGGCGAGGATCATCGTGCAACTTCTAATTTTTCGGACTTTCAACAATATCCGCGTTAGTCATGTTCAATGTGTAAGATTCTCACGATCTCGGAGTCCCAAATACCCCATTCCCCTCCCAAAAGATCTCCATGACATGTGGCGGCTTTTGATCGAGTTCTAGAAGGACGACAGCCCCTTCACCATGTGGGTACGGAGGTCTCCGTAGCTAACGATACCAAGATGTAAACTATTGTTGGAACCTCCCACATGTCATTGAATTGGTTAAAAATGTGGGTGAAAGGGATGGGACAAGCTCTTCCATTGTTGAGCACGTGGTAAAATCTCCTAGAACCCAGGCATCTAGATGCTGTGGCTTCATCAAAAAGCGATCGATGGGACCAGTAACAATGCTCCCTTTAGCGAGGGAAATTCCAACCTGTCCCAGGTCTCCGCATTCGGATTGTCCCGAAGCTAAAGCACTGCTTTCCTTCGGTACTACCCCAATCCAGCCCCAGAACTTTCCTTTTCCGGCGACAAACAAGTTACTAAAGAGATAGTTACCTTGCCCTAACCTCTGGCCACCCGTGGTTCACTGGGGTATTGAAATCATTACGGTCTAGAAGTAACTACCAACGTATATTCTTCTCGTATCTGAACAGCCAGCTAGACAACCCCGTCTCGACGAGTTCTAGATTGATGGAAGCGCTTGTTGACATCCCGCATATAGCTAGTTTGCCAGGAAGATTATTGTATTCACCGGACATGGCCGAGATAGATCGTACCTGCATCGGAGAATACCCCAGATTCTCTCCACTCGGTCTACACTGTGACATTCGGGGTCATCATCTGTCGGCTACTGTCACTCCCTTTCTGCCGGGCTAAGACGAGTCCGGGGTTTTCAAGTCTTGGCAGCTGTTGGATTAAGCTCAATGCAGGAACTCGCTTAAGCTTCAACGGACCCACAGTTCGCAACTAACCGCGAACGGCTCCGTTCTTCACCATTTAATGTCTGACCAGAAGAGACGGCTATCTGATTTCAGAAGATACAATGAATGAAGAGGCATATTTTGATTCCCCTTCACTACATGAGGAAGTATTACTCGATTCTGAATTCTAATCTTCTTTTCTTTTTCCCTCTCTCTCCCCGGTACATGGAATGTTAGGTTAAAGAAACTGGGGTATATCATAACATGATAGAAGCAATAGTTATCCGATACGAAACAACAACATAAGAACAGCTGTGATGAAAACATTCTCGCGTTGGGCTGCTGGTAAAACTTGGAGTAATACTCGAGCACATTTGATGGAGCTCATTCGGCGGGTAGAGTGCCACCGGTCGGGCCGTTTTGCCTGTAAACAAAGCACAGGACACCCTCACCGGTTATGGACCAAGTGTAAATCTAGATTGCTCGGGAGAAAAAATCATTTCAGGTTTATTGTATACTATTGTGGAATGATTATGAACATATGCCGTGGTTTAGAGCGGGAAGAACCATGGTTTCGCCCGCGCACTCCGTTACTGTCTCGTAAATTACAATACGTACAGTAAGAGATTGCCGATACAAGCTACGTTTGTAGAATTGATCCTCTACTATGATGACCACCTGACAGATGCCCAGAACTGTTGACTGTAGGAAAGAGTCTTTTTAAGCGATCTACCTGCCCCCACTTGTCGGGGAATTACTGGTCCAGGATTCTGGGATCCTCTTTCATCCAGTTGATAGGGCTATGCGCCTCCGCAGTCTTTGATAGTCATACGACGTAGAAGGAAGGAAACGAGAGCGAGGAAAGAGGCTGCGGCTCAGGACTCAAGGATCTGGGCTCATCTAGATGCTCGGGCAAAATTCCAACAGATGATGATGAACAACAGGCAAGTGGCGTGAGAGCGTACCTGGGTCCTTTGGGGTGAATAACGCTTGGTATTATCGTTCATATTCAGATGGCATATATATACAATGGAATGGGACACCTTTTCAGGATCCAGAAATCAGCAACTTCCTAGATATCAGTTCAACCAGCCCTAGGGAGTCTTACTTTGATCTTTGAACTGTCTTCGTTTGAAACATATCTGCCAATCTTCCAATGGACTTCCTTTCATCCCATACAACTCTTCTCCATGAGGACAAAAGAGCCCTCATGGGCTTTATGCGGTCCAACACTGGCCTCCCTACACCACCTCCCAATGGCACTTTCGAAGCGCAAGATGAATACTTTTTCGACGTTCCTATTATTGAAGTTACACCACCACCACAAGGACGCAGAACTGTTGTCGCTGTCATTGGAGTTGGTTACATCGGCTTTCAACTTGCTACTGCATTCGGGAGAGTACATGACGTTATTGCTTTCGATGTCGATCAACGTCGTCTAAAAGAAATTGAGCCTCTGATGGCCAACCTGAAGGTCCACTGCACCACCAAGCCAGAAGAGCTGGCTATTGCGACACATTTCTTGGTTTCTGTTCCTACGCGCCTGCACCATGACAATACTGTGGATACCCAACATCTCCGAAGTGCGATTGACCTTGTGGCACAATACGCACGCCCTGGATCCACAGTTGTTATCGAAAGCTCTGTTGCAGTAGGCATGAGCAGGGATCTGCTGAAAGAGGTCATGCTTCTGAAGAGTTTAAAAGCAGGCATGTCGCCTGAACGCGTTGACCCTGGTCGTACCGATCCTCCTCTTGAACAAATTCCAAAGGTCATCTCTGGACTTGATGACATTGTTCCCGGCTCGCTGTCCAGCATCCAAGAGCTATACCAAGAAGTGTTCCAAACACTTGTTCCCGTCTCTTCTCCGGAGGTTGCAGAAATGACGAAGCTTTACGAGAATTGCCAGCGCATGGTCTGTATCGCGCATGCGAATGAAATGGCCGATGCATGCCACACTCTTGGTATCAATGCCCACGAAGTGTCCGCTGCTGCTGCCACAAAGCCATTCGGTTACATGCCATACTCTCCTGGTCTTGGCGTTGGCGGGCATTGCATTCCCGTTAACCCATACTATCTCCTCTCTAATTGTGACTTCCCTCTTCTCAAGGAAGCATCAGAGAGGATGGCAAGCCGTCCCACCATGCTGGGTGACCGTGTTATGAGGAAATACCTTACTCTTCGGAAAGCGTCCTGGACTCCTCCAAAGTCGGACCGGACTCGAGTTCTGGTGGTTGGAGTTGGCTTCAAGCGGGGTCAATCTGTTCTGAGCAATTCTCCTGGTCTTTCCCTCATCCGTCATTTACTTGAAGAATGGGAGGCCTACGTGGAGTTTGTTGACCCCCTGGTAACTGAAGAAGCAGTTTCATATGTTCCCAGACTGGATGAAAAGGTGCACTGGAACAAGGAATCTCTCGAGGACCAGTTCGACGTCGTCATAGTTGCTGTCAACCAAGTTGGATTGGATATGGATCTCCTACGTAATCTGGATGGTGTGTTGGTCGAGAACTTTACAGCATCATGAAAAGGATAAGGAGCAAAAAGAAGTCTTTTTCCGGCGTTCGTTTAGCAATTCATCTGTATTTTGTATATTCACTCATTGCTACCACTATTGCATGCAAGAGTTGGGATGATACACGTATATAGAATAATTATATTGATCTACTTGAATATCTTCCGTCATATATCGAAAACACCGTATCGCAACTGCCTAAAGTAAAACATAAAGCAGCCCTTATTGAACCATCCCAGAGGCTTCGGCACTTTGACATTTACGTAATATAAAGAAGCTCTAGGCTTCTGGCACAGAAGCCCCTATTGCCGGAGAGGTACAGCTGTTTCTGTTCTATCCCAAGACTAATGACAATCTCATAATGATGTGACACGTTAGATTCAGAGATGAAACTCAGTGACTGTCTGGTCTAGATAAAAATTGTAATACATGACGACGAACACTTTTATCAATTCACATAATTTAATCTCAGCTAAATATTGCTTCCCTAAGGAATCAATGCTTTGCAGCCTATATTAACAAGGCTGCGAGCCCCTGGCGGAGCATCTGCTGTTCCTGTCCAGTAGAATAGTCCTCCTAGCTTGTGCATCTTCACGTATTGCGCCTTAGCCGCAACTGTACTTGGATTGTCGTACGTAATAAACCCAGCATCTTTGGAGACACAATAGGCAGCACCGAGCGTTTCGTCGACGAACTCCTGGGAGCCGGCCAGAGGAAGATCCTTGTAGTCTAGTATTCCCCCGTCCCCAGCGTAACTATTGAAACTCTGTCCAACACGGTCCAGGTCCCGAAACTGCCGGCCATAGAGAGGAATTCCGACTACAAGCTTTCGAGGAGAGACGCCGTGCGAGAGGAAATAAGTCACAGCGCCATGGACTGATCGCTTAGCAAAGTCATTGTGGGGCCGAGTAGGTGCATACAGTTGACTTTGGTGGCCTGACATTTTAGTCCAAGGACCAGCAAAGTCATAGCACATCAGATTGATGAGATCAACCAGCTGACCAGTCGTCTTCAGGTTAATGTGGCGAAGACTCCATTCTCCAACTGGTAAAGCCGTGGTAAGAATATAATTGGGGGCGGGGAGATTTCTTCGGAGCTCCCCGAGAAGAAGAACATAGTTTTTGCCTTGCTCCGGCGTAGATGGGTGCTCCCAATCGACTGTTCTCGTGTCAATTAATGTCCAAATGAATGCAAAGAGAGGATGCCATACCGTCAATACCGTCGAACCCATGTTGATCAATGAACTTGCGCACAGATTGTGCTAGTCTAGCACGGCTTTCAGGGACAGCAGCAAGTTCGGCGAAGGGGCCGCTCCCACTACCACCACCGAGGGATACTATGAGCTTTAGATGGGGGAACCTGTCACGCTTCAGAAGTGACAGAGCATTGAGACAGCCCCTCGTCCCGTCAGTGGGGTACTCAAGGTCAGCCTTTTCGTCCAAATGCTAAGCGAAGAGTCAGTTAGATGGACTTAGGTCCAGCCTCGCTAGCCTTACCTGAATGTCGCCATTTGGAAGGACTCTGCCCCAACAAGGAATAGTTAGCCTATTGCTCCTGTCTTAGATCGTGGTGTGCACTCACCTCAAGAAAGCATAGAAGACATGGGTTGTGGCGGCTAGGTCTAGTGTGGATGGCGCCTGTCCTTTGTAAACCTTCCAAGAAGGGTAATAGGAGCCGTTGACAAATGGAAAATGGTTCATTGTTGTTATTTCTTCACAATGAATCTGAGTGCTTGATCTTTTCTCGGTGCAATGGGGCATAATAGAATTGGTGGGTAACAGACAATATTTTAAGATCTTGGCCCGATGGCAAATACGTCAGGTAGACATCGCAAACCAAGGAAGTCTAGTTGCATTCGTTCGACCATGATCATATTGTGACTGAAATCCAAATCCCAGGGAATTTTACGCGATGTGTTTCGGACTCGTATTGACAGTAATCGCCGTATTCGGAAGTTGGCGAACCCAGCGGACGATCAAAGTTAAAATATTAAGTTGGAGGCGCAGAACTGTCAGACCCACGGTTCATGAGCAGGATCTAGACTTCAGAATTTCTATTCGCCCAGCAGCTAGTTCAGTTATGGTTCAGAGCGTCAATGGTGACAAGGGCCTCCGCGAGCCTCGCCATACTTCGCCCAGAAACCAGATGGAGTAAACATGAACCGAGATGCGCTGGGAGCGATGCGCACGCCATTAACGAGAATTCTGTGTTTTCTTCTATTGTTTTCGGGGCATATACTTCCGAAATTTGCCGCCCGTACAATGTTTCCTGGTATATGACGATTGCCACGCCCGAGATCAAGTTCATGTAATTCTTAAGATCTCCCGCAAGGGCAGCTTCTATTCCAGCATATACTGAATACTCAATAGCTGGCATTATTACAATTCATCATTGACCATTGCTATTTGAAACACTATTGGTAACATCTCACGATGTATGCCATTCGGCCTGAGAACAGAGACGTGGTGCTGCAATCGACAGACAAAGATGGGCAGCCCATCGCTGCCCATACTATCACTTTCCCTCAAAAGGGCACCATAACGAAGGTGAAAAGTCGCCATACCAGAGGCAGAAGGTCAATCTTGGGAAAGATATTCTTCACGCAGCCATCGCGCATACCGATAGTGTCAACTCGCTCAGTCTCATCCCGCAGTGGCCGCCACTCTATATCGAGCTCCTCCGTCTACAGTGCTGATGCACGTATAGAAACTACCAGATCGCGATCAAATAGCTCTCAGAGCGATGCTCCATCTTCTTACAAGTCAGCTGTCCCAGACTGGTTCAGCCAACACAGCACAGAGTCGCCACTTTCGTCCGGTGTGCTTAGTCTCCCTGAGACAGCACAAACCTGGGATGACTCTTCGCTTACCAGCTCCTCCTTGCTCGATGTGAGAACCAACAGCAAAGATAAAGGACCTTTGATCCTTCCAGAGCCGCTGGCGCATCCATTTGTGCCACCACCAGGGCCACAGAATAGCCCCGATGTCGACATCGAAGAAGAGTCAGCTCTTGCTGCTATCAACACTCTTCCTCGGTCAAGCGCTGAAAACAAAAGGCTTCAGACGAACGACCAGTCTGAGCCTTCTATTGAGGAATGGGAGGACTGCATCACAACCGCAACACCCAAGGTTCGTGTTGAGGATACTCCTAAGATCCGCCGACGTGGCCGAAGGACCATTGTCACCCAGAAACATCTCATGCAAGCAGCAGTTGTCTTGCTTAATGGGTTTTCCATATTTGTCACTTGGTGGTGGCCAAGATTCGCTTATATCCTTCTTCCGTTTATTACCGCTACTGTTGCGCTGAACAGCATTATGGTTTTCTCGATTGGAGCCCATGTCATCTGGCATCGAATTTTCCCCGAAAAGCAGATCATGCCTGAAAAGCCAGAGAGTATGGTACTTCTCATTCCATGCTATAATGAGACTATGGAAGAGATGACGAAGTCGCTGAATTCCCTTGTCGGACAGAAAGACATTAACCAGCATCCCCAAGCCGTAATGATCATCTGTGACGGCAAAGTGCGCGGTCCTGGGATGGAGAAAACGACGGCTGACTATCTATTCGAGGACATCCTCGTGCAAAAGGACTATCGTGTACGCATCCGCGCCGCATACCTTGCCTGGGATCAGGAATTTATGGATGTTGTCGTCCAGAAAGGCACCTACCGTGGTGTCCCATACTTCTGCATCGTTAAGCAGCAGAACCAAGGAAAGCGAGACAGTCTCATCGTTGTGCGCTCGTTCCTCTACAACTACAACGTGCGCGCGGAGCATCCCGAGACGGTTTTCTCTCCCAGATTCTTCGGCTTCATGGCTTCGTTCTTGAAGGAGTCGGGTATCGATAATGTCGACCACTTGGTCGGAATGGATGCAGACACTGTTTTTGAGGATAACTGTATTTCTGAACTCCTCAAAGAATCGCGGTATCCTCACACGGTTGGAGTTTGCGGATATGTCGCCGTTGACTGGAAAGACGGCCACTGGGACCCGTGGCGTCTGTATCAATCTGCGGAGTACACTATTGCACAAGGCCTGCGCCGTCTTCATCAATCTATCGCAACTCACAAGGTGTCTTGTCTTCCTGGTTGCTGTCAGCTGCTGAAGATATGTGAAGAGACCTGTGGCCCTGAAGTCCTAGTCGAAAAATTCGGTTACTGTCCTACATTGACTGACGGCATGTTGACCCAAATCCGAGCTACAGCCAGTGAGGACCGTAACCACGTGTGCCACATGCTCTCCATGCGTCCCAAGGTCCAGACACGTCAAGCTCTAAAAGCCAACGCCTATACCGATGTCCCACACTCATGGTCTGTGTTCTTATCCCAGCGCCGACGTTGGTCACTCGGTGCCACATCTAACGATCTGCTTCTGGTTTTCGCCCCTGGTGTCCAGTGGTTCGAAAGAATCATTGCCATTGTCAATTGTCTTACCTGGTTCCTCAATTTCTTCATTTTCGCAAGCGTTGTCAGCTTCATGTACGCTATGACCCGTAAGTACAAGAATCAAAGTGGCTTGATGACTGAAATACTGACTGGTTATAATAGATACACCCGCCTGGATCATTATGTGTTTCGTTAGCGTTATGTTAATTCCCCTAGTCTATTATTTGTGCATCCCGCTATGGCTATGTTCGGAGTGGCATGGTCGTTTCCAATTCTGGGCGGGATGCGCATTGTACACTTTCTGTGGCCCCTTTATCAACATTTCAGTGTTGTTGTACTCATGTTGGAACATGGACTCTTTCGGATGGGGAAAGACCAGAAAGGTTATCGCCGAGGACGCAGTATCGGTTCCAGAGTCTACTTCTCAGTCGGATCCCATCTCTAAGGAAGTCTCTGTGACAGATAATGTGCCGGATATGTCAGCATCGTCATCTTCATCCTCCGAAGGAAATAAGCAAAAACAACTGGATCTTGACCCTGCCCAAGATAAAACAACGTTGGAGAGATCTGGTGAGGATGGAAGGCAGAACATTCATGTTTGCCAGGACAAGGAGGGAGAAAGCCCTCGTAATGAAAATGAGGAGAAATAGGAAAAGTCATAATACACTTAATTGCATATGCTGCTGTTTGATCTTTTGGGCGATTTCGGAGTTCATGGCGGTCTTGCATAGTTGTACTTCCATCGCGGTTGTATATAACCAGAATCGATTAGATTTATACATAGCTCTCATGCCTATTGTCACTATAGGCTAATACTTTGGTCTATATTACGGATTCATTATACAATGCATCAGATTCCTCTGGTTCACGGAACGAGCGGTAGCTCATCCTGTTGTCCTAGATCATTCACTCCGCTTCGCAGTCTGCGATGCTATGAGAAAATGAGTTAAGATCTAACCTCTGTCAAAGACTCTGCGGCTACAATATGAGTATGATATGGACTACAATAGATATTCAATATATCGTCCTGTGGTCGATTCCAATCCCTTGGGAACAGTGATGATCGGTAATTACTGGATTAGGCTACTCTGCGGGCAAGCGCCATGGATACGATTCTTCAGGGCCGGGCTATTATTATTGTTAGAAACAAATTTCATGCTCACTAGATACGAATGCCTAGATCGAGTCCCATGGGTTTGGGGTCTATTAACTAAACCACGCGATATGTTAACTAAGGGGCGTTGGGCTCCTTTCCGTTAGAGATCTAAGTTTTTTTTTAGGTTGAAGATGGCCTCAGTTATAGGTTAATATAGTTATGAGAATATCAATAGAGTAGCGCAAGCGCTACAGTTCTTTGAGCATTGTGTAGCGGTGTCTTGGTAGGATGATCGTCTCTATGCTTGGTATTTCCTTAACCGGCAGCTAGCTGTGCCTTGTCCCGTTAAAAATACATTATTGTCCATCGCATGGCTGTCAAATGAGGTTTCGAAAAGGATTCAGGCCAGAAACATCATTTTATTTCGTCGTCAATCCTCCCATAGAGAGCCTGGTACCGACCTTGCGTCGCCACATTTCCTCTCGTATGACCCAGACCCCGTAGTGAGGGCGCTATACCATTATGAGCTTTATGTGGCGATGGTTTACATTAGTCAAACACGCATACACTAACAACGTTGGATAGAATACAGAGAATTTTGCAGAATATGGCTCATTAAACGGTCTGCGTGGGTGGCGGATGCTCAAGGCTTTCCTCTTCCTCAATTACAGGCCTGGTGGTAGTGAAGATGGGGGTGTCGAGAGCTGCGTTCGTCCTCAGTGCTGCACGGATATCCCTCATGGAGCGGGTCTTCCATTCAGTAAATCCACTGAGACTCAGCGGGTACAATACATAGTTGTCCTCGCGTTCAGCAAACTCATTGTATCTCGGAGGCGGTGTCGCTGTGATGAAACTGAATTCTCTAGCGAGGCGTTCACAGTAGTAATCCAAGGGGAGATCGTTCGCGTCGTGACCGAACGGATTCTCGACCTCCTCGCCGATTGTAGAGAGACCAAGGATGATATAGGCACCGACTGTATTGTGTTAGTTTAGTTACCAAGCAGTGAAAGCATGAGGATATGATTACCGATGGAACCAGGAATCGTTATCCAGCCCAAGTAGCTGAAAAGCTGGAAAGGGAGAAGGAGGACATAAACCCAGGTAATCTGTGATATGGCGATTGTGTATGCTGCCGGAAGAGGTGTTTCCAATACTCTCTCGGTGCCAGTCAATACTTCATTTAGCGTGGCGACGGCCGACACTAGTTTTGTCAGAGCTGCATTATACAAGCAAGGTGTAGAGAGACTCACCGGCTTCACCTTGATGAGTTGATACCAGTGTGCCATTCTTAGAAACGTAGTCGATGTACGCTGAGATATGACTAAGGATCTCCAAAGGAAGCTGCTCCAGAGGTTTCTCGGACTCTCTGATCAACTTCTGGGCTCCAAACGCAGGGAATCGAAGGCCATGGGGCCGATCAGCCTTACGCGGGTCATGTGGCATGTTCCCATTCTGGGTTGCACAGAGTCCATTCTGCTCTTTCAAAAACGTGTCGAGATATCCAATGAGCCCGGTAAGGTCTTCATAGCAGATCAGAGGCTCGAAACGCAGTTTATGCTTGAGCGCGATGGTGAACGCAAGGATGAGATTCAGTGCGGTCCTGATGAGCTGTCAGCAAAGGTTGTTTGTTTCCCTTCTGATGGAGAAATCATACAGTTTTCCTAGGACGTCATCCTTGCCCTGTTCCCCAGATCTTTCCTCTACGCTAACCCAGATCACGCGAGCAAGGTTTCGGCAGGTCTGAGTTAGCAACGCCCAGTACTTGCGTCCATCGTTAAATCTATATATCACGTCAATACCCTATCGACAACAGTTCTGAACGTATAGTATTTACCTGTCGTAAGCGGTTGAACTGCGAAAGGACAAAGCTAAACCGACGACAACTCCCAGAACTGTCAGGAGAATGTTGTTGATGCTGACTACAGGTATCTCCAAATTAGCAACTGCTTAACTGTTGACGGGCGTCAGAATAGCTTGAACGTACGGTCATACCAAAAAGAGGAAATCGCCGTAACCAAAGCCGCCCAGACGGCTACAAACATGGTTTTGAAAATCATCCTCGGCATGACGCTTCCTTCTAGCCGCAGAAAGACCGGTACTCTCGAGCTCTTGTTGGGGTCTTGGATCTAAGTTGTTCATAATGTTAGCTCCTCTTTAATTGTCTAACGTTCTGAGACGTATATCCCACTTACGAAATAACGACTGACGCCAGAGACCTGTGGTATCTGTATTCCATAGCTGAGATGTCTCGTAGGGCTCTCCCATCGAACCCTTGGCTTGGCCTGGCCATTCGTATGGTTCCCGTTGCCGTTTGCATGATGCAGGTTGCCATTCTGGTTAGTGGCATGAGGTTGTCCTGGAGTTCCCAGTAGCGGGGCGTGTTCTCCTGCAGAGCCGTTTGCTGATCTGTGAGCCCATGGCAGTTTGAAGGCGACCATCTTGTAAGGATTGGAGTACCGCTGAAACGATTCCAGACGTTTTGCAGGAAGTTATTAACGAATGACTCCTTTGAGACCACAACAAATGGACCAGCGCTCTGAAGGAGTGTTAAGAGCAAGGTCGACCCTGCAGAGAAAAAGAGAGAAAAGTCGGAGAGAAATCGATGACGAGAGGAGCCCAGAAGCTAAGACAGACCGTCTCCATAGGATTTCAGCCGATTGTCGATCCAACCTTGCCAGGCTGTTGATACATCTCCCAAAGCGGAAATCATGGCCCCTTAATCAGTCCGCCTGTCGCAGCCGAACAAATGAATTCTCAGCAGCGGCTTGTACGTCATCTCCGCGCTGAAAGCACGACGAGAAATAAAATCCCTGGTCAATTTCAGCCATCATCCGTGTCCAGCGACCGATCTTTTCGGGGTCACCGCTACAAAGACGATCCAGGGGCAAAGCGCGTCGCCATCGATGCCTCGTGCGATGCCGGCGTTGAGTCCGCGGAGTGGGCGGACCATCTTGCGCTCAACGCTCGAGCTCAGTCAAACTAAATGCGGTATAGAAGCAGGCTAGAAACCGACACTTACACGACATGCCATCACAAAAGAGGTCTGAGGTCTGAGGCCAGTGCTGGTCGTATCTTGTCTCGCTAAAACTTGTGAAGAACAGTATGAACGAAACAATGCAATAATGTTTTATACATCATGCTGAACGGCTGAGCTCAGTTGTGGCTGAAATGATCCAAGCTTCTCTTATCTCCATGTGCTCGGAATAAGCCGACGCGGCACTGCGGGGAACAGCAATATGCCAAAACTAGCTTGTAGGTTTAGTCTTCTGCGATAGCAGAATCGACGTTCAATCTTGCTTGGGAAAACTCCCCATATTCAAGTTGGTCTGGGGAACAAACAGCGCAGCTACGCAGACGACATCATGTCTGCGATAACAGCTTCAACCACAAGCACAAGCACCTCCAAACCCCACGTTGTATCCTTAGGCGAACCGAAACATATCAGCGCAGAATATTTAGCGGAATTTACCAAGGACTTCAATTTCTCCTTCGTACCCGCCGCCGGTAGGCAAGAGGCGATTAAGCTCCTCCCGTCCTTCATCGAGCAGAATGGACCAGTGGACGCTTTCATTATTCGGATGGGAACCCTGGATTACGAGCCATTCGACCAGGAACTGCTGGGCCCCTTGGTGCCACATTGTCGCATTATCGCGTCTGCGAGTGCAGGATACAACGAATTCGACGTAGATTGGATGACCAGTCAGGGGATCTGGTTCACGAATACCGTTGATGGAGTCGCAGAAGCAACAGCCGACATGGCGATGTTTTTGATCCTCGCGGTTCTGCGTAACACCACGGTAGCAGAGAAGTGTGCGCGCAGTGGGAAGTGGAGGGGTGTGCCAGGACTGGTTCCGGCGAGAGATCCGACAGGATTGACATTGGGCATTGTAGGAATGGGTGCGATTGGAAAGGTAGAAGATTCTCTCCTCAGTTCAGGCGTTTTAATAAGAGCTAATGTGACGTCCTCCATTCAGTACCTTGCGAGAAAAGCGAAGGTATTCAACCTTAAAATCGTCTACTATAACCGAAATCGACTACCCGTGGATGTGGAAGCACAATACGACGCTACATACTGCGCTTCACTGCACGAATTATTGTCAAAAGCAGACATCGTCTCCCTCAGCTGTCCCCTAAATGCCCACACCACAGGTCTCATGGGGAGAGCAGAATTTGCAGCCATGAAAGACGGCTCCTTTCTCGTAAACACAGCTCGTGGTGCAATCATCGATGAACCCAGCTTGATTGAAGCGCTAGAATCCGGCAAGGTCGCCCGAGCTGGCTTAGATGTGTTCCCGGAGGAGCCAAATATCAATCCGTATTTTCTGGAGAGTGACAAAGTGATCATACAGCCTCATCTTGGGGGACTGACCGATGTGGCATTTCAGAAAGCGGAGCGGGAATGTTTCGAGAATATTAAAGCACTATGGCGGAGTGGAAAGCCTAATTCGCCCGTCGTGAATCTCAACAGTCCTCCCCCTGGAGAGAAATGAGATTAAATGTGGGTTATTTTACTACGAGATCATTTATTACGTGCTTTAAATTATGCAGATTAGATTGTAGGACCGAAAATAATGAATACTATACCCAGTGTCAATTTCTATGGATATCCTTTTCTGCGAAAATATGACCAACATAGGTACACGAGGACAAGGCAAATGGAAGAATGAGACACCAAACACTCCATTTTGTGCCGAACTCCGAAATTGCCGAGCCTGTTTTGATAATTTGACAGGAAGAAAACTAGAACATTGTTTGAGACACTCCCGGACCGGCACATATCACGCCATGCAAACACTCGGATAAGGGTATAAACGGCAGCTAGAACCGTAAGAACATAAGTCATGGCAGCGACGACTTCGGAACAGAGACGACAGATCCATAGCTGTGCACCCGAAACGCCCCTGATATCTCATACGGCAAAAGAAAAGAAAATCAATCAACTCCGGAAACTATACATGCGCACCTCGCAGTCCTCGCTACCGGTAGCGAAGCGGCTATCGCCCAGATCAATGCAGGTTACGGGACCCGAGTGACCAGTAAAAGTCCGTTCACACTTGCCGGTACGAGGATCCCAGATCTTGACCATGCGGTCCTCAGCACCAGAGACGATGCGCAGAGTGTCAGCGGCCAGGGCCCAGACGCCTTCCAGGTGACCGAAGAACGTGCGAAGGCATCGACCTGTCGATGTCTCCCACAATCGGATAGTGGAATCCAACGCACTGGTCAGCATATAACGCGGTGGTTCTGGTCGGCCGTTTTCAAAGTCTGCGCCAAAGGAAGAGTTGGTTAATTGCTCAAAGCTGGCCCGTCGTTCGGGGTCAGTATCACCAGAGATGGTGCTATTGTTATCGTTCTCGCATTCCACATCATGCTCTTCAAACTCGAATTCGCGGGGCAACGGAACAACTTGCTGCACCTGCCCGACGTGTCCCTCGAAGACCCGAATACAGTTCTTGGAGTCAAGGTCCCACAGTCTGACAGTGCAGTCGTCCGAAGCCGAAAAGACCGTTCGAGACGCAGTATCGACCCGAACCGCATTCACCCAGTCTGTGTGCCCCCGAAGCAAGCATGTAGACTTATCTTCGAAGTTCCAGATCTTCACTGTCTTGTCCATCGAGCCCGAGGCAAGAATGGTCGCATCGAAGTGCAACGCAATGACACCACCGCGGTGGCCGGTATAGGTCGAAATGCACTCCCCCGTCCGCCAGTTCCAAACTTTGATGGTCCGATCGATGCTGCCGCTGATGAGCTTTGTATCGTCAAATTGCAGACAGCGGATTCCGGAGGTATGACCCCGTAGGGTGCGGAGCTCCTCTCCCGTATCTGTATCCCAGATCTTGATGGTTGCGTCGTAAGAACCCGTGGCCAAGATGTTGTCCTCGAATTGTAGACACATGACACCGTTGGTATGACCCTTGAACACCTTAACGGAGCATCGCCCATACTTCCAATTCGTCCCCACCTTGAACCGGTCTTTGTACACTTCCTTCCACGGTCTGTATCGAGTCTTGTAATAGTCGTCATCTTTCTGTTCCGGAGACAACGATAACCGCTGACGTTTCGCAATGTCGTCGGTATCATCATCGTTGTCCAGCTTCCTTTTCGTCGCCGAGTTCACGTCACTAGCCTGGCAGGGTTCAGTTTCTGCGGACTCTCCCGATGGCCCTGCTTCGATCGCTGGAGCATTGGGGGACGCGTTGTTGCTCCACTGGGTGGCGCGCAACTCAATCTGACGCTTCGAGGCACGGAGTCGCTTCCTTTCCAACAAAGGTAGGCCCCATCCGCACTTCTTACATTTGCGGTGGATATGTTGCTCACACATGCGATGCCAGACCACATCGTCATCGGCCAAGGTTCTCCAGCGACGAGAGACCTGAGCCGCCTTGCAGAGTGATGCGGTGTCCAGGTAGCAGAGGATCTTGAATGAAATTTCTGGTGGTAGGGCTGTGATGAAATCAATTCGGATGAGGTCGCGCACAGTGGCGGAGATGAAGGAGAGTTGAGGGAAGCAGCACTGTGCGAGGATGCCACGGAGCATCAGATTGCGGTGTTTGGCTGGAGCGGCCGAGAAGAGTGACCAGACATGGGCGATTCCCTGCTGATCACCCTGCGACAGTGTTTCTAGCTCTCGCTGGAGCTGGTCCATGGACGGCTCGTCCGCTTGTCGTCTACATTTGAGATCGGGCCGGTGGCGGTAACAGTATCTGGAGTTTGCGCTGCCTCGCTCCATTGGGTCGTCCGAGGCCGATCCTAGAGGCGCGTACTGGTTGGGTATATGTCTGGCGAGAAAGGGTGCGATATTTTCGTTGGCTAGCTTTGCAGACGACGATACGGGCTTCTTCCCCAGTTGCTTGGTGTCGTGGTCGCCCGCATCCGAGCCCGCGTCTCCGTTGTCGCCCGGTCGCGCAGGGCCAAAGAGTGATGTATTTTGATCCTCCGCGCGCATTCCTCGCTTGAGATAACTATCGGGGTGGTCGTTCAGATGGCGCAATGGGCCTTCCGTCTCGTGTCGTTCGTGTCGTTCCATGACGCTTCCGTTCAGGTGCCCGCTTTCACCATGGTATGGCTGCAGAGGGTCCGATATCGAATTCCCGGGGTAACTCGCCACGATGTGAAGAATAACGCTCTAGCGGACAGAATATCGGGGGAGAAGAGAACACGAATTGAGAGTTGACTCGTAGTCTTATCTTCTGAGGAGGTGGTGGTGTAAAACTGCAGTTTGGGGACCCCGAGGTCCGGGCGGGAGGCGATAAAGGTCACGGGGTGATACTCAGAAAATCGAGCGGATCGAGACGAGGACGAGGGAGATATAAAGAGAACGCGGCTCTGCAGAGGGGCTGGAGCAGTTGACAGAATCAGACCGCTGCGATGGTGCAATAGAGCGATTGCGTTGTCGACAGGGCAGACGCTATGCCGGAGAACCACGCACGACGGCTTGACTAAGATATTCTTGATGTTATCCTCTGCTTCTGTGTCTTCGATAGTTAGTCTAGTAAGTATTAACTATTATCGAATTAACTAAACTGACGACGAAGGCGGCGCTTCTGGCGTGATCGCCGTGGCGGACCGCGCTAAGCCTTTCTGGGCATATTAGAGCCCGGGGAGCATCACGTGCTCGCTCGTCATCGCGGGCCCTCGTGGCACCATCCACGATTCTCTCTCCATTCTCTCGCTCGAACATCCAGCTAGAATTAGATGTCTATCTACTAGCATCCTGGCTAGCATCTGCTAGCGAGTCTCTCTCGCGCTGTTTCTTGCTCCCCGTTCCAATCACACAGCGCTGTGCTCTGGCTTCCTCCCTTCTCAACCTTCCAAGAGTCCACTTCGTTGTGTTGCTGTTGGAATAGCTTCCTGGGCCTGTGGTCGATCCCCCGCGGTTTGGTAGATCCAGTTCACCGCAGTTTTGCTCTCTCTCAGCGCTAGTTAGATTGTTAGAGGCTCCGCAGACTCCCGGCACAGTGGTGACCAGCAATCCGGCATTCCGGCTTTCTTCACTCTCTTCAGAAAATCATCAAGCCACCCTGCCCCGAGATAGTGGAAGGTCAGAGATGGCAGCTGCTTAAGCTTTGATACAGCATCCCAGTGACACGCCAGGGGGAAGGTTAGTAGTCTCCAGTTTGGTCTCTCGAAGGTCTCGTTCTCTACACATCCATTCTATGATCATTCCACCATGGTCCAGAACCCCTGGGAATCCGCACTCGATAGTATCGCGCTGTTGAGATGGCAGTGTCCGGCGATATCGTCATGTCGGGCATTCTTGTGCCATCCGGACTATCTATCCTGATAAGCAGCGCCGTCACTTAGCGTTCCCAGGGGATCTGTTCCGTCTCTCGGAACGTTCCATCTTCCATCATGATCCATCCGTATTGGCTTTCTGCTCCATTGTTGAGCATACGTCTGCCCTGATTCATCCCTGTTTCATTGTTCATGGATTACGTGTGAGATATTGGCATCTCGTCCTATCCCGCAATCCAACATGGGATGCATGAAAGATGTTTCGAACCGTCTAACAACTGATTGGCTTCCTGCAGGGGCGTTGCGCCATTTGCGTATTGTCTTTGTATCAGTTCAGCCCAGTATTGGCATGCCGTTTGCATCTTCACGCAGCTCCGTGTTTTCGTAGACTGACGCCATCTCCTTCTGACAAAAGGAGCTTCCCATCAGGATGCTATAACTGACATATCCATAGACTCTTAAACGTATAGTGGTGAAACATGGCATCATCTCAGACATCTTCGGGCTCCAGTGAAGCCGACCATGATACCGGCCTCGAGCAGGACCAGGGAGGCCCGAAGCCGCAGCTGGAGACTCTGGTGTCTCATCTCGTCGCGGCTAAGAGATCGCTTTCCTCCATCAATCACGTATGGCGGGCCAATGAGATAGTCACCACAGCACGCTCGGCCCTGGAAGAGAGTGTTGTCGTGTCAGCACGCACAGGATTCTTGCGCCGCGGACTGAATAATCAGCTCCGCCTCCTCTATGGGGTCCGCGCCGAGGTTGAGGAGGTATCTCATCGAGGTCGTTCAGAGTTTGAGGGTGTGCTCAAGGAGCTCGATGCTGCTGATGCCCGACTCAGAGAGACCTTGAACACACTCCGGGATACTATCGTCCACGCTGCATTCCGCCCGGAAGGAGAAGAACCGAAAAGCCTGCATGACTTTGTGGATGAGCGTGGTGTAGAAGAACTACAGGTATCTCTCAAGGGATCGATAGATCGTATCAATGCCGCCCAGGCCCAGCTGGATGAATCCAACTATGCATTCGACGATGAATTGCGGCATATCCAGCAAGCCCTGGAGCGATATCGGGTTGCAACAAAACTGGCATCGTCACGCTCTCCTACCTCTTCGTCATCTTCAGTGAATTCGAATGCCACGCTGCCTTCTCCGGCTGTGATGCCCGCCATGCTTCGCTCTCTCGAGTCGCACGCACAGGAAATGGCAGATCTTTTAGAATCCCTTGTCAGACATTTCGACCTGTGCGTTACTGCCGTCAAGCATACGGAAGGTGGCGGTGCTGCGGCCCGGTCGATCACGGGAGACATTCCGAACGGAGTCCATGTCGGGGTCCGCATCGGAGATGAGATAGAAGACGGCGGCGATATGAATTCGAATTCTGCATTAGAGCCAATGTCAACCTCTGAGTATCAAGAGATGCTCAATGTTCTCACAAAAGATGCCGCAGAGGCTGAGGATGTAGTCCTGGAGATCCAGGAACATATTGCCGATATGGAGGCTATCTTAGAGAACTTGCTTGCCCAACGCGATGCTATCCTGGCGGTCTCGAATGCAACGACCGGGATATTCCAACATCTATCGTCGCTTGCCTCTACTCGCCTACCAAACTACATCGCTCAAGCACATGATTTTGCCCGTGTTTGGAACGAAGAACATGAACGGATCAGGGCTGGAATGAATGACATTTCCGACCTCCGCTCTCTCTACCTAGGGTTCTTAGATGCTTACGATGGCCTCATTCTAGAAGTCTCGCGACGGAAGCATGTACGGCAAGGCGTGGAGAAGATCCTGCGCGAAGCCAGGGCGAAGCTCGATCAGCTCTACGAAGAGGATGTCAATGCTCGCGAAGCCTTCAGAGTCGAACAGGGTGACTATCTCCCATCTGACATCTGGCCGGGCGTTGGCAGAGAGCCGATGAGAGTAGAGTTTGTCAAGGTCTCCGGAGGTAGGCTCGATGACAAGGCGCAGCCGGGTGATGAGGGCCCCGAGACAGCAGTACCCGATGAGGGTGCAGAGTCTGGGGACTACATCCCCAGCCTTCCCAAACACGTCGTTGAGGAAGCAATATCACGGCTCAAAGCACGGGCTAAGGCCAATCCTCTGTGATTTCTTCATGTCTCTTTTGTTTTTTCAATCCCAGTACGGCGTTTACCGGTATCAGTCTGTTAACATATACTTGGGGAATACCATACATGTCTATTTCAACTGTCTTACTTTCTGCATCCAGGACCAATCTCTTCCTCACTTGATATCATCGCGGAATGAACTACATGGGTAACCATCAATTTGATCATGCTCCATCGAGCAACACTTGAAGTTTACATACTCTCCTCTACCTACGAGCACACCCAAATGACGAAGACTTTATAAGATTTCAACGAAACTTATCATCTGTCGATACTCCGCGTCCACAGGAATACAGCGATCAAAGCGGCTGCATACTCCCGACCCAAATCTGGGACTCGAGATGTAAGCACGTGCTTTGCTCCCTGTATTCCTGGTGGTAAGGACGATCGGCGGTTGACATGACGATCAAAGAGAGCTCCGATGGGTTGTGCAGCGACTAATATATGAATCGCTCCTGGGAGGAAAAGAAATATTTATCTGGCACTGTATGGTTTTACCTCGATAAGTCTCGGAGATGTTAGAAGTTTGTAGACCGCAACCCGCACCAGGGTGCTATATATGTATATTCCAAAGCAACTTTTCTATATCGTATGAGATATATCTAACAATCGACATAAACACGTGAATTCGAGATTTTGGTCATGCATTTCATAACATTGGTTTTAAACAAAGATCATGATGAACCGCAACGCCACGTAATATGATCAGACCATGCACAGAAAAAGCGAATCGGGACAGACGTAACCAGCTAGCGCTTCTTCGAAGATTGATTCACGAGCTTCTTCTTCAGATGCTTTGGCATCTTCTTAGCTCTCTGCTCACGTTTCTCCTCCTTTACTTGGCGCTTGTGTTCGCGCTTGGCGTCTTTGTCCTCGAAGCGCTTTCCGCGAGGTTGCTTCTTCTCGAAGGGATCCGAGGGCTCTCCATCGGAATCGGATTCAGAGCCGGAGACGGAAACGCCACCACTCTGGTCTGATTGTCCGTCGGATTCGACTTCGCCTGAGGTACCATCGGTGGCTTTCTTCTTCTGCGCAAGTAGGTCGCGGTAGACGAGGTCGTCTCCGTGGCCGGTACGGAGCTTCTCCGCATCCCGCTCGACATCGTAGACCTGCTCCAGCGTCTGCGGGATGTACTGCTGACGGAACACAGCCGCGTCGACCTCATCGTCCCCGGCAGCATCCTCTTGGTCATCGTCAACTCGAGAAGCGAAGAGCTTCTCGATGGCTTCGGTCATCTGGTCGCTTGATTCTGGAGTCAATGTCGGGCCTTCTGCCGACGTGATGAATCCGAAGACAGTCCGCTCAGACAAGGTATGCACACCCTTCCGGATGAAGTAATCGCTAACGTTTTTAATGTCCATTCGGAGGAACTCGAGACTGCGGGGGTGGTCGTGCTCCACACTCTGACTGACATCAATGATGTACAGCTTGTCGTTGTGGTAGAGGATGTTGTATTCACTCAAATCAGCGTGAACGAGTCGACACGTCTGATACATGGTCCGCATGTAGCCCAGTAGCTCGATGTACAGGGATCGCCACTTGGTCTCCGGGTCTGGAATATCAAACTGGATGTCCTTCAGTCGTGGGGATGGGACACCCTTAGAGTTCCCGAGGAAACCCATAACAAGGACGTGCAGTCGGAGATAGAGGGGCTCTGGGCTGGGAATTCCCGCAGCGTGGATACGTCGCAGATTTCGCATCTCTTTCTCCGCCCAAACCTTCACCATAGCTCGGTTATTGCTTTTGTTGTATCCCTGTCTGAAACGGAACTCTCCAGTAACATACTTGTCACGGTCCTTGAAGACAAGAATACTGGTCTTGTAGACCTTGATGGCTCGCTGGACGGGCGCAGACTCCTCGTCATCAGGGAAGGACACAGCGTGGTAGACATTGGCCTCCTTTCCCGTAGAAAGACATCCGTTGATCTCCGAGACAATGTTCCTGTTGATCATCTGTAGCAGAATCATGCGGGTGCGCGGGTCCAACACTTGTTCCGACGTGGCTCTGTCGCTCTTATCGACGGTGCGTTCACCACGGCCACCCAGTCCGGACTGCTTATCATCGAGTCGAATTTTGGCTGCATGGCGTGAGAGAGATGAGATCTGATCATCTACGGAGGCGAGTGTGTTGACCGTAGGTTTCTGGGAATTCGTTTTCGGATATTGCCATTTGGGGACGGTAGGATCTTGCGACAGTTCATTTATGCGCCGCTGACGATTGTAGGATTTTGTGAAGTCTGAAGGGTTCGCGGAGGAAAAGTCGTCCGCATCGAGGTCATCTTCGAAAATATCGTCGTAGTACTCATCCTCTTCTTCGCCATCTTCCTGTGCCTCTGCGTTGTCCTGCCCCGCGGTGGCGGGGCTTTCTTCAGTGTTCACATAGCCCTGATTGGGGATATAGGTGTGCGTAGGAGCTTGACCATCAGCAATTCCAGCGACCTGAACGTCGCCGCTGGCTGAAGCCATCGTTAAAGGGTGAAGAAGCAAGGTGGTGTCTGCTGAGACAAAATGAGGACCCGGAGGCGTTGAAAAAGTCGCTTTGAGTGATGCGGGACCAGCAAAGTAAAGAATTAGTGCGGCAGAATTGGTGTCGCTCTTCACCGCCTTGGTCGCGGAAACCCCGCGGGTCCATTTTGGGCCAAGAGCGGCCGACACGCGTGAAGGACGAGACCACGCGTAAAGTAAAGAGACTCGGTCGCAAACCACCACAGCTCGTCTTCACCAGCACCGCATTCACCCCGTCATCGGGGATCCTGTGTCCTTGTTCGCGAATTGCTTGGAATAAGGTCCTTTCTGGTGATGTTGTGATCCTTTTCTGCGTTGCTTTATTCGCGGTGCGCGTGGACTCGTCAAGATGTACATCAAGCAAATTATCATCCAAGGCTTCAAGAGGTAAGTCCCATCGCGTTTCACTAAGCGTAACAATGTCTTAACCAGTATTCTACGCCCAGCTATAAGGACCAAACGGTCATCGAGCCTTTCTCGCCAAAACACAATGTTATAGTCGGCCGTAACGGTTCCGGCAAGAGTAACTTCTTCGCCGCGATTCGTTTCGTCCTTAGTGATGCATACACCCAGATGGGCAGAGAGGAGCGTCAAGCTCTTCTGCACGAGGGATCCGGGTCTGCAGTCATGTCAGCCTACGTCGAGGTCATCTTCGACAACTCGGACGATCGATTCCCTACAGGCAGGCCGGAACTGGTGCTGCGCCGTACCATTGGTCTGAAGAAGGATGAATACACTCT
This sequence comes from Paecilomyces sp. PK2413, assembly GCA_023624055.1. Classification (NCBI taxonomy): domain Eukaryota; kingdom Fungi; phylum Ascomycota; class Eurotiomycetes; order Eurotiales; family Thermoascaceae; genus Paecilomyces; species Paecilomyces sp. PK2413. The sequence goes on from JAMADQ010000022.1 coordinate 199,062, forward strand.
CGACCGTAAGAACGCGACCAAAGCAGACGTGATGAATCTGCTCGAATCCGCCGGTTTCTCCAGGTCAAATCCTTATTATATCGTTCCCCAGGGCCGTGTTACGACCTTGACAAACATGAAGGACTCTGAACGCCTAGTCCTGCTCAAGGAAGTCGCCGGAACACAGGTCTACGAAGCGCGTCGTGCAGAGTCGTTGAAAATCATGAACGAGACCAATAACAAGCGCGCCAAGATCGACGAGCTTCTGGACTATATCAATGAGAGACTGGGCGAGCTGGAGGAAGAGAAAGATGAGCTTCGTAACTATCAAGAACAAGACAGAGAACGGAGATGCCTGGAATACACGATTTACTCTCGTGAGCAGGCTGAGATTGCTGCCGCTCTTGATAGCATCGAAGGACAAAGACAAACCGGCCTAGAAGACACCGATGTTAACCGAGAGCACTTCATCCAAGGTGAAAAGGACATGGCACAGATCGACGCGGAAATCGCGGAATGCAAACAGCAGATCGAATTTCTGAAAGTCGACAAGGCTCAGTTGGAAGACGAGCGTCGTGAAACCTCAAAAGCACTGGCCCAGGCCGAGCTTAAGGCCAAATCCCTCGCTGACGGACAGTCTGCAGCCCAACAGTCTCAGATGCGCCATGATGCGGACTTGAAGTCCGTTCAGGCGGCCATCGAGCAACGTGAAGCCGAGCTTTCTGAGTTGAACCCACGCTTCAATGCGGAAAAGGAGCAGGAAGAAAAGGTGAAAGCTCAGCTTGACGAAGCCGATACTGCGCGTCAGAGGCTATACGCGAAACAAGGTCGGAATTCTCGATTCAAGAACAAGTCGGAGCGTGATAAGTGGCTCCAGAAGGAAATCAGAGATAACTATACGTCAATCTCGACTGTTAAGGCTGTTCGGATGCAAACCGGCGAAGAGATCAAGGAGCTCGAGAGTGAGATTGCCATTCTCGAACCAGAAGTCGAAAACCTGCGCAAGCAGATCGAGGGTAGAGGCGACACGATGCAGTCCATGGACCAGCAAGTGCAGGGAGCTAAGGATGAAAGGGATCGACTTATGGACCAGAGAAAGTGAGTTGAGTAAAAATGTCATAAGGCCAAACGGATGCTAACTGGAAACAGGGAGCTATGGAGAGAAGAGGCTAAACTCGACTCAATATTATCAAACGCATCACAGGAGGTTGAGCGCGCTGAGAGAAGTCTCGCCCAAATGATGGATAACAATACAAGCCGTGGAATTGCGGCGGTACGTCGAATCGCTCGTCAGCACAACCTCCAGGGAGTCTACGGCACGATGGCCGAGCTGGTCGAAGTCAACGACAGATACCGAACTGCGGTAGAAGTTACTGCCGGTCAAAGTCTCTTCCACTATATTGTAGACACCGATGACACGGCTACTAAAGTGCTTGAGATACTCCAAAAGGAGAAATCAGGCCGAGTGACATTTATGCCTCTGAACAGACTACGACCTCGTCCAATCAACATGCCGAAGGCTAGTGATACGATCCCCATGATCGAAAAACTCCAGTTCGATTCAAAGTATGAGAAAGCTTTCCAGCAGGTCTTCGGTAAGACTATCATCTGTCCAAACTTGCAGGTGGCGTCTCAATACGCGCGCAGCCACGGAGTGAACGCGATCACTCCTGAAGGTGACCGATCCGACAAGAGGGGTGCCCTGACTGGTGGTTTCCATGATGCTCGCTCGTCTCGCCTGGAAGGCATGAAGAATCTTTCGAAATGGCGAGAGGAATACGAAGCAAAGAGAAACCGCGGCACAGAAATCAGGAGGGAGCTTGAGAAGATGGATCAAATGATTACCAGGGCTGTCGGTGAACTTCAGAAACTGGAGCAGCGCCGACAACAGGTTCAAAATAGTAGCGGGCCTCTGCGACAGGAGCTGCGAAGCAAGCGAGACCTGCTACAGAACAAGATCGATAACCTCGACGCCAAGCGCAGGGCTCTACGTAATATCGAATCGAACCTGGCTGCTCTTAATGATCAGGTCAATGCTTTGGAGGCTGAGTTGTCCTCGCCATTCCAGAAAGCACTCACTGCGGAAGAAGAGGGCCGCTTAGACACTCTTAACTCCATGGTTCAGGATCTTCGCCGCCAACACTCTGAGCTCTCCGGCCGACGCAGCGAGCTCGAAGCGCGAAAGTCCGTCCTCGAAGTCGAGCTCCGGGAAAACCTGAACCCCCTCCTGGACCAACTTCTCAGTCAGGACCTTGAGATCGGAGAGGATGCCGCCAGTGGAAACCTCAAGGAGAGTCAGCGAGACGCGAAACGGCTCAGCAAGGCTCTGGAGAAGATCACACAGCGTCTGCAACAGGTAGAGGATTCAGTTGAAAAAGCTAATGCGCAAGTCAGCCAACTGGAACAGCGCAAAGCTGAGATCAGGAGAGAGCTTGAGGAGCTGGCCAGATCTATCGAGAAACACCAGAGAAGAATGGAGAAGAGCATGCAGAAGAAGGCCGCACTGACAAAGCAGGCAGCAGAATGCAGTGCCAACATTCGTGACCTGGGAGTCTTGCCCGACGAAGCCTTCACAAAGTACAAGAACACCGACTCAAACACGGTCGTCAAGAAGCTGCACAAGGTCAACGAGGCGCTGAAGAAGTACTCGCATGTCAACAAAAAGGCATTTGAACAGTACAATAATTTCACCAAGCAACGGGAGACCCTCACGAAGCGTCGTGAAGAGCTTGATGCTTCTCAGAAGTCCATCGATGAGCTGATCTCCGTTCTCGACCAGAGAAAAGACGAGGCCATTGAGCGCACCTTTAAGCAGGTATCGCGAGAGTTTGCTCTTGTTTTTGAGAAACTGGTACCCGCCGGTCGCGGTCGTTTGATCATTCAGCGCAAGACGGATCGCCCGCTGCATCAGGATGAGGCCGATTCCGAGGATGAAGAACACCACGAAAGTGTTGAAAACTACGTTGGTGTGGGTATCAGTGTCAGTTTCAACAGCAAGCATGATGAACAGCAGCGTATCCAGCAGCTGAGTGGTGGCCAGAAGAGTAAGTTCTGCAGTTTCTGACATTCGAGCAACTTTTCTAACAATTATTTCAGGTTTGTGTGCTCTGGCGCTAGTTTTTGCCATCCAAGCCTGTGACCCTGCTCCATTCTATCTGTTCGATGAGATCGACGCCAACCTGGACGCTCAGTACCGTACAGCAGTCGCACAAATGCTGAAGTCCATCTCCGACTCCACGAATGGACAGTTCATCTGCACGACCTTCCGTCCGGAGATGTTGCTGGTAGCGGAGAAGTGCTACGGTGTCAGCTTCCGGAACAAGGCCAGTACTATTGACGTGGTGTCGAGGGAAGAGGCTTTGAAGTTTGTGGAGGAACAGAAGACATGATCCATAGCTTCACGGGCGGTCAATGCCCGTTAGGGGCTTTTCACTTCTTATTTTGTATGGGATACCATGTATTCAAAGCCGCGCTTGCTGTTGCTTTTTGATGGTTGCTTGGCTGGCTTGAGGTTATTATGGTGTTCCTGGGGCTAGTTGTTTTTATGATCTATGGAATGCTATTTATTGTGCTCGACGGAACCTGTGTATATGAACTAAAAATTTAAAAGCAATCAATTGCAACTCTTGTCAGTTCAGTACTGTCGTCTGAAAGTAACGAGTCCGTGGTATCAACAAACTGGTATTATATTTCCGTTCCTATAGAATATGTATTTCATATGCAATGCATGGAATAGAGAAATCATCTGTATATCCATACTCTATAGTTTTTCTCGAATCTCACTATGGGCTCTAAAAACAAGTAGTCGTTCATTGTCGTCATCAATATTAATTGCACTTCGTCTTTTCGCCCGTCCATTCTTCGATGATTTCATCAGGCACATCCTTAACAAGCACATGGACGTGCTCGAGCGCCCTCACGCTCTGCAAAGCGACTGGATTCTTGAACCACATCACGTTCTCTTTCGGATTGGCAAAGCCAGCGCGTTTCAACCTGTCTACAAAGGTTCGCTGCACGAACTCTTCGATGCGCGCCCGGCTCTCATCCGTGACGTCTCCATCTTCTGGCTTGACAGCCACAGGGGTCTTCAACCAGACGACTAGATGGGTGATCCCGGGAGCAAGGCCGTAGGGCCAGTCATTCCGCAGAACACGGTAATCCTCGGGATCGGCAAATGGGACGGGGTTCCTGTATGGAATCACGGGCTTGCTGTCAGCCGTCGCAGTAGCCGAACCCGTCGTTGTTGGTTTTGGTGTTGTTGGGACATCCCCGTTCTTCTTTGGGGTGCCTTCTTCGGTCGGGGTAGCCAGTTGCTCCGGTTCATGCCAACGGAGACGCTCCTGGCAGATATAGTTTGTTATCGAGCCATATGCAGCTTTGGTCTCGCTGCTCCAGGCCATATATCGGCGCAGATCGGAGGGTTTGCGCTTGAGTTCGTCGAGGGCATTGCGGGCTGTGGAATAATGCGGGGAACGGTGCGTGAGTTTTTGGTACTATATTTCGGAGAACAAAAAATATATAATACAGGTTCATACAGGTTCAGATCGTGAGGGGTTGTCGAGGGGAGCGGGGAGAACACTCTTCCCAGCATGGCTTTTTTGGGGTAGGTATATGGCTGTGGACATGTAATAATAATGCAACAGGGTATCTACATACTGATCAATTCCTTGAGATTCTCCCAGTCGTGAGGAACGTATTCTTCGTCGGTCATGGACAGGATCTGGCGGTCAACCGAGGTGAGGTTGAACGGCGCCGGAGCGTTGGGGGCGATGCTCCCCATTTTGGTCTGCAGTGAATTATATTGGGATATATATAAGACCACAGTCAGGAGCAGAATTATGGGCCGGAATGGAACGTAATAGCAGATAAGAACAGTCAAGTAGATGGATCAGTTGAATATGAACTGCGTTAACTAAGTAATTACTTGGATCGTTGTATCTGCTCAGCTGAAATCCGCGGGGAGTTGTAAATTACGGTAAGATCCGCGTATCTTTACCAGTAACGGATCTCGCTTCCCGCTGGTCGCCCGTCAGCGCCGTACGGTACTTAAAAACAGAGCTGCGCAGCTTTAAAAAGCGACAGCTTCTCCTCATCGCTCTCAAAGCACACGACCTGCCCTTCCGCTCTCCCAGCATTTTCTGCTTTCCTCGCGGGTAGTCAGTCAAGATGAGGTATGTTCTCTCTGCCATTGATGGTTTACTGTATTAGATTATATATGCGACTGTTCCCTGTGCGATGCTGACACAGTTGCTTCATCTAATCTAGCGGACTCTTCTCCACCGAGAATATCACCGGGGTCTTCATTCCCTCCGTGCTCCTGGTCGTGGGCACCACGATCGTGAAGAAGGAATGGGTGCCTTTCGCCGTTGCTCTGGCAGCTGCTCTGTCTGCCTGGAAGGTGTTCAGTAACCGTACGTGAACCTTCTCAAGTCTTCCAATGCTGTTTGCTCTGGTTCCGATTTTCGGCTACCTGTGGTGTCGCATCATCTCTCGGCAGCCCGCAAAGCTAACAATGACCTTCGAATGATCCAGGCCAGCGCAAGGTGCTCAACCCCAACGAATTCCAGGAGTTCCCGCTCAAGGAGAAGACCGTCGTCTCTCACAATGTCGCCATCTACCGCTTTGGTCTCCCCCGTCCTACGGACATTCTGGGACTGCCCATCGGCCAGCACATCTCTCTCGCTGCTACGATTGCCGGAAACCCCAAGGAGGTTGTTCGCTCGTACACTCCTATCTCCTCTGACAATGAAGCCGGTTACTTTGACCTGCTGGTCAAGGAGTACCCCCAGGGTAACATCTCCAAATACCTGGCCGGCATGAAGATCGGAGATAAGATGAAGGTGCGCGGCCCCAAGGGCGCCATGGTCTACACCCCCAACATGTGCCGACACATTGGTATGATCGCTGGCGGTACTGGTATCACCCCCATGCTGCAAGTTATCAAGGCCATCATCCGCAACAGACCCCGCAACGGGGGCAACGACACCACCCAGGTTGATCTGATCTTCGCCAATGTCAACCCGGAGGATATCTTGCTGAGGGAGGAACTCGATGCTCTAGCCAAGGAGGATGACGGATTCCGCGTGTACTATGTTCTGAACAACCCGCCTGAGGGCTGGAACGGCGGTGTTGGCTTTGTTACTGCGGATATGATCAAGGTTCGTTTCTCACGCTGATTTGGGTCCATAAGATACTAATTTCCTTTCCTTGCAGGAGCGCCTCCCGGCCCCCGCCAATGACATCAAGATCCTCCTCTGCGGTCCTCCTCCCATGGTCAGTGCCATGAAGAAGGCTACCGAGTCCCTCGGCTACACCAAGGCCCGTCCTGTCAGCAAGCTCGAGGACCAGGTCTTCTGCTTCTAAACAGTGTTCGCCAAATGTATTCGTGACGGCTGTCTGTATCTTTCTAAGCACAAGATGTTTATATGGGTATTTTGATCGTGCCATAGATCGATGTGCTTTAAGAGATGAAAGGGAGAGATAAAGAAAAAGTGTTAGATCAACACCTAGACATTCATGATGTTAATGCTGGGAGACAACAGGTCTATATAGGTGTTCTAGTGTGTATTTTGGCCCACATCGTGCCTGGCGTGTAGCACATGTGGACCGGATTATCTCGAGTGCGTTACGTCTGGCAATATATATTACAGGATTATTCACAGACGAATCATAATTATCAGTATTCAGACGAACGGTATCTGAAATTGTATCATTGGGTATCAGTCGTATTCGCAAACAAAATCCTGCAATTGCACATCAAACCAATGTCGAAGATGAAGGTTGCGCCTCGCTCTGTAGTTGCACCAACCCATCCACCATGGCCATGAACTTATGTTGATATTCCTCCGCTGTTGTGGTGATCGTCATCGGCCCTTTTCTGCCCACCACATTGAACGTCTGCACCATGCCCGTCATCGCTTGCGCGCGCAACTTGTGCTTTGCCCAGAAGAAATCCAGTAACACGGCGCGATACTTCCACTTCCCATCAGTAGAGGGCACGCCCACGCGCCATTGCGACCTTCTGCCTACGACAGGAGGCTCCGATGACGCGGGGAATCGCACCAGAAAGAGCGAATAGTCAACCACATTGCATGACTGCAAGAACGCTGTATCTCGATCCACCGTCTTCTTGAGTTCCTCGTACTGCGCACGCGTGATTCGAATCTTATCCTCGAACGTATCCACCAGCTTGCTCATCGTCTCCTCGCTCGTGAGCTGTGGGAGGAGATCGCGCTCGGGGAAGAAATAATCCGTTGGTTTCAGGTCGTAGGTCTCCCATTCGTCCTTGGCAGGATCTTCGTCTTTGCCGCAGAGCACGTTTTCCATTATAACGTGATACGACGGGGAGATGCCGAGGAGAGCGCCCAGGGTCGGATATGGCGACATGAGGAAGTCGGTGATGCGGACGAGAAGCGATTCAGGATGGCTACTCATGTACTCGCAGTACGGGAGAAACAGATCATTGCGAAAGAAGGAGTGCTCGAAGTGGCGAGGGAGACTCTTGATGAGGAATTTGGAGTTGGAGGTGCGGAAGAACGTCTAGAGGGAATCAATACATGTTGTAAAGGCACTGGTAAGTGGATTCTATTCTGACAATGAAGAGGAATGTATCATAAACGATATTTATCGAATGAAATAGTATAGCTTACAGAGCCTGAATACCCTAGGTCACCCATCGGCTCGAGACTTTTCGAGCCTTTCTTGTGTAAAAAGGACCATCTGTATTCTTCTTCATCGATATCCCAGGTCTCGGTGCGCAGTCGCTTGAATAGCTCATATCCGAAACGAATCAACCTTATGCGGAATAACGTGAAGAAAGCTAAGATATATGACAGGACGGTCTTTTTTATTTCATTTGGGTCACGGAAGAGCGCCAGTTGTATAGAACGGCTGATGGAGTTGTATCTTTTGCTACCCATGATGGAAGGCTGCAGGAAGAGTGCGATGCCCGAGTGAGACACTCAGAGCACGGAAGAAGAGATATAAATCATTCACAGCCATGTCCATGTTGCAAATCCTGCATGATCTGCTATTTACATCGACATTATTCTTGCATTGCCAGGAACCGGTTCCTTCGCGTGACGTCAGAGATCGCCAAAGCCGTTAGGGCTTTAGATGTCCTGAACAGGAAGGGACTCTCAGCTAGGGCTGAAAGTCTCACGTGAAATGGGCAGCGCGGCGGGATGACTCACCGCCCTGGGCAGTATGCGCTCTTCTGGTTGATTGACTCGAAAAAATTCCCCTCGATCGCTCGAGATCTCCGTTTATGGGCCGCCAACTGCTAAGCGGGGCCTGGCGATTTTCAGACGCCATCCTACAGCGCTGTCGAGTCTCCAGTCCAGCCCTCACCGGATTCCCCCTCTTCAGCTGTGCGTACCAGCGAGAAATTTCCTCGTCGTCTCAACCCTTCCAGCGCGGCGGCTTTTCCACCAGGAACGCAGCTCTCCGGCGCGTGCAGGTGCACAAGGTTTATAGATCGTTTGCAGCCATGGCTTCTGCTGAGGGGCAGCTGCCCGTCTCCGTTGAGTCGCTCTCGTTGCACTCGACCACCGAGAAGTCCAGATTCCCGGACTGCTTCCCGTCGTTGAACCCGGTCGATGTCTACCGGGCACACATTGCGGAGAAGCTGGGCGAGGTGACCGGCATTGAGCCCGAGAAGATCTATCCCAGGTTGCAGTGGACAAACACCCTGGACAAGGGTGACCTTGTTCTCCCGGTGTGTACATACTTATATTGGGCTGCTCAGTCTATCTGATATCTGGACAAATGCTAATATCACTGTCTTGTAGGTCCCTTCTCTCCAAATCAAGGGCAAGAAGCCGCAAGAACTATGTGAAGAGTTCGCCAAAAACTTCCCTCCCTCCGACCTTATCCACCCCCCGAACCCCGTCGCGACGCACCTGCAGTTCTTCTTCAAGCCCCAGCCCTTGACCAGCAACGTCCTGAGCACTATTCTCAAGAACAAGGCCACCTATGGTACCAACGGCAACCAGGGTCTGCGGGATCCATCTGATGCCTCCAAGGGCAGAAAGAAGATCATCATTGAGTTCTCTTCTCCCAATATTGCCAAGCCTTTCCACGCGGGCCATCTCCGAAGTACCATTATCGGAGGTTTCCTTGCCAACCTGTTCACTGTTACCGGCTGGGATGTCATCAAGATGAATTACCTGGGTGACTGGGGAAAGCAGTACGGTCTTTTGGCCAATGGCTTCAAGCGATACGGTAACGAGGAGGCTCTGCAAAGGGATCCCATCAACCACCTGTTCGATGTCTACGTGAAGGTCAACCAGGACGTTGCCAAGGAAGAAGGCCCCATCAAGGAGCTGAAGGAGCAGATCAAGGCCAAGAAGGAGAAGAACGAGGATGTCTCGGAGCTTGAGAAGCAGGTTCAGGAGCTCGTCGACAACAGTGAGGATGAGAAGGCTCGTCGATACTTTAAGAGCATGGAGGACGGTGACGAGGCTGCTCTCGCTCTGTGGAAGCGCTTCCGTGATCTGAGTATTTCGAAGTACAAGCAGACGTACGCGCGTCTGAACATTGACTTTGACGTTTATTCGGGTGAATCTCAAGTCAAGGGCGAGACGATGGAACGTGCGTACAAGACCATGGAGCAGACGGGTGTTTCTGAGCACTCAGAGGGTGCCGTGATTGTCGACTTTGCCAAACACGGAGCCAAGAAGCTTGGAAAAGCGATCATCGTCCGAAAGGATGGTACTCCTCTGTACCTGACCCGTGACATTGGTGCCATCCTGGAGCGTGATGAGGCGTACCACTTCGACAAGATGATCTACGTTGTTGCCGCCCAGCAGGATCTCCATCTTGCTCAGCTGTTCAAGGTCACCGAGCTGATGGGCCGCAAGGACCTTGCCACCCGTTGCCAGCATATCAACTTCGGTATGGTCCGTGGTATGAGCACCCGAAAGGGAACCGTCAAGTTCTTGGACGATATTCTCAAGGATGTTGGCGAGTTCATGCATGAAGTCATGAAGAAGAACACTGTCAAGTACTCTCAGGTTGAGGATCCCGAGAAGACTGCTGATATCTTGGGTATCACTGCTGTTATGGTGCAGGATATGAGGGGCAAGCGGTATGATAAAACTTGATTGTATGCCCGAGTCGCGCAGTGTAACTGACGTTTTATAGTATCAACGGCTACGACTTCGACCTAGCTGCCATGACCTCGTTCGAGGGTGACACTGGTCCCTACCTCCAATATGCCCACGCCCGTCTCTGCTCCATTGTTCGCAAGTCCGAAATTACCCATGAAGAAATGGAATCTGCCAACTTTGACCTCCTTACGGAGACTCACGCGACGGATCTTGTCCGTCTGCTGTCCCAATGGCCTGACGTCGTGCTCAACACGGCCAAGACGCTCGAGCCTACCACTGTTCTGACTTACCTGTTCCGCATGACGCACTCTCTCAGCTCGAGTTATGACGTTCTCAAGGTCATTGGCAGCGAGCCCGAGGTCAAGAAGGCCCGTATGGCTCTTTACGAATCTGCCAGGCAGGTCCTGCACAACGCTATGAGACTGCTTGGTCTCAACCCCGTGGATCGGTATGTTCATCTTTTCTTGATAGATTTTCGGGGTCACTAACATTTTCTCTAGTATGTAATTTCCTTTTCGGAAAACGGAAACATATTATATCATTCGGAAGGTTCTGACTAGTAGGCCTAGCATGCCACGGGGGCTTTGTTAGAGATCAAAAAATCAATAAATATTCACTGTTACGTAGAAATGGATTAATATCTCGGTTGCCTATCTTTGAGTATCGGTGTTCCTCATACTGCTAGCTTTCTTGACACTTCAGGCTATATGTATCTTGCTATCAGGCCCCCAAGTCTTATCGATAGCTCGGATGCTTTAGACTTTGAGTCAGCTTTAACTAATCGATTCGAACTCAATATTGAACAAGCCAACCTGGACAGTCCCGGCTGCGCCATGAGTACACCCTTCAGCGAGACTGGTTTCGAATTGTACTTAAGGATCCTTCCAGCCATGAACGATAGGAACTTTGCCCAGGACGCTACAGACACTTCGACGCCTTACTAGACTGAATAAAACTTGTTCTACTCCTACGGAATAGTTCGAGCTTTAACACGACGCGGCAACTAGAGCCCTAGCCTCGATCAGGAAGAAGCATTGGCCAAAGGGTTGGGACTAAATTCTGACGCGCAACTAATAGTCCGAGCGTACGACCACAGAATGAGATCGACGCTACTCCACCTAGTTTATTAGATCAAATAAGCGCTTTAGTAAGACGAATAAACATCTAGATATTCTTCGTCGACGACCAGAGAATATGGCGGGGATATTCTCGTTGCGCCACTGCTTTACACTGATAAAGACGCTTATCTCGATTCTGACATTAATATTAACACAGCTCGGATAGATGCCATAGCAGCTGGAGAAGCGGGGACTAGATACTTAGTTTCCCAATCTCCCTAGTCTTAAGACATAGTTCAGCTGCGTAGACCTTCCCCTCATTTTGAGTCTCATAAAAGACTCTACGTTCCATTCCCTTGGGCTGATGAAGCCTTTCCCCCATAGAACCCCTAACTTCCTCACGGTCATACACAATGGGTTCCATTGCTCTCGAGCACCAGAATTCTCAAGAATACGGGAAACGACTCTTTCCCCATATCATTGACGAAAGAGCACAGTCTGGCTCCTCGCGACCCTTTGCATACATTGCAAAATCGCCTCAGGCAAAGGATGGATTCGAGGAAGTAAGCTACGCGCGTCTCGCGAATGCCATCAACCGCGCGTCATGGTGGATAGTAAATGAGCTTGGCTCCTTGCTCAGCGAAGGTGATGTATTCGCTTATATGGGATCAAATGATTTACGGTATTTGATATTGGCTGTCGCTGCAGTCAAAACTGGTCGAAAGGTTAGCTCGCTAGGTCGATCACATTTGCTATGCGAAGTCGAGAATTGACAAATACCGCAGATACTAGTTCCTTCACCGAGAAACACGATTGAAGCGCAACAATTGCTGTTCCACCGTATCGGCTGTAGGACGATACTTTATGCTAGTGCACTTGAGAAGAGTCTTCAGGGAGTTTTCTCGTCGATTCCAGGACTCAGGCGTCAGCAAGTTCCGTCGTTGCAAGATCTTCTGAAGGATGAGCCGGTTCCCCATTTTGAATATACGACGACTTATGATACCATTACGGATGACCCAGTTGTATACTTCCATACGTCCGGATCTTCAGGTTTGCGTTCGCTGCTGTTACTGATAACCTTGATGTTAATGTTGATCAGGAAACCCGAAACCTATCGGATCGAGTATGAAATATTTTCTTCACCTGGATAGCACACATTTACCTCCATTTAACAGTGGATCGATCACCATAAAGGACGGACTGTCTGAACAGAATTATCTATGTTTGCTTCCGCCATTTCATGTATGTTTCTTCTGCTGGATTAAAAGACGTAACTAGTGCTTCGCTAACTAAGATATAGGCTGGCGGATTTACAATTGGACTCCTAACTGCATATTTCCATGCCACTGGAGTATGGCCACATCCAGACGTTGCGCTGACGGGGGAATATCTTACCTCCCTATTGAACCAGAATGTAATAACTTCACTCGTCTCACCACCTTCACTGTTGGACGCCATATCACAGACTCCAACTGGGATAGAAGTACTATCCAAATTAGAACATGTCGCCTACTGTGGCGGTCCCCTACCAGAGCACGTTGGAAACGTTCTGGCACCGAAACTCAAGCACCTCTACAGTCTCATCGGAGCGACAGAATATGGCTGGTTCTTCACCATCCCTGGAGACAGCAGCAAATGGCGATACATTCGATTTCACCCCGGAGCCTGTTACAGATTTGAAGAGGTCTCCGAAGGGATCTTCGAGCTGATCATACCGAACAAGCCAGAATTTCACAAGTTCCACGGAACAACGCAGACATTTCCGCACTTGGCTGAATATCGATCGAGGGATCTCTACTCCCCAGTTCCTGGAGAGGACGGCTGGATGCGCTATCAAGGACGCAACGATGACCTTATAGTTCTCTCGAATGGAGAGAAGATCAACCCGGTGCCCCTAGAGAGCATCATCAGCAGCAATTATGCCGTAAAGGGCGCACTCATCGTTGGAGAATATCGGTTCCTACCTTCCTTATTAATCGAAGTGCAGGATGGATTCGACTCCGAGACAGAGGGGGGCCGGCAGGCACTACTCGATATTATCTGGCCGACGGTTGAGGAAACGAATAAGATCGCACCGCGCTTTTCGCGAGTTCCGAAGTCATTGATCTATTTGACAAAGAAAGGCGAGCAATTCAGCAGAGCCGGAAAAGGGACCATCCAGCGACAGTTCACTGTAAAAAAGTTTTCGAAGGTCTTGGATGAACTATACTCTGCAGCGGAGGAGGGACTGCTTACCGACGGTCTGGAATTGGATGATCCGTCAGATGACAACAGCCTCAGAAGTTTCTCGCGAAAGCTATATGCTCAAGCTTTAGAGAATGACGAGTTGAAAGAGACCGACGATGTTTTTCATCTGGGAATGGATTCTTTGCAGGTCACCATTGCGGTTCAAAAAGTCAAAGCTACTTTGAGAGCACGGCACGTCGAAGTTGACTGGGAGAGCATCAATCCACAATTCATCTACTCAAGTCCAGCGGCCGCTGACCTTGCGCAATCTCTGAGCAAGCTGATAAATAGCGGCAAAGACGCTCTGAATGGCTCTCGGAGTGATTATGGCCAGCGCTCAACTCGGATACAGCAAGTCCTTGACAAATACATAGCAGCACTTCCAACCAGCTTAGATGTGGAGGATAAACCTAAGCCAAACTCCTCGACAGTAATTTTGACTGGTTCAACTGGCTCTCTCGGAAGCTATCTCCTGACAACGCTGTTGAGCTCGTCTGATGTCTCCAAAGTCATTTGTCTCAACCGCTCGGCAGACGGCGAAAGGCGCCAGAAAGCCAGCCACAACGCGCGTGGACTTCCTATACTATGGGAAGGTGAAAAGAAACCAAGAGCCGAGTTCCTTACAGCGGATCTGTCCAAAAAGGATCTGGGGATAGCGGACGACAAATACAACCAGCTACGATCCGAAGTCACCACCATCATCCACTGCGGCTGGAAAGTTGACTTCAACCACCCTCTCAGTTCCTTCGAGACGACACACATTGGAGGCGTAGTGAATCTGATTCATTTCAGCGCTCGCTCTACCTACCACGCCGCTATTACATTCATCTCTAGCATCTCCACTGTCCTTGACTGGATCCAGAAACACCCTGGTACACCTGTCCCAGAATCGGTAATTCACGACCTTGAAAGTCCAGAGAACCTAGGTTATGGTGAGTCAAAGTACATAGGAGAGAGACTGGTCGAAGCTTACAGCGCATCTACCGGCGTCGCAAACGCCGTTCTCAGAGTTGGGCAGATTGCAGGTCCTGTGCTTTCGACGACTGGATTCTGGAATAAACATGAATGGTTTCCCAGCTTGATCGCCAGTTCAAAGTATTTGGGCGCCCTGCCAGCGTCACTAGGATCTATGAGCACGATTGACTGGATACCTGGTGACCTGATGGCGTCCATCATTACAGAGTTGTCGGTACAAGATGGCAGAGAGCGCACGTCTCCTCTTTCTGTCTATAACCTTGTCAATCCGCGACCTGCTCAGTGGTCTACTTTACTTCCTGCAGTCCAAGAACACCTCGGCGGCCCAGCAAAGGTGAAGGTTGTCCCATTGTCTGAATGGGTACGGGAGCTCGAAAAGAGCGCCACTCTCAATCACGGGTACATCACGGATGACAATCCGGCAGTGAAACTTATTGGTTTTTACAGATCTATGTTGAAAAGCGAAGAAAATACAGAGAATACGGCGACAAGCTTGTACGAAGTGACAGGTCTGGAGAGGGATAGTAGTGTGGCCAGAGGCTTGCAGCCTGTTTCCGCGGATTGGTTACGTTTGTGGATCGATCAGTGGAGATTATGAAGTTGTATGTCATTGCCGTTTTGACTATTATTCGAACACTCTACATGTTCTCATCAGCAGCGCTTGCTTCAACTATATCTAGGGAACTAGGCTACGGCAATAAGAGAGATACAGCATATTTCATTAGACCCCGTGCGGCCATTAAGAACAGTATCTATGGTGTATTCTAGCAGTCGTTTGTAATCAATTGTTAATATATCCCCGTGGCAAGACCACAGGGATGCATACATATCTACCATACTCATAGTTACAAGCGAAGAAAAGGCAGTTCCCTTAACACCGCAAATATCGCATACATACATGCATTCATAAGGAATGATCTGGCTGGATGCCAAATAAGAAAATAATAAATGGAAGACAGTTTATCCATCGCTCGCATGTTCTGTTCAGCATTTCAATCCATCCTATCCTAGTCCAGTCCGTCCCATTCCATTCCGATTAATGTCGTTTTCCATCGCTCATTATATGTTTCGTTTCCGCATTTACTATGTAAAAGGACACGCCCATCTCGACTTGAGAGTTAGATGCGTGCTGACGATGGAGCTGAAAGAGTAATTCAACAAAGCAAAAGCCGCCGCCCTAATTGATGCTAGATGAAAAGAGAAGAAGGTTTATCTTCTCCGGCTGTCCTCGCCATCACTGTCGCTCAAGCTGTCTCGGCGTCTGCTGCGTCCGTCTCTGCGGTAACCCTTGCTCAGTGCTGGGAGAGGATGGTGGTAGCTCTTCGTGCCGGTATCCTCAGTCTCGGCGGCAGAGTACTGATATTCCGAGTTGGACGGCGCAGAGGAGAAGTCGAGCGGCTCGTGGTAGTTGCCCGCAGACGAACGTTCCCGCTTACGGGGGCTGCTTTGACGGGACGAGCGGTGGGCACGCGATCGATCGCCCTCTCGACGTTCGCGCCGACGCTGGTGACGACGGGCAGCAGACTGATGTCGGTCCCGACGAGAATACTCCTCCGGCGCAGCGCGGCTGATCACATCTTCAGATCCTGCCTCGAACGAGAAACCAGAGGGATTGCGGTTCCGTCTCGGGGCTTCACGGTAGGCAAAGTCGCGCGACTCAGTCACATCGCTAGAGTTGTATTCACTGGGCGCTGTAGGTGTGTATTCGCTTCCGTGATACGTGCCATCCGGCTCCTGGTTGATACCGCCGACGCGAGCTGGCTTCTCACGACGATAAGCGCGCACATCTTCATCCGCTTCGCCTTCCCACTTCTCCTCCTTGCGCCTACGCAGAAGCTTCTGTTTGGCGGTTTCCTTGAGATTGCGCTTTTTGCGTGGTTTCTCCTCCGTCACTTCTGTCGCCGTCTCCGTCATTGCTGCGCTATCTGTGACCGTCCATCCGTCGTCATAGTCGCTATATCCTCTGCCCACGACACTGCCGCCCCCAAGTTTGGTACTCTTGGTTGCGTTACTGAGGGTTCTTCCGTCAGGTCCCTTACGCCGTAGAACTGTCGACTTGTACTCGTCCCAATCGCCCTTCCTCCAGACAAAGCCGCCATTCTTCGCCCAGAAGAAGAACCAAATTGCCCCGAGCACGAAGCCCGCTCCGATGATGGCAAAAACAGCCTGAATGACATGCATATTGACATCCTGTGGGGGTATGGCACCCTTTCCTGGGGTGACATGTTTCGTCGAAGCAGATCGCGGCGCCAGCAGAGCGTTATGCTGCTCCGTATCCGGTGACGACACATCACGTCTGTCGAGAAACAACGAGGACCCAACCATCCCGGGGATGTCCCCTACCAGCTGAACTGGCGGCATGGTGGGCGAACAGTTCGTGTCAGGAGCACACAGCTCAAGACGGCCCCTAGTATAGTCAGCATGGTACACCCTCGACACTTCTTCCTTCACAATACGATAAAGACTTGCCTCTAATGCGGTCACTGGCTCACAATCCAGCGATAAGAAAGTCTCGCGTGGCTTCTATCGGTATGCAGACTCAGATTCCAATGAAATTGTGGAGATGGAGGTGCGTTGCTGAGGAATGTAGACTAAATTCCCCGAACTATGCTGGCTCCGTTAGTAGATCGACTTGTCGCTGCGTCGAGAAACAACATAAAAGAAATCACGAAGAGTGAGAAACGTAAGTTCAAGAAAACGAGATTCGATCTGGGAGATCTCGCCCACCATTATCTGGGCTTATCCCGTCCAGCCAGAAATTCCGGTGGTTGACCGAATCGATTAATTGCGAGGCTGGGGATTCTGACGTTTTGTTTGGGGCCGCGCGTTGTCACGGGTGATAGCTTATGTCATCAGGCTATTAGATCATGTGAATCTACCGGGTGGAACCGCAGCGGGGCGATCCGAGATAAGATTAAAGATTAAAACTATCAAGACTCCACCGATGGAGAGATAAAACTATAAGGGACGGAGTGATACAAATTCTCATTTGAAGGTGGATATTGATCTCTTGGGAACTGCACCACGTGCTAAATATAACCACACACTATATAGGATTGCTGCGATATAGGTCACCAAGTGCGTTTACACCGCTATCACGGTCTATAGCCATCGCTCAAGATAAGTAATAATAGCAGACTTTGAAGACGGCGGTCTACAGAGCAGAATATTTCAACACGCGCATCGAGAGTCCATATCAGATAGCCATGCACGAGACAGTCCATTGTGCATCCGGTAATACCAGAGCGATGCTGAATTAAATCTCCGTAAGGCAACAGCTGGTAGCCCCGAAAAGACAACGATGAGTGAAATGTAAAGCGCAGGGCCGATAAACAAGGATGAATAGTTGGTAAGCACGAGAGGAAAAGCAAATCCAATACACAGCCAGTAGGGTATATATAACGATAACGTTCTTCCCAACCAGGGGCGATCCGCTTTTCCAAGACCAGAAGCTAACCCGACATCCTTGACTTTTAACACATGAAATCACTGCTCATAACGAGTCATACAGTACGCACAAGGGCATAGAACAACGCAGTAGACAAAAAGCAGTGATACGTCATTGCAAGAGTCATTAGAATCGTACAATCATGACAACATAAACAACGTGAGACATAAGAGTCCGTGGGGAGCCTGCCTTGCCACGAAATAAGGAAAAAGGAGATATATAGGGAACCATCCATTCCAAACCCATCGTCCGCATGACTTTTGGCAACATTTTCTGGACTTCTTCAAACCCAGCCTAATTGCAAACGCTTTTTCCAGCTTTCTTTTTTTGTTCAACAGAGAGCCGACCCAAGAAATGACCAACTTTTAAGCAGAGTGTTCTCTTGTCCAGACCGATGTGAGTGGAGTGGCTTTTTCTGCCCAGCTCTTCTCCACCAACAATGGGAATAAAAAGAAAAGGAAGGAGCATTAAGAAAACGATCCGCTCCCGAGTGCGATTACTCGAGGAGCCCTCGACTGCTGTACGTTGATCGACTGGAGCGCCGGCTGGCGCGGTCCGATCGCCGGTCATCGCGCGAGTGTCGGTCTTCGATTTCTCTCCTGCCACTTCCGCTAGTGCTAGTATAGTCAGAGCGCGACGTGATGTACTTTTTTGGGCGTTTGCCCTCAATGTTCAATTCGACACCACCCGTATCCCCTGTTCTCAAGTTGATGCGCTTCCCACCGACTGATTCCTGGGAGAAACTCATGGTGATACCGTTGACATTCATGGTAAAACCATGCTCGTCATCACCCTTGGAGCCAGTGCCACTGCCGTCGCGCGTTCTTGCATCGCTGCCACGACTGCTGTTTGAGCGGCTCTTCTGGCTCCCGCTGTCGCTGTCCGGCCGGTGAGCGTTCTTGGCCTTGAACAGCGCATCTGCCGTCAGAGGAACCGGTTTGCCAGCCCGCGCAGCCTGGTATTCTTCTGCGTCCCTTGCCTTCTCCTCTAAATCGCGGACCGGGTTGCGGTCCTCATAGTCATATACTGACGTACGGCGCCGGCGAGAGTCCTCAATGGCAATGCGGCCGGGTCGAGCGGTCTCGTGATAGGACGTCGACCGGCGCGCATCCCGCAGACTCTGGCTGCGCTCAGGGATGATTGCGTCCCGGATAGGTTTCCGCAGAGGACGGTCAGGAAGAGCATCCTCCAACTCGGACATATCCCACGTGTGAGAGCCACGCCGTGCTGCCCCGGTGGTTCCCGTAGTGGCTGACTTGCGGGGCAGGTCAGGACGCTTCTGAATCACTTGGGGTGGCTGCTGCTTGTGCTGCTTGACGGGAGGCGGCGGCATGAGATAATAGTCTTCGTCCCGATCAAAGGACTGGGAATAACGAGATGGTCTCTGATCCCGTGAGCCCTTTCGTTCCAAAGGCTCCCCATCGTCGTAATCGGGCGTTGGTGGGGCGTAGTTGACCACCGGTGGCCCATATACCGACGAGCGTCGTCGAGATTTCGACTCCCTCACTCGAGAGTCGAAGGGATCATGTTGTCGCTCGTAGGGAGATGGCGGGATCGCATCTGGCCGAGGAACATATTGGAGCTGCTGGTGGTACGGAGACTGAGAGAACGCCGATGCGTTTGTGTACGCGGATGCAGACGGCGGAGGACCACGGTCGTATTGAGTCATGGCGCCCATACCATACATCATGTTCACATCGGGGCTCATGCCATGATAACTCAAAGGTCGACCATTCGAATGGTAGGCACTGCTGGAGCGGCTGCCACGACGCCCTCGCTGAGCGATCTGGATCTCAGCGCCGTACGGAGGAGGATAACGGGCGGACTGGGGCGATGGGGGCGCGGGTGGGAAGTCATGGACTGAAGGCGGTTGAGAAGAAGTATAGTATGGATAATCTAATGATCGAGGGTCGATGGGGGTTGAGGAATGATAGAGACCTTGCTCGCACTCCCAGCAACTGCCAGGATGATGGCGAACGTTGACACTGTCACGTCTCTTGGGTCGCGAGGGTGACCGCTGGTGCGGTGCGACCCTGGCCGAGCTGCGTAGGGTCTCGACGGGCATTTTCCCAGGCATGGCTGGTCGCTGATTTTCCTTCTCCTTTCCCTTGTCCTTGCGGTTCTCACGGATTTCACGAATTTCACGAATTTTTGCCAGGTCGATACCCCTCAGTGTGGTGTTCACTTTAAGAGGGGCCGGGCTCCTTCGTCCGCTGGGGCCGGACTGGGCACTGTTGACAGTCGCTGCAGTCCGACTAGAATAGCCCGAGTCACTTGCACCGTCCGCGCCGCCCTCTGCAGGTCTCAATTCAGTCTTGGACCGTTTTGCGGCGACGTTGGCGACTCTACGGGTGTCTGGGAGAATGACGTTGGCGTCCTCGTCGTACTCCTCGCAGAAGGCAGCGTGAGGAACTCTGGCCGCCATGGCTGTTTTTGTCTTGCTTTTGTGTTCGCGCCCTTGTCTAGACCGTGCGATCTCTGCTCCGGACGGCGTGAGGGCTAGGTGATCGCCTCGAATCCAGAGGGCTTGGGGCGACAATCGTGCTGGATGCTTGGCCAGTGACTCAACGCAGTCGCCAGCCAACTCCCCTTCCACCTTTGCACCAGGACCTAGAATCTGCTGATCGCAGCGGCGATGACCGGCAGCGACCGGTCTCGAGGACTGTCAGCGACGGGCAACGACTGGGAATCGGTAGTCAATATCCACAGTGGCCTGCGACTGCTCCATCGAAATCTGTCCGGGTGCTGTTCGGTGGACGCTGCTGAGCGAGAGTGGATGGAAGCCGGCGCGCACGGGTCGACGAACGCTTTCTGGCAGACGCTCAGTGGGTAAAAGCAGGACCGTCGAAAGGACCGCCTGGTGGTCTGCAGCGCGCAGGCGTTGTCAGCAGCGGTTCGATGATCTGGCGCACCGTACAGACAGACGTGCTGCTGGTGGGGTTTCCTTTGTGGTGGAGAAGCCGAAGGGATGTACCTAGAGCGATCAAAGAGGAATAATGAATCCGGGTGGCCGTACAGGACAGGATAGGATGCAGGAAAGAGGAAGAGCAGGAGGAACGGCAGTAGTAGTTGTAATGTAATAATGGTCACTGAGCCAGAGTGACAGATGCCTATCAAGCGGTGCGACGCAGGTCAGTAATAGTTGGTTGCGCAAGGTTCGAGTGTTCGCGTGGGTGGGCTTAGCAGCAGCACGAGACTGACGCCGTCGAGGAGGGTGTGTGCCCTCTCGAGTCACTCACTTCCACAGCACTTGCCACGAGGGAGGGGGGCTGCGAAGAGAAAAAAAGAGAAGAAGGGTAAGACAGGACAGGACCAGACAGGCTGAAAGGACGAGCAACAGAAGGGGAAAAACGGGGGGATTCGCGAAGGGGGGAGGGCGACAGGCAGGCGAATGCAGCAAATGGGCGCAGCAGGAAGCGAGATGCGCGACAGAAAGACTCTCGAGAATGTGCAGCGTCTCTGGTTCGACGAGAGCAAGTGTCGCTCACTAGTCAGGATCGTGCTGGTGGGGGAAGAGGGAAAATTCGAGGAACGAACGATGCCTGATATGCGACCGGCTGGCGACCTGACGAGAATGCTTTCTGTATGTATCATCATAAAAGAGACACTAACTTTGATTATCCAGAGTAATATATAATTCTCTCTCTGTTTCTCTCCCTGAGAGAAGGTAGTGAGAGGTCTCTTCCTCTTCTCGTCCTTCTTTTCTTTCCTCCCACTTGCTTATGGGACGATCGGACTGAACAGGCGCAAGAGATCGAAACCGTCTGGCTGTTGCATCGTGGGGAAGGCTGCGAGCAGGTTTAAAATCTCCGGGGAGAAACCGGCTTTCGGGCTGGCACGGAGGGACAGACGGGATCAGAGGGAAGAGACAAAGGAAGATACAACTTGTAATAGTTTGAACGGAGAGGGGGATTGGGACAGATTCACCATCAGGACCAGATCAAAAAGAAGGCATCGCGATGGTCTACAATGTTGTGTATTAATATATAGATCCTGATCAGCCATCGTTCATAATCAACCCACTCTCATCCATGGATCCGTCCTCGCTTCGTCCCGTGGTTCCTGTTGTTTACTTGAATATCATCTAACTAATCAGTTAATAATTCAGTCTACTCTACTACTAATAATCCCTACTCTAAGTACTCTGCTCATCCCTCCCTCCCTCTATCCCTACCCACCACCGTCTATCCAGCTCCGTTTCATCCTCTCCTCCTCCTCCCCTCCATCGCACCGTTGTATGGATGGGTGCCTGGCCGGTTCTTCTCAGCTCCGCCATGGTTGGCTGCCCAAGAGCCCAATCACCGGTTGCAGCCCAATCCTCGCCTCTCATCAACAAGTCCGGATTGTCAGGTGGCGAGGAACAGGAGTAGAACACCGGCTAGTCCAGTAACTAATTGACGAACCAACTGACTAACGAGTTAATATTCTCTAGTCCAGGCAGAAAACCATGCTTACTGTACCACCGCATGTATGTACGGAGTATGTACGGATTAATATCATACAAGGCAGAAGGGAACTATGAGTCAAGACACCATGCAAGGGAGGAGGGCTGCATGGTCTGGGGGAGATTATCTCCCTGTCTTCCCTCGCTGCCACTGTCACTGTCATCACTGTCAGCACCAGCATTCTTCCAATTACTCACAGCTCTCGAGGAGAAATTCTCCGCCTGTGGACGGTAGATTCAGCCTTGGCTGTCCTGGAGCGCATGAAGAAACAGAGAATGGAGACAACGACAACAAAGAAAGGCCTCAAGACTAGACTCCAACAGTTCCGGATGGTTCACGAACGATCGCCAATGACCAAGACCGCCGTCCACAAGTCCAATCCTGGAAGAAGACAGACGATGGCTGATATTCTCTCCGTCATCGCACGTTCTACGGTCCATCCTGCTGGGAACTTGTGATCGCTTTGACTTTTCGGGCACTAATGCGGCAGACTGTCTATCACAGACCCTCCAGCCTGGCCCATCGAGCACTGTCGAGTCCGGAACGGCTCTTGCTCGTTCTCTAATTATCCGGGAATAGGTAGAGATACGGTCCCTGGCAGCTTGCGCAGACATGTATGATGTAATTCAATTCTATCTATATTGTTCAGACCATTTCTTCGTCCTTGTCGATTATCCATCGTATATGTTGGGGGAGTATGGGACTGCTTATTCTTCTTTTGACTATGTAAATTTATGCTTTGACTCAATTGAATACTTCTTCCTGTTCCCTGGCTTCCCCCAGTCTGCCCGGTGCGTGATTTTGGACAGTCTGAAGATAAGACCGGAATGAATATCAGGAGGGGTCAGAGAGAACCCCTCAATTAGCTCGCCCTCCATCTACAAACTCCGTCGGGAACTAGAGAACAGTTCCCGTTCGCCGATCGTCCACGCCCCAGCACGACTTCACTGATCATCCCGCGTGGAGTGCGATAGATGTCAACACCTCCATCAAGGTCAGGGATCTGTCCAGCGATCTGTTCAGCGATATCGCTGTCGCGGGACGAACATGCGCGACCAGAGGGACCCTGCTGCGAAATTTGACCATCTCAATTTCCTTCATGCACGAACAGGGAATCTCCTCCGCCAATGCGGCATATGTGAGTTGCAGTATTCGTGCATCCCGATCTCTCGCAATGACGTTGTCGAGGGGCCGGTAGAATAGTCCTCTGGTGGCGTGCGGAATATCCCGAGTGACTATGCCTGTCCAGTCATGGTTTGTCCTGGGCTGGTTCACCCTGGAGATTCTATGCCTCGCACTGATGGATGCCTCTTGTCTTCTAGCAGACCCGTCGACCTTCTAGGCGACTTTCACTGTTCTTTTCACACCATATGGCTCTAGAGACAACCAGCTACCCGGAGTGCCTGAGCCGTTGACCCAGGTTGCTGCCCGTCCTCAGCCTCAGTCGTATGGCACCATTACCACGACTGTCCCCGTCTTCAGCAGGGACTGACACGATCTCCGTTGTCAGCTTCTAGTCTCCAAGTGAGGCGACATGGTGCGCAAAGTCTCAATGATTCAAGGTCACGTTCGGATAGGTGCACGTTAGCGATTCTGAAACGTGCCCTTGTGAGGATATCGACGTCCGATTCTGGGGAGATTGATTGATAGGGCATGCAAGTCGTCTCAGTGTTGCCAAATGACCGAACCCACGAGGTATCCTCTCTCCCGGGTGAATTCTTTTTCACAAGTGACATTATGTCTTGAGCAGTATAGGTTAGAAGGTCGCTCCATACAGTTCCGTGAAGCCTTTACTGGCTTGAAGGCCGAGATAAGAGACTGTCGATATCCCCCACACCCGGGGGTTTTGCTTCATCCGGGGTGTTGCACAGCATCTTTTCCAGGGTCAGTATCCTATGAAGAAAGAACACAATGCACTTGAAGCCAAATTCGGCCAAACATTGGATATACGGATTCCTTCCTTTCCCATCGGAATACACTCACCCGCCAGTGACCGTCCTCTTGAGGATAGATTGTGATGCTCTCATCGCACGACAGTATAGCATCAAGCCATGCTACCATTCAACCGCCTCATTCTACATCCAATGGATGGATTGGGCCGTACCAGCGCGTTTTTCCCTTGGTGGCAGTGCCTTCGGCAGCATCCCGTCTCTCAGTTTCGCAAGGGGTAGTCCATTGGACTGTTCTGTTATCGATTATCCTCGATTCTTCGTAGGAGATTGCATCACATCACCAATTGATGTTGCTTGTACAGTACAAAGTATATGGATCTGTGACGTGATACGCCCTGTCGTGGGCATTCACGCCTCACCGCTCTTTAATTTGAGATTCGAGGAATGTGATGCGGCGCATAGTGGAGAGATGGTTGCACGGCCTCGGGTAAGCTATTCAACTCCCACTATCAGGTTTTGTTCATCATAAAGCTCGGGGACATCACTGGGAACAGTCACCCTACACGTGGAAGTGTCTGAGGCAATGGCAAGCACATATCGTCGTCTGCTATGGGGGCCTGAATCTGCCCTTTCGTATGCAGTCACGCCTTTCAAGAAGCCTTGAGAATATATTACGGAGTAGTGACGATCCGATCCACAGTAAAAAGTCTAGAACATAATGTAAGTAAATATGTCGAATACATCAGACTACCCCATAGTCACCAGTCGTGGAGAATCGTCAAGGCTGGTTGTGGATCACTGCCTGCGCAGCTCACGACAGACGACTCAACGCGTGGCACGAAATCTACCTCACCGCAAGGGCCAAATGGTACCTGTTTTCGTTGACTCTGTGACCTGTGTCTATCTCTGCTGAGTCTGCTCTATGCGACGACGGCGATCGCTCGCACTGTTTTAATATTAGCATCTCAGTGGATCACGGCAGATCGATCCAGGGCCAGATGGGCTCGTGTGGGGAAGATGATCATCACGCAATTGGAGTGTCAATTAGAAACGAGGCGACGGCAGATTCATGCCAACGCACCAGACAGGACAAGAATCGATAAATCAATCGACAGTGGATTGGTGGAATACATAATCAATTGCCTGTAAGCAATTGGCAAATAATAGCCACGACTGCTCCCAAACGACCTTACATATGCATCACGCTATATTACTCGGTTCCTGGCCTTGTTCTCTTCTCCCTCCCCGTCCACGATCGCACGGTGCACCCCCAGGTCTTTGCAATAGTGCGCACTGCAGCCAGTCTTCAAGGCCTGGAATCTGAATCCATGCGGGTAGCCTGAAACCAAACACGACAATAATAAGAAACTCACCACTCTAACTCCCTGTGCGGATACGGCGGCTAGTCCCACGTCGCTTGACATGCACATAGCGTAAGTGGCATATTCTGGCACTGGGCTATTGTTCGGTATACTGGTCACGATACGGGGTACATGGCTAAGTAATTGGCGCGCAGCGTTTGCGTATCTGTACCTGTACCTAAACGGTCTACTGCAGGATACACTCGGTACTAATACCCAAACATATACATGCAGTAAGTACCTATTACCGACTACTACGAGTAGTAGGAATCTTAACTGCAGGTATTCCGCCTGAACATCCCACCGTTTCTGAACAAGTGGCACATGTTTCAGAGCTGAACTTTAATTCGGTTGAATTCGAGTTCAGCGACTTTCATCTATGCAGTGAGCTGCCTATAGCTAGCTGGTTAGTGATCGAGTTGTGAGGGGGAATTTTTAATTGGAAATGGTAAATTTTCTCAACTCTTTACTCAGGAGCCGACATACTGCACAGATAGTGCCGCTGAATGTCAGCTATTTGCATTTATGTTTATGTCGACGCGCGCGCGATGTGGATGCTGCTGTATATGCACAATTATACGGAGAACTCCCCGGACCGCAAGGCACATCCGACTACACAGCTATAACTGTTTCTTTATTATCGTAGCTTGTTTCTTCTCTCTTTCGTCTTGTCCTCTCACATCTAGGGAATAGTACTTATAAGCAAGGCAACTGCTTGTACGTTTCCCTCTTATCTCTCCTTACGTGAGACCAACCCGCCTCATTCATCCAGCTTAACTTTAGCCTCACTCTAACGCTCTATTCTTATCCAATCAGATCTTGATTCATACAGATAGATATTGAGATAATCGGAGAGGACAGACTATGAACAGAGACGCGAACACCAAATGCGGAGGCGGGTCATTCATGCAGTTGGCGTTTCGCCCTCTGCTAGAACCGGCATTACACTACAGCTTGAGGTACTACCTACTGAGAAAGGATTGCATTGCATTACCGTTTGTAGAGATGTATACGCATGTAGGCATGTATGTGCGTATGTATGGGGATAGAAATGGTAAAGGCAGAAAGACGAGATAGTACTTGGAGTTGTAACTGTTCTTATTGGTGAATTGGCTGGTTGCCTGGTTCATTTGCTGGTCAGAAGACTATAGATGTACACGCACGTGTATGTACATACATGTACCTGTGCGTATTAGGAAGCTACTTAAGAGTCTAGTATAGCTCTAAGGACGACTCTAGACTCCAGGTTCGGCCCTTTATACCCCTATTAACGTGCATATACGTCGTTGCGTATGCCACATGACACGCAGGTAAAGCATGAGAAATTCGCAGTCCTGGAGAAACGAATAACGCGACGCTTATTCTCGGGGAAATATAAAGATAGTAATAGTACGCCGAAGGCAGACATGGTGTGATAGGTGTGCTGTCCAGGGAGGGATACGATGCGGGTAGAGATGTTCCGGAAGTTTGGGCCGAGGTGGTGGTGTTGTTGTGTATAGGATGGGTTCAGAGGTAAAGGCTGGTCCGTTCTCATGATCAACATTTCCAAACGATATATGGGGGCTGGGCTGTTTCTGAGCAAGTTGCCTTGTTTTTCAGGATAAGTTTCCTGATGATGCCTTCGTTTGATCCGTGTTTTACATTACTTGCTAACCACCCTTTTAGCTCTATTTTCCTGGATAGAGTACATGAGTACTATATTCATATCGCCGGTGACGATGAATGTTCCCCTCAGTCTGCAACAGAGGTCCTTTCTGCTTACCCGGTTGGCGTTGATACTTCCAGATTTCCTACTCCACCCAGAAGCCAGCCAGCCAGCCTCGACACCAGCAAGCTCCACGATCTTGGAACGTGGAACGTGAATGGAAGAATAGAACATTCTTCGGGATTAAGTTTGGTGGCTCTCGTGGGCTGGCTGAATCGACCGTTCGAAAGCTTGTTCAAGGTTCGCTCACCGCTTGTTTGACGTCGGGTCACTCATATCTATCACAACGGGAACGCGTCTATAGATAACTTTCATCTCGTTGAGATAAGGAAGTGCGAGTTGTTGATTTTTGATTGTAGCTAATGCCGATCATCGTTCAATTCAAGACGATGACGTAGAGAAGCTGTCTAATGGGACGGCAGTTGATATCATTGTATGGACAAATAGGAAAGCCAACGCGGTACTATGAACGATCGTAATTTCTAGCTCAGTGATTCGGTAGCTATAATTGTTAACGATATTAGCATGATAAACGTTGTATAGAACTTGAGAAAGTCACCTAAATCCATACTTCTTAACTACAGTTGCAAAGGAGTAAGATACTGTTAACCGATGATCGCTTTCGTCGAATGCAGAATTACTGGAATTCGGGATCTTATGTTAGTTTAGTTTCGATAAAATCTTCCAAGAATTCCTTATCTACTTTTGGACCTGGTTCCTATAATCTGCTGTACGTCCAATGTTCGAAGACAGATATTGCACTTTCCTTGTTAGTGCTTGCTATATGGCTCTGTTAATCGAGACAGCTTCAAGGCTATCGTACCTATTTTGTCTTCAATACAAAGCTTCATAAATTCATTTCTAGTGAATAATCACCCGTTATAACTAGAGTTCTTTCCCAGCTAACCGTGGATTTCAGAATGTATATAAAACCCAGGGGAGGATCTGCCCTTCCAAATTCGGGAAACTCTGTAGGAAGGTCTATCCTAAGATTCTCCGGGCAGGATGTATCAATATCATTACAAGAAAGATCCCCAGGGTAGCAAATCCTCCAGTGTTGATTGATCTATAGTGCAACTGGTTGAAACGTTCGATACATGGTCTTTAGATTGCTAGAAGCATCAAGTTTCCTAGTCACCAGTTGCTAGTATTACGCTAAGCTGATCCTGTACAAACACACATGGCAGGGGTTCCAAAATCATATCAGGCCTTACTGAATACGGCTATCCTAATTTATCGCGGTACCATGTTACCCCGCTATCACGACCTCCTTGAGCGCCTTCATACTCCATATTTTGGCACGACCAAACACCCTTGTGAAATATAAACTGTTCTCGAGATATTATCAGTCGCTACCGGTTCAGACCGTTTTCGCGCGATCCATCAGGATATGCATGTTTAGAGCAGATTCAATTAATAGGAGGTATGTATTAGCGATTTTTTCGTTCGATTGATGATTGCTGATCTGCGAGAATCTTTATAACCCAGTCCATCGTGCCGATTCACTGTCAGAAGATTCGAACAGACGAGAGACGATGTCAACATCGCAATTTAAGGTCCTAATTGCCGGTGGTAGCATAGTCGGGTTGACACTTGCGTTGGCATTGGAAAAGGCAGGTATCGATTGGGAACTGTTCGAGAAAGGTGACATTGCACCGCAACTGGGAGCTTCGTTCTCACTCCATCCTCCATCTGTCCGTATCCTCGATCAGCTGGGTGTGTGGGGGGATATAGAAAAGATTGTCATTCCTTTAGAGCATCGCCAGCATATAGATGGTGAGGGAAGATGTTTTGAGGATTCATATGTCCTAAGGGATATCTACAGCATGTGCGTACATTCTCACGATGGTTTACTGTCACAATCTTGCTGACATTATTGGTAGTCTCGGGCGGCCCATTGTGTTCGCAGAAAGGTGCAAAGTTCTCCAGATCATATATAACCACATCCAAAACAAAGATCGGATTCATAGTCGCACGGCTGTATCAGACTACGAAGAGACTGAGGACGACATCACTATAACAACTGAAGATGGAAAGTCTTATCAGGGGAGCATTCTCGTTGGTGCTGATGGCATCCATAGTCATATACGGAAAGTGATGGCAGAGAAACTGTGTTCTACAAACCCAGCTGTAGCCCAGGATTTACTCGAAGGTACGTTTGTTTCTTCAAAGGTCATTCTAAATCTGAACATGAGATACACAGGCTTCACAAGTGAGTATAACGCGATATTTGCAATTTCCCGTAATGGTATGACAAAGCCATTCATGCCAGATGGTACCGTTCATAACGTCTACTACGATTACTATTCAGCAGTCGCAACTACCGGAGAACCTGGATCTATCTTTTGGTTTCTATTCGTGAAGGCCGCCAAGACAAGGTATCCTAACTGTCCACGGTTCACCGAAGCAGATGCACAGAATATGATAGATCAATATGGAGACTCGACAATCGGGCCCAGTTATACTGTTAAGGACCTGTGGGAGACAAGGGTGAAAGCGAACCTTGTGCCGATGGAAGAGGGCGTCTTGAAACAGTGTAGAAACGGTCGAGTACTTCTCATGGGCGATAGTATCCACAAGGTTAGTATCCTATTCTTCAAACCAGATCATTCTGTGTTGACCATTTAGTCTACTATTAATATCGGCCTAGGGGGAAACCTTGCCTATGAAGGAATTGCCCGTTTCACAAATCTCCTCGTCCCACTGCTGCAGACGACGAACAGCCCTTCTATCTCGGATATAACCGAGCTCTTTATCTCCTTTGAAAACCTTCACAGGCAACGGGCTGATTGGGTAGTAAGACTATCTGGCCAAGTTACTCGTTATGAAGCTCAGGACACTTGGCTTTTGAAGTTCGCATCACGCTATATAATCCCGTGGGTAAGTGACCGGAAAAAGGCGAATCTCTACGCTGCATTTGCGCAAGGAGCCCCGTGGCTTGAATATCTTCCACTACACTCTAAAGATACTTCTCTTGCTGGAGAATAGCCTGATATTATTCGTTGGTGGGTTCTTTCTAGGATGAACGTATAGAGCCTCCATTCTATAGCGATTCTCCTACTCTTCGCAGCATTGTCTTGTTTCCATCCGGGCTGCCAAGACATGGAGCGTCTCATTACCTGGAGGGTCGCCATTTTCATCTGGACCCAGCAGATATATGAGCTCTGCGGCGTCATCCTCTTTTATTAAACCCCAATTTACCCAATCCAGATGCGATACAGGTTTCCTAGGCGAATCCGCAACCTCGACATCCTCCAGGTCAATAATCCAGCTGAATAGTGGCTTTTATTAGCTGGTTTCATAATACAGAGAGACACCTTATATCCGTACCATCTTTCAATCTCATCATCATAGACTATGTTAAATATCCCCGGGTCCTTGTGTTCAAGGTTATAGGAAGAAAACTCTCTGAAGGTCTTTAGTTACTATATCAGTTCCAGTGAATCGGCCATATTACTTACCTAATAGTTTTCCCAAATGCCCTTCGAATTCTGTTTTGCTTTTCGAGATCAAAGTCATACCAATCAAGAAGATTTGTCCCGGGAACCATTTCCATTAGAGTATAGACAACATAGCCCCCTGGTACATAGTCGTCCTCAGCTTGGGTTCGGATTGCATGACCAATGTACTGTGGGGTGCATCCCGCACCCTGTTCTGTGAGGTATTTGAGTATATTGGCTTCGGTATGCGCCCATATACTAGGATATCGTGACTTCAAAGCAGAATAGTCACAATAATAATCCCAATCCGATTCATCATACATATCTGGCGGAATTCTAATGAAAGGTTATACTTTTATTTTATATGTAGGTGACCGCATCATTCGGGGTAAACGGGATAATTCTTGACTAGTCTTTCCAATGAAGTAGACTTACTGCGTTCTGACTTTTGCTATGGCTTTCATGCCTTTCCTCGGCCCGTCAATCTGCTCTGCAATGCACACACCCGATGCCTCTGATATTTCGACACCATCGTATTCATCGCCCTCGAGAAGCTTCTCTTTCAAGATAGGACCCAGTTTCCATGATTCATCTGACCCGGGGAATTTAAGGACGAAATCGCTTGGGACATCAGGGAGCCAAAAGTCTTCCCTATAAAATCCGAAACCCTTCACCCTGTCACCATCGTACGTATCCATGGTTCAGTTTGCTTGTCATCTGGTATGAATATGGAATGCAGTCAGTTTCAAATCTAAGTTTTACAGTTTGAAGAGGGACAACACTGCTTTAAAATGTTCATACTGTACTCCGTATGCTTGGATGTCCAAGGCAACAAGCAGCTAATTTAATTCATTGGCTATTGCTGCCGCTGATCACAATACATACTGTAACTATATGGTAGTTTCCTATAGCTCAGTTGCTAAGATATTTGCACAGACTAAGAGTGACTGTAGCCTAGTCAGCGATGGTGACCGAAATCTCAAAGGGTCAACATTGAAGGATATCCTTTCCTGTTTGGGGATAGAGCGATCTCGCTTTCCTTCCGCCAGTGGCTTCCACGCCAGCCATACTGTTATTAGAACACCGTCGATTATCTAGATCTACAGTACTTCCAACTATCCAATCCTCGACGCAGTCTCAGACGTATCACTCCTTTCGGTTATTGCTTCCTTTCTATCATTGTTATGCTGGAGTCTGCGGCGAGGCATCACTCAAAATGACCAAGCTATGGCGTATTCTGAAAGGGAGCAATGGAAGAAGTTCCGGCCCGAGATCCGAATCAAACAAGGACATCACATATTCCCTGTCTGATGCTCAAAAGGCCCATTGGTTAGAACATGGCTATATCAAGCTCCCGGAGTGTTTTTCTCGTGAAGCTGCAGCACAATTCTCAGCCTCGGTCTGGACACGACTGGGCATTGATCCCAACGATAAATCTACGTGGCACTCAGAAACAATCCACATGCCGGGACAGAATTATATCAGCATCAAAGAGTTCGCCCCAAAGGCACATTATGCGATATGCGAATTAGTAGGGGGTGAAGATCGTTTAGTTGACTGGTGCAAGAGCTGGTCGGATGCGTTCATTCTGAACCTGGGTCGGCCAGACTACAACCCGACAGATAAATTAGACCTGCGAAAGTTGGAGCAATGGCATGTCGATGGAGACTTTTTCATCCACTTCTTGGATTCTCCGGAGCAGGCCCTCCTGGTTGTACCGCTCTTTACCGATATCCCTGAGAAAGGTGGTGGCACAGCCATATGCACCGATGGCATTGGTGCGGTAGCGAAACATCTGGTAAGTTATTTCTCTTTACCTTAACTACCTTTTTTACGCGATAGCTCCGAATTCTGAATGTTAAACGTGGATAGTATGACAACCCGGCGGGGACAGATCCTTTCCTCGTGCCTCAGGGTGTATCAGGTGCAGAAAGAGACCAATTCGAGGACATCTATGACGCCTGGATTCGGGACCCAAATACTACACGAGATAACTCCTTCCATGAGTTAACTGGTAAAGCTGGGGATGTCTACTTGATGCATCCGTTCATGGTCCATTCCATCTCCAAGAACTTGTTGAGGAACATTCGGATCATCACGAATCCTCCAGTGGCTTTGAAAAAGCCGTTCAACTATAGGAGGCGCGATAGGAAATTCAGCCTCATTGAGCAGAAGACACTGAACTCCCTAGGAAGACCAGAAGGTCTACCAGAGTGGAGCATCTCCGCGGAAAGAAAGCTACTTAAATAGATGACATTGTCGAATTGTCGATGTAACGCACTGTGCACACTGTGGAAATGGGCCCAAAATGGAGATGAAGGAACTTCAATGTTGGGTCTATGGCCTGTATTATTACTACGCCTTAATGAATCTATCCATATTACCGACAAGATGCAATGGCCTTGTGTAAAAACCAGTCATAATGTATTTCTACAAGATGACGGCCCGTATATTGAGGTTTAAGAATTTCCAATGCCCACATTCGGGATGAAGTATGCAGAAGGACTACCCAACTTTTTTTAATTATTTATTTCATAGATATTTTCTTTACGGTCGTCGAGCAAGAGCATCAAATAGATACAAATATTTATGGTGGTGAAGGTGCAGTCGCCGCTAAGGCGGTGCGCACGGAAAATCCTCGGGCCGAAAGATTTTCCATCTCTGGGAAACTTTTGAGATGAACTCGAGATACAGCGAGATCTGCCCCAGACCACTTATTCCTATTTCCACATCATTGCATCGCTTGCAGATATGAAGCGGAAACTGGACGCCAACGATGTACCCTCGCCTGAGGTTGCAGAGGGCGATAATGATAAAAAATTCGACTTTGAAAAACTGAATCTCGATCCCCGGCTGCGCCAAGCCCTGATAAAAGAAAAGTTCACGAAACCAACCCTCGTTCAAGCTGAGGCCATTCCTCTAGCACTTGAAGGAAAAGATATCTTGGGTTAGTCTTGCGTTGCCTAATTGCTATATAAGTTCCAAATTCTGACATATGCAGCTCGCGCAAAAACTGGCTCAGGAAAAACTGCCGCATACGTTCTTCCGATCTTGCAGACAATTCTCCAAAAGAAATCTGTGAATATCTCAAGGTTTTTTCTTGCTTTACGAGCCATAACTAACTATCGTAGAACGATCCCTCCCTGAAAGCTACCTCCGCGCTTATCCTTGTCCCCACGAGAGAGC
Source organism: Paecilomyces sp. PK2413 (assembly GCA_023624055.1). NCBI lineage: Eukaryota > Fungi > Ascomycota > Eurotiomycetes > Eurotiales > Thermoascaceae > Paecilomyces > Paecilomyces sp. PK2413. The sequence goes on from JAMADQ010000022.1 coordinate 232,886, forward strand.
TCGCAGAACAGGTTCAGAATGTGGTTACAAAGTTCACATCGTTCTGCGGAAAGGACGTTCGCTCTGTCAATCTTGCCCAGAAGGTCTCAGATGCTGTACAGCGAGCGATGCTGGCTGATTTCCCGGATATTGTGATCTCCACGCCGGCCCGTGTGCTATCGAACCTCAACAGCTCCGCGCTGTCGCTGGAGACACTTGCTCATCTGGTTATCGACGAGGCGGATTTGGTTCTATCTTACGGTTACGAAGACGACATCAATGCCTTGGCCAAGGCAATTCCCCGCGGTGTGCAGACATTCTTGATGAGCGCGACGCTCACGTCGGAGGTGGATACTCTGAAAGGTCTCTTCTGCCGGAGCCCCGTTATTCTCAAATTGCAAGAGAAGGAGGAAGAAGGTGCTGGTGTCAGCCAGTTCGCTGTCAGGTAATATAAGTCTACCACTCCTATATTGAACCTCGCTAATATCTCCTAGATGCGCGGAAGATGAAAAATTTCTCCTGACCTATGTCATTTTCAAGCTCCAGCTTATTAAAGGGAAATGCATCATCTTTGTCGGTGACGTGGACCGCTGCTACCGTGTAAAGTTATTCCTTGAACAGTTTGGTATCAAGAGCTGTGTGCTCAACTCGGAGCTGCCGGTCAACTCGAGAATTCACGTGGTCCAGGAATTCAACAAGGGTGTATATGATATAATTATCGCCGCGGATGAGCAAGAAATTCTTGGCTCAAAACACTCGAAGAAGTCACGAAAGTCAGAGTCGGGAGAAAATGAAGAAGACTCCAAGGCCGCCGAGAATGAAGGAGAAGACGCTGAACAGCTTGACTCCAGTGAAGACGAAGTTCAGGAGGAGACAACTCGCTCTGAGAAACGCCGGAAAGTAACCCCCAAACAAAAGGACTACGGTATCTCCCGTGGAATCGACTTCCAGAATGTCGCTTGTGTCCTGAACTTCGATCTCCCCACAACCTCCAAATCTTACACCCACCGAATCGGTCGTACCGGTCGAGCCGGCAAGGCCGGCATGGCCCTCTCCTTTGTTGTGCCCTCCAGTCTGTACGGAAAGCACAAACCCACGAGTTACGCACCCGCAAAGCACGACGAGGCCGTGCTAGCGAAGATTGTTAAACGACAAGCTAAGCTTGGCCATGAGGTCAAGCCCTATCACTTCGAGATGAAACAGGTCGACGCCTTCCGGTACCGAATGACAGACGCCCTGCGTGCCGTCACCCGACTCGCGATTCAGGAAGCCCGGGCTCGTGAAATCCGCCAGGAACTGATCAAGAGCGAGAAACTCAAGCGCCATTTCGAAGAAAACCCTGAAGAGCTCCGACATCTCCGTCACGATGGTGAACTGCGCGCCGCACGCGTGCAACCCCATCTAAAGCACGTCCCCGATTACCTACTCCCGTCAAAGGGAAAGAAGGGTCTCACGAGCGAAGATGTCGGATATGTGGGCTTCAACAAGTCGAACGAGAACCGCATCCGCAAGGCCAGAGATCGCAATCGCGGGAGAGGCAAGGGCAGGAAGCCAGGTGGCAAGGTTGATCCATTGAAGACATTCAATGCGAAGGGGAGGAAATGATAAAAGTCAAATTAAGTGATACCATACTTTGTGTGTTCATAGATTTTTGTTGCTATGGAGCATGTCGATACTGTTTGGGTGTATATTCTGGACATAAAAGAGCAATGTGAAAGTTCTTGTTTAATCTGGTCTTTGATGCCACTCCGAAAATACTCCTGATCGCAATAGGCTATGCTAGATAGACACAGTATACCTAGGCATGCAATATATACACCTATCCGCGAAAGTCTGAAACTGGTGACCGCCCGCTTTTTACCTGCCGATAGTTTCAAACTTTTGTCGTATAACTGTATATTCCAAGCAGAGCCACGGATACTACCTAAGACATACGACGCCGTTCAAAAACCAACGTCAACCCCAGCAGTCTTGAGCATGGCTCTCTCCTCGGGTCCATCACCACCAAAAGAAACATGAACCCACTTCCCTTTCTCTTCTCTCCTAACTCGTCTAATATGTTCTTGTACCCGCTTCGCTCTATCTAATATATCTCGATATGCCCCCATTTCTTTCGCCCGCCTGTACTTCTCGCGCTCCTCTTCCACATTCCAGTTTAGAGCAGGATCAGGCGGGATTGATGATGACAGAGGCGAGTGAATAGATGCATATAAGGATTTCGATGGCGAGGCACCGTACTCTCCCGAATCTTGTCCTCCAGGGAGCCAACCGGGTCCAAGGCCGACCCATTCTACATTTCTCCAGGAAGCGTTCCACTCTGGGCCTGGAGAGTTATAGACCTCGCCATCTGGCCCGATGCCGTCCCAGCTTAGAGCGCCGAACCAGTCGCCGCATCCTTCCAGATCAAGCCATTTCAGGCAATATGTTGCTCTAGAGAGCTTTCGAAGGACAGATGATGCCTCCGCCCAGTTGTTCTCAAAGGTCGAGTATGCATCCGTGCCTCCATAGGAGAACGTAAGGGACCTATGTGTTGGGTGTCTGACACGGGAGTTGATAGCGTTGGGGGTGAGAGTCGGGACTGGCCAGTGAGCGAGAGAAAGATGAGTGAGAGTGGACAGGTGGGAGAGGAGGTGAAGAAGGGATATCCAGCTGGCACTCGTCTTGTTGGGATGCGCCAGAGAGAGGTGTCGTAGATTCTCGAAGCGGAGTGTCTGGACAGGCGACTGGAGCAACGATGGGGTAGGGGCTGTATCTGATTCCTCCTCTAACTCAGCATCCCATGATGACGGGACATTCTCCTCCACTTTGATCACGGATGATGGAACTCCCCTTGACGATGAAACCACCAGTTCAGCATTTAGCTGTTTAAGGCTGATCCAGTTTCCCAAAGCAGCGCTCAGATCCAGTCGCGTAACTTCGTGATCCTGATCCGGCCACCCGTCTCCCTCCTGTTTACTGAACAACGGTCGAAGACCCTGCCCCCGATTTCTCGGAGCCTGGTCGTTGTGCGCATATACCGTAATGTAGCTAAGCAACAATATCCTCATCCTCGTTGGAAGTTCACTCAGGAACTCTCCGTCATAATCGAGATGCCAGTTCCAGTTCGAAGCCATAGACTTAAGCACTGCATGCTGGAGACTGTCTTTTGCGGGGAATGTAACACCCGGCAATCTTTCCAACCGATAGAGCACTCTCCCACTTCCCGCAGGGATTCCGAGGCGTTCATGGTTCCTCTCGTTGTTCTCCGTATGGGAACCTCGCAACCAGCTGGACGGCGGAGGCGGGCCAGGCGTCCTTCGGATCCTTACGTCGCCCACACGACGGGGACTAGGACGAGGTCGCGGCGGAGGCGTCTCTGGGAGTTCGAGGAGATTCCGAATGGAAGGATGGACGGACCGAGGTACTACACGAGGTGTGTAGCTCACCGCGCCGTCTCCAGAAGAAGACTGCGACAGCTGCGTGCGACGGAGGTGGTTGATGAGGTCGTTGACCGAGGGCTCTGGAGTCGAGGAGCTTGCGCCATGCTGGTGGCGACTCGTATGGTTGCCTGGACTGAGAGAGTGATGAGGGAGACTGGTCGGCTTTATGGACGAGTACTTCTGATGCTTTTTTGGCATAGAGAAGCTGGAAAGAGATGGCTAAGAAAGAAATGTGCAATGATGTGGGAAGCGGGGAGATGACGGAGTCAGAGACGGAAGCTCGAGTGCGAGATAAGTGCCTAGCATAGGCGAGTTGCTTATCGTTATCGTCGATCATCGGCCTACCGCGCCACCACAGCTGGAAGTGACTATTGTATGCATATGGTAGCACCTTCATTAATGTTTATTTCTGGGGACCTCACTCCATATTACAAAGCGTTGCACTTCGGATATTTAAGACGATGCCATACAGGAAGAAGACAAAGTAAAGAGAATAACTTCCTGTACTGTACATTTAAATTTCCTTGACTCCAGGCTAAAGTTTCTATCGACACTTTTTGTAGTCATCACCCTGATCCTGACGGAGGGTACAATGGCCAGGATCTAACAGGGAGACTCATATTATATAGTATGATACATCGAGACAGTTACACGTCCCGGACCCACGAGTCGTCCTTCATCTTTCCCTCGCGTTTGGGTCCCTCGCGAATCCAAGTCTCAACCAGGCTCTCTTTAGGGTCTTCGTCTGGCAGGTTGCGCGATCTGCGGACTTCCAGTACGAGATCTCTTACTCTCTTAGTGCACTCCTTGCGCAGCTCCACGGCTTCGTTCCCGTGAAGTAGATCGTCAGTCAATACACCCAGCGGGGGTTCCTGGCCAGAATTAGCCTTGACGGATTTCTCTTTCAGTTTCTGCCACCGCCGTCTCAGATCACCAAAGATGGTCTCGCTGTCTGCCCTCTGTCCGAATGTGACGCTGATGTTCTTGAAGGGCCTGGGGAGGAAACGGGGAAACTTCCGGCTTTCAGGCATGACTTGATCGGTGCCTTCGAGCCAAATGGGCACGACGTCGGGGCATTCGGAGGATTCCAAGATCAATCGCGCAACTCCCCATTTGAAGTAACGCATTGTCTTGTGCGGTGCCTGGTGAACCTTTCCTTCTGGAAATATGTGGATCCAGGAATACGAATTGCACGCGTACGCAGAAGGCGCCAGGTACGAATCTTCTCCCATGGTATGGTATGCCGTTGGTAGATCAGAAAACGGATCGACGCAGACGTTCTGCAAACTCCAGCGTTGTCGATCCTCCGCTGCAGCGTGAGGGTCAGGAGGAAACGGTCCCTTCGAGAGCAGTCGTATCGCTTGTGTCACAGTAGGTTGAGCGACTCCACCATACGACGAGTGTGCCAGTCGATGCGTCGGGAGCACCTGGCCAAGGGTGAAAAAGGCTGACAGTGGTCTAAATTTCACAAATCGTCAGCGAAAAGCTCATTGTACGTCCGTATATAGTGCGTCAGTTACCTGTTTTGGAAGCAAATGTCGTGGCTACCAAACGCCCATCGTCGGTTCCATGATGGCAATCCATAATGATATCGCAAAGGCAGTGCTCCCCACATTAACGGATCATCCATCCTGATATACGCCAGCAACTGGAGTTAGCCTTGTCTCATCCTCTTTCGACTATTGCACTCTGCGCATCCATCGGAATAGTCTTCGCGTCAGGATTGCTCGTACGTACGTACACGCTAATGTGGTTTGACACTGTAGCAACAATTGACAACTTAGTAAAAGAGCTACTATAGCGATGGATGCTGACAGGGAATTCACTCGCGACAGACGCACCTGTAATTAACCCCCTTGTCCGCTTGGACGGGTCCCTCCGCGAGTCAAGCAGTTCCATGAACGACTCCAAACCATTGACCTCGGGAGTACTTGCGTAGAGTAGGAACGCGCGACACAATGCCCCGATTTCGAACATAGTTGCAGAGGACGAGGCCCTCCATAATGAGGAGGGCTTGTCTGTCGTCGCCCCGAGAGGCATGGCCGTCTGCTCGGGCATCTATCGAACCTCCATAGACAATGGAAAACGAGTATCCCGTAAGACTAACGAGGTATGTGTCGAGCAAGCACCTCTCTCAAATGCAGAGAACAGTATACCCAAGGTAGAATGGCAGGAGAAGAGTAAAAACAAGGCGGAGCAATCAAACAATACCGAAAGCCCACGGAGTCGGCGAAAAGCACGTGGGCCGGACAAGTGGTGAACTGAGTCTCGTAAGTCAAGATCCGCGGTTATCCTGCGTAAGTTTATACCCGAGAAGATCAACTCGCCCAGCGTTAGCAGTGGTCTAGTAGTCAGTTAGTCCACTTCCATTCTTTTCTCTCTCCATTTCTCCAGCTTCCTCCACTTTGACGGAGACCACTAAGAAGAAAAGAAACGCCCGCGGAGACCAAGAGCGCACGGGCCAACGCGAGAACTTCGGAACATCCGCAACGCCGCCAATCTCGAAAAAAAAGACCCTTGGATCAGCTTCACAGAACAGGTCCAAGCTTGTCTTCCTCTGCCTCCGATTCTGCCTGCTCTCATAATGTTCAAGCCTACATCTCCGCTATTGGGAGGTCTCCTCTGGTATGTTTTCTTTCTGCCGCGATCTCCTCGTGATGTCTTTCCCCAGTCAGACTTCAATGCTCCAAACCGCCTGATCCCGAAGCGAAAGACCATGAACATTAACCGCTCTTGAATAGGAAAATCCCATGGCGGCTCTCCCGTCCTCAGAAGGCGCGACAACGCAAGCGTCTCCGTGCCGTCGACCGTGTGGTGGACACTGTCAGCGCAGCGCTGCAGCGGAATGGCGGTTTGACAACCAAGGCTGTGGAGCGATGGTATACTGAGATGCCCCGGGAGGAGGAGATGGTGCCCAAGGACAAATATACGATCTTCGATAAGAAGGAGAAGAAGTACCGCAAGGGAATTCACAGTACGTACTCCCCCTGTTTGGAATGGTATTCGGTATCAATAAAATCGCGGATTGCTGACTGGATCTCTCCCGTGCAGAACTTCCCAAGTGGACTCGTGTGAGCCAGAGATTGAATCCACCTGGTTTCTAAGGCCTTCCTTGGAGGATTGTGGAAAGCATTATCGACAAGCGCAAAACTGGCTACCGTCAGCGATCCTTGATTGACATCGGTCTACGTGGATCGATTTGTACAGTACATGAAAGCTTATCTGGGTTACACGCTCTGGCGAGAAAAGATTTCATACTCTGAGCGAGTGGATGGATAAATGGAGTTCCGGCAATTGAATGTTTATGTGACTTGAATTATTATCGCCTTTGATGGTGGCTGGGTCCTGCTGTCTCTGTTACCAACGCGCAGTGACTCGAAACAAGCAGTATAGATATCCAAGAGACTGTCTGGTACTAGCAATCATCTGACGGCATCAATAAGGAAGCATAAGAGTTGCTATATTACATGGCCATGAAAAGAACGCGGCGTGGAACCTTATAAGAATGTATCTCAGCATATTCCGTTATCCATTTTCCATGGTATGGATAGCATGACGGTTTGCTGTCAGATCTGTAATGCCGGGATCCTCTCCGGCTAGGGACTGTCTGATGGTAGAGATATGACTTGATAATTGACGTAATTGAGTCTCTTCCGGAATATACGTTCCAGTGTCTCCTTCCAGGCTATCCCGGGTTGTTGTTCGTGCTCTTCCACTCGAGCCGTTCCCTGACCGTGCTTGTCTCTGCTCTCTGCCAGTGTTGAACTGTCGCCTCGTTCCCCGTTCCATCGAAGCATAAGGAAGTTTCGTTGCTGTTTTCCTATAAATCTTCGTCACACCCTGGGCCACTCGTCTCAAATCCCTCGTTCGGTTGACCTTGGCGTCGTAGATCTTTTTCTCTATCCGATAGCTATGTCTGACTTTTTGCCATTCTTCCAGCGGTTCTTGCCATACAGAAGCTCCCTGCCAGAAACAATGTTTCTGCTTGTTAGACATTGGGAAGCCCTGCGGTGGCTTTCGCAGGATCCAACTAGATGGGTCGACCTTTCCATCGGGAACCTCCTCAGCGGAACCATCAAATAGCTCAATTTCCCTCAGGAAGTCCTGGAGGCCAACATTTTTGCGTTGCTTATTAACTGCAAGTCTCCATGAGTCTATTCGAGGAGTGTGAGCTTTTCTTTGGTTAGCCGGGGGATATTTCGGTCTTCTTGGCTCATTCTCTCTATCTGCAAATTGCGTCCTGAATCTTGGATCCCCGTGACGCCTCCTATAATCCTGAGATACCCGGCAGGGTGGGTCATACACTAGCCACGTCTCAGTGTTCAGCCAGTGGTTTGCAAGAGTGGCAAAATGAAACGGTTTCCGCCCAGGATCAAGTTCGTTTAGAAGCCATTCGAGTCTTCTATCGAGGTCATAGATGAGTCGAACCTCAGGATTGCTTAGATGTCGAAGTGGAACTGATAGCTGTGGCTCTCTGTGAGCCTTGGTATCTGGAACTCCTTGAAAGGTCACACGCCTGCGACTAGTACGTTCCTCGATCCTCTCGTGTTGTACAGGACAATTGGTATCCCGGATTTGCAGCGGCTTATACCTTGATATGTCTGGAGTAACAATAGCTGAGGCCATAACAACATTGGTTTGCGAAAGCGACTCGCATTTTAGGTTGCTTGAATCTCTCATCTTCGGCACCGTCTTTAAGTTGGCACTGTCCTCTCCTAGAAAGCTACACTCTCCAGCATCCCTCACAGACAAGTTACCATCCTCCGTAGAACGCCTTCCCAAAGACTCAGAGTTCTGCATGCCACAAAGGCGAGTCGTATTTGCACTGTGTTCAGAAGAGATGCTCTTCAGTATTTCTGAGAGCGGACTCCCTGGACGACCCCATGTTCCATGGAATCTTCCACTGGGATTTCGAGTCTGTATCTGCATACGGGAAGCCCAGGCTCGATACTTGCGTGATAGACGAGCATCCGGCGTGCCAACCTTTAACGACCCAGACTTTATTACTGGACTCTTCTGAGGCCCCTTTTCGGGCTTCAAACACGATATTGAAGGGCTCGTAAGTTTGATTGTTGACGGAAGTGACACTGTTCTCCTTACTACCTTCCTGCAGTCCATCCATTCGGTGGTATCAAGTGGACTTCTAGGAAGATCTTCGGATTGTGCTGTAGCCAAGTTGGCCGCATTTCTTCGGATTCCTAGTTCTGGTCTCTGATGTTGGCATGTTGGCTCAGGAGGTACATAGATAACGGGAGCGACAATAAACGGTTGCTGGCACATGTGGTAAGGATTTATGTCTGTGAACGACGGTGTGTATCTAAAGGATGATGCCATGCCTCTAGGATCATCCTCTCCGCGAGATTCTGATAGGCTTGTCCATCTCGCTCCTGTCGTGAGAGTTGCCGCGGCGGGTTCGTCATTGTGGGAATCTGTGTGAGGGCGTCGGTTCTCCTCAATGTCAACCGACCTCCGAATCTCAGGAGGCCCAGGATTCCAGATCGAATCTGCTGTGGGGCATTCATAGCACGAAAACCACTTCGGAAGCCAATGCATAGTTTTCCGTTCTTTGTGCTTTCCTGCCTCCTTCTCACCAGGATCCCACCAGACCCAGCGATAGTCGAGATGTGAGGATCGCCAGCTCAGACATCCCCGCACCTTTCGCACGCATTTGCTTATTGTTCTCTTATTAGATTCATGGCGAGATAATGGTACCCAACCGTACCAGGTCCTGGCATAGCGCTCAGTCTTGAGCTTGTGTGCCCCGAGAACTCGATCCTGCGTGAAAAAGCGAATGAAAGCGCCTATTTTCCAGAAGAAGACTCCAACGAAGAATATACAAAACGTTCCAAGAAAGAGCAAACCAACAACCCTTCCACTTAGAAACTTCTGGGCTGATAGGGGTGACACTGGATATCCGTTCAGTGGCCGGGAAGAGATCGGGCGCGGGGGCAAAGGTCGAGGAGGTGCCATCCGCTAGGATTTCCGCATATCCCGCGAAATGGTGATGGGTTTCAGTAGACTCATAATTTGTAGTCCATCATATTTATTTCTCCCTGAGAATATCGATGTCTTGTACGTTGAGACTTGGTGCTGGGGAAAGAGTGACAGATGCTCTTTCCCCTGGTAGGCTTTTATGCCGTCGTGTGACGTGTATAACCTCATTTACCAGAAACAGGAAACATTAACTAATTCGAGTTTCGGTCACGCCCACACATAGTCAGTTAGTATTCTTTAGGAAGCAACAAATGAAGTATTTCCTTTGCTGCTATCTGCCATGAGCTGCGGATGGGGGCAGGATGCTCCGAGGACAAGGCGAGTTAAAATCAGCGTATCAAATACCTAGCATTCCAGATTTACAAGACCCGATATAATAGGATGATATGTTATTGTGATATAATATCCCAGGATAGTTCCGAATAGTCCTATTTGCCTCAACTGAAACATCTACTTATCCGATGTTGGACCTGGTCTCGTGGTGTCTTTATTTCAGGGCAAATTTTTGGTACAATGTTTTCATGTTTACATTCTATTTTGTGGTACCGTAAACACAATTCTAAGCTCAGTTGTCGTGTCGATGGAAGCCAGGGCCTGCCTCAGAGAATAATGAGCGGCTCCATTGAATCTTCGTCTCGTCCGGTTGGTCCCTTTTCATGTCCCTGCTTGACCGGTGATACCTTTTGCGCAACTTCTCTGTCTATGTAGTGACCATAATGCCGGAATCTGCAGGGCTTATATCCCTTACAGTTATGACGTTGACACATATGTCCAAGATAGCATCCAGCCCGGCGGCAACCTGGCCCTCTGTTACATGGAGCCATTCTCACGAGATATCGGAGCACTTCGAGAACAGGTGGATCTATATCGGTATGGTCATAGTCACAGTTCGGAGTTAAGCACTTCCCACCGAGGTGATGTGCTGCGCAGAGTTTGCGGACACCAATGCGCAGACTGTACATCCTCCACGCTTGAGGTGATGGTCGAGGGAGCGGCTCATCCAATCGTTCCCCACGTTTGTTGAGTTTTATGGGATCCAGGGTCTCTCCAGCTTTTTTTGGAAGTAGGATTTTATTGTCAATGGAATTCTTCCTGGCGACTTCAGTTTGATTTTCTTGTTCCTCGTTTTGCTCCATTGTAGATCTTGTGCGTCCCATAGCCTCGTGCAGGTTGAGACATTTCTTGCCATATCTGCACATGCCCTATTTCGATAAAGTCAGTCTACATAAGTTATTGATGTCGTGGGCTCTAAGGTACCTTGGGAAAATATTTGCAGACTTTTCCGGTTCCCTCTTCCGGACGTCTCGTAGCAAGTAGTGATGTTACCATGCCACCTTTTTCCTCCTGAGATGGTTTGAAGACTGATGGTATCTCTACCACCGGCAACTCCAAAGATTCAAATTCGGATTTGAAGGACTCCCCTTTCATAAGGGTAATACGATCCTGTTGGCTTCTGTGCGTTGCCAACAAAGAGAGATATCGAGTGTCATTACAAGCAGCGAAGAAAATATGCTTACACTGAGGATGCGCAATGAAAACGTCAAGGGTTGCTGTAAGGATGTAAGCAAACTATCTTTGACTATATTAAGAAAACTGGACTCTTGTAAATACTTACCTTTGGCTTTTAACCCCAAGGCCGCAGTCCCGCCCACGTCGATGAACTCGAACCCCTCTTGCGCACTATTGAAACTTGCCACGAATGGAGCCAATGACCGGCTTTCGTTGCCGGAAATTCCAGCACGATAGAGAGCCAACGAAAGGCGTGCAATGTCAGCATATATGCGAACGAATACTTTGCATTGATCCCCATCTTTATCCAGCCTAGAGCGAGCCAGACATTTTATGGAATCCTGCAAAAAATACCCGGCCGTAGCACCTCCTTCCTTGCCAGCTTTGATCAAGTCGTCCGTGAACTGCAAACGAACATTATCAGTCCCGTCAAACTTTATCATGGGATCTAGGGGTCTCACTATGTGTTCATTTCCGTCGATGAGAACGAGAACAAATGGATAATCGTTCTAGCGTCATGTTAGAGCAGTCAAACTCTTCCATAGGAGAAGGATCCACCACGAGTTATATCCTTGTGAGGAGTGCTCCCGTACCTCAGACTTGATGATGCTCTCATACTTTACATTTCTCGCCCGTTCTTCGTCTAGTTCCAGTCTCAAACGGCGGTAACTTTCGGCCAGTCTTTGGAACTTCCCAAGAAGCTTCCAATGAACATCGTGGACTTTCTTATCTGTTCCTATAATTTCGTTCAATCCATCCTCAACGGACGAGATTCCTGATCTGTCAAACATCGTGGCCCCAGTATGGAGAGAACTGGATTCTGCGAATACTCTAGGGGTTCTCTAGAGTGTTCCTAAAACAACTTCTTCAGAGCGACTTGAATATTAGGGGTAGGAAACTGGAAGTTAGCTCAGTCCATACTTCTTTAGTTGTCATTGGTATATTGAGAATGAAGAAGCAGAGTATGGAAAAGTTGGGTGGGTTTGGTACCAGAAGATGAAGTTTGTGGGCGGTGACAGGCTGGCGGACCACGCCGTCCGAAGCCACTTTCGTTCACCATGTTAAAATGAAGTGAAAGAAGTGGCTGGACTAAACATCAAAGAACAGATCCAAAATTAGACGGGAAATATTTCTCGAGTTAATGCTACCAGTGATAGGATACTATGACCTATCTTCGAATCCCTTTATGCTTCTGTCCTTCATCTTATCTTAGCATGAATAGACTGTGGTGAGTCCGAGGGGTATATTAAGAAAAGTCATTAAACCAGCTGCGATATAACAATGCGCTCCATGTATCGAATTCTGTGCGTTATTTCAACGAGGCAGTATGTTTTGCGTGCGCGGAGCCATTTACATTAAAGGAAATTCGTCGGATAAAGGCAGCGCTTAGTTGACTTGTCACATTAACCGTTTGCAATAGGTAATTCGACTGACCTGATAAGCTTGACTATCTTGATTACGGACTAATATCAATTAGATAGCCAATGCGTAAATTTCTCCATCTGCGTGCAAGGTAAATACGCTAGGTGCCAAAATATCTCGGCGCAGTCATTTCTGGTGGGACTTAGATAGCTAACCTGCGGCGTATTAAATGTTGAACAATGTCCTTAAAATGGCGAAACGTCCATTCGAAGCATCAAAGTTGTACATCCTGTTCTAATTGATAATTCATGAGTATCTAGAATCTACATCAGCTTGATCTTGCAAGCGTGAATGCGCATTTTCAATTTCCCTCCTAATGCTTTGAGTTGGAGAGCCACCACCCGAAAAGAGCTTGAGGGATAACATATCTCAGCGAGAATCTAATAGCTAAATTGGATTGTTGTAGATACACAATTCCGAGGAAGATACGAATCATCTTCTAAGTAATTAGCGGAAACCAAAGTGGCTATGAAATGAGTTATCCCCACGTTCTTACACCCAACTGTCCCAGGCGAAAGTCTCGGCCTTAGTGGTGATATTGAACCAAGGCCCCATCACAGCCCTATATTCTATTAGAGTTTAAACCCTAATCACAGTATAGAGATGTAGCTGAGGTCGTAAGTATCTCCTAATGGTGCAGAGAACCTAAACGCGAATAATCCAGAGTCTATTTATGAAAGAGGAGGGCATACAAATAACAATATCTGTTCGGAGGTTAGCCTTGTCCCCCATGAAGTGTATTTATCTGCGCATTCAAAATGTTCACCGGTACTTCACTACACTGACGCAGATTGTTCGAAATGTTTATCATACGGAGCCACACACGGTATGGGGTTGCAAAGCATATTTCTAATGATAACCTGTATAACTGCGGGCATATATTTCAAATAATAACATACAAAAAAGAGCTGATACAATTTGGATTTGACATGGGCACAAATATCGAAGTTGGGCGATGCGATAAAAAAGATAAAATCAAACAGCAGCAAACAGCAAACAGAACAGTAAACAGAACATCAAATAACCAGATACAAAAAAACATAAGGAACAGGAGGCGTATGCAGACGCGACGAATGATTCCGCCTTTTGTCATGCTAACAGTTATGCGAGCAGTGAGAGAAGTATTCAGTGAGACCGGCTCTAGACGATTTCAATCCACGAGGAAATTCCCATATTGTTTCACGACCTTCCAACAGGTAAATATAGTGAATATCACCTGGATGCAGGAAATAGTTATCTGCAAACCAGCTAGGACTTTTCCAATCTCAATGTCGAGTGTTGCTTGCTTGCAACCAATACCCAGAAAGAAATCGATGGCATTTACCATGCACAGAGTATTGTATGCAGCCCCCAATACTAGCATTGTGGATATTGTAATAAGAACGATATAAAATCTGTAGATATAGAATACCTCTTGGTCATGACGGGACGAATGACTATCATCCCGCCATTTCAAAATGAGTCGCATGGCAACGGATACGACGAATATCACTCCAGCAGCCGCTAGTATCGGCAAGTGTATATTCCTCTGGAATTTCGTTGCCGTCTGAAGTACGTTTGGCAGGGTTTGGATTTCCGAGCCAGAAATCGCGAACTCTCTTGGAAATACTGCCGCATTTTGTTTCAGAGACTGGAGATTGGTTTCGATATAAGATGGTGTTCCGCAGATTCTATTCGAGGAGGATTCGACGCAAATTCCTAGTCCTTTATGAACAAGTGCATAATTCAAATATCACAATAACACTCACCAAAATAGCCAACCTTTACTTCAAGCCCAGAGGGTTCCACAAAATCCAAAATATACACATTGTGCATTCCAGGAGAATCAGATAAACAACCAGTGAGGACGATAGCGATGTTCCGAAATCCCTCCTTAGTAGACATTCAATATAAATGCGATAAGGAGTAGAATGCTCACAGTATAAAGTCACTATGGGGACTATGAGGAATATCAACATCCAGTCCTTGAGTGGACTTTCTAGGGTTCCGTCAGCATCATGGTCATGGCTCTATCTCATGTGCAGACATACTCTTTTCTTTGTAGGCCATGGTCACAAGTTATTTAGAGATGTTGCGTTTGAGAATGATCTATATATCGAAAGACGTCGATAGAGAGTAAGTAAATGTCACAGATAAAGATAGGCGGTGCAGTTATCGATGGTGAAGACTGGAAAACAACATCTCATCGTGCAATATGTACATCTTATATATTTCATCTGGCAGCGCAATACTTGACTTCGTCTGCTAACTGAAGCTACAAATCTCTATAGTCGAAATGCCGGCGCTCTGAGAAACCACGGGAGCCAATCGATCTGGCAAAAGTCCTACTGCAAGATGTGCGCGGTAAGGTGAAACTCTTTGGGCCCACTGAGATTGCTATTCCAAGTAACAAGATGATCTGATGGAGGTATTGTTTTTAGCCAAAAAGAGCCTCAACAAGGTTGAGTCACTCAACGAGGCAGACTTCCGCATACATTGAGATATTGAGAAGAGCTTTTGATGTCCGACTTATCCTGGAGAGTGGAGGTAATAATCCAATTACAGAACATACTCCATTTGGAGCGGTGCCAAAATAAGGGAACTTTCCTACAGCACCAACATTCATCGCAGAGACTGTTTCACATATTGCTAGTATATGATATCTACCATCTACTATTCGATGCTATGTTAAGTCTGAACGTGAGCAAGCGCCCAGGTCAAGTATACCGACTGCTTGGATACAACTAACTCTACCTCGGCGGCTATACCTTCCTGTATTTGGGGAAATGGCATGAGCCTCATTGAGTCAAATCAGCGGTTCAGGAAGCGTTATCCTCTATAATTGGCAAGGCAATTGGTGCTCGCTAGTATTATCCTCAATGCGCAACAGAGCCTCTTAGTCGACCTTCCTAGTTTGGATATTACTACTCAAGCCGCCGTATGGCGGATTTTCTGAGGGGTCGGAGCTCTAACTACGTATTTAGCAAGAGAGCCATACTAGCCACCAATAGATTTTTTAACGCTCCATGGATAAGAAGCTCTTCGGTCCAATCAGTGCACTTCTTGTAGTACGTATGTTGGCACTAGTCACCTCACGTACGGAGTTAGGAAAGTCGGAAGTTGAAATTAGGCAACACTCGAACAACACAAGAAGAATGCCTTGAGTTGTCATGATAGATAGGTTACAACATCTGCCGTGTTAGAAGCTGAACACCTTGGACAATACAGGCAATGGACAATGTTGGTTGTTGGTCTGTATAGCATCTCGGGAATCGTGGCTCTACATGAGAGTAGAAAGGTATGACCAGCGACGGCCAATAAAGCCCATGCACGTTTTAGCGCTCTATAAACAAGAAAATGGTTTTTGGAACGATGTTATCCACTGGTTTTTGGTGGTGGTACCGCACATCGTCACGAACATGGCCCTAGATCGACTCCCAACATCCAAGATGAAATCTGAAGCTCTTACTCGTCACATAATCGATCCAACTAACTAAGCGCTCAGTATGTCTAGTTCAGTCATTCAGCTACTACATGGCGCCAAAACTATCTGTATACCCCTGCTGCCAACATTCATTGCACGCATTTTGACGGAGTCGCCGTTATCCCGGCTGCCAGATATTGATATCGCCTTATAGATCGAATTCGCCAATAGGAAGCACTTCCGTAATTTTAACGTCTGACCAAATATTGCCTGCATGTTGCGTGTTTCACGTGGCGGCGGCTAACCTGCGACTGATCAGGCTGCGAGGTGCATCCTGAGCTTCTACCCGTCTTTGAAAAGATATAACAAAATATCGCGTCTTATATACGATACTTTTTGGAGCACATTCAATGCTATGGAATACCTTAATCGTCTCTTGTGTAGGACGTGTGGATAAACTTAAATCTTTCTTTTCTTAACAATATTGGATGGAGTATCGACAATAGTAGGCTATCTCGGATAAAGTCTTTGAAGCTTGATTACATATCCACCACAATCTTGCCTTGGTGATGAGCCCAGCATCTCATTACTTACCTTTTGTGTCCATAATCTTCCACTTAGCGCCAACATCACGCATAACACATCTCAGCACGCGCTGCTATAACTAGCGGCACCTCAGAGAGTTTGCGGCACAGCAGGTGTGGGCCAAACGCTACCAAGGTCTGCATTCCAGG
Source organism: Paecilomyces sp. PK2413 (assembly GCA_023624055.1). Taxonomy (NCBI): domain Eukaryota; kingdom Fungi; phylum Ascomycota; class Eurotiomycetes; order Eurotiales; family Thermoascaceae; genus Paecilomyces; species Paecilomyces sp. PK2413. The sequence continues at coordinate 249,346 of JAMADQ010000022.1, forward strand.
CACCAAAGTCGCATTTGAGGAGTCCCGCCACAAAGCTCATGAGCTGTAGTCTTGATCTAAGGATAGTCTGCGATGCTAAGCAGTCTGGCGTCGCGTTGCTAAAAAAGAGTCTGCGGAGAAGTCACCCAGAACCACTAAAGTAAGGCAGCGCAGTGCCGTCAAGATGCAATATTCCGTACCAATCCTTCCTATAATTGGTTTGGAGTCGGGCGTGACGCCGCAATGTATGTACAAGGAGCCGCAACGGTCAATGTAGCAAAGCAACCAACAAAGAAAACTGTTTCGAGGCTTTGGCGCGAATTGCCAAGACACTTCTCTTGTCTCTGATTTTGCAGCGCCTGCAAGAGAGGCTGTACCCTATACGAAATGGGATTTGACGCCCGGGAATACTGTGCACCCGTGGGCGGTTCCGCTTCCACCTCATGCCGGCACAAGCCATGGGGTGAGTGATGAGGGGTACCGCTGTGCCACCGACCTGTATCTGCCCCAGATGCTAGCCAAATGCATACTATCAGTCGCTCTCGGTAACTCAAACGATCGACGGGCTAAGGTATACCTGGCACTACTTTTGGCCGTCAAAGATGCACGTAACATAGTTACAATGCCTTCATCCCATAAAATTTCCAATGTTGAGGTTTCCTAGATCTATTACTATGGAGATGCATCATTTCAAGAGAACATAGATGATTGAATTGCAATGTGGCATAGACTATCCTCCGTCCCATAGTACTTCTTCTATTACCATACCTTCTCCCAGAGCTGTCTTGTCTTCGTTCGAGTTGCCAAAGCATAGAGTGTTTCATCGTCTGGACACTCATCGAAGTCATCTGGAGTCATTGGGTCTATCGGACCCCCTGTATCACGCGCAGCTACTATCCCCCACTCTGTCCAATCACGGCGCGGTACAAATTTCCTCGGCGGATCAACCTTATCGACATCTTCAAGGTCGATGATCCAACTGAACGATATCCAATATTAGTGCTCTGTCTATATATATGAGTGGATAGATTGATGTATGGGAAACGCGTACCATCTGTCCGATTTCTCATCCCAGATTAAGTTATTTCTTCGCGGGTCTTGATGGTCAAGACCATAGGAATAGAATTCTCTTGATTTTTGTTAGATATGCCATGTTGATGGAATCAAGGTCTTTACCGAATAGCCTTCGCAAACGCGATCCTCACTCTGTTTCTCATCCCGAGGTCGAAATCAGGCCACTCAGATAAGTTTGTCCCCGGCAATCTTTCCATCAATGTCACGACGCAATAGCCGCCTGGGACATGGTCCTCGGCATTCTGGGAAAAGATCCTATGACCAATATACCGCGGTGTGCATTTAGAGCCTTTTTCTGTAAGAAACTGCAGCAGGTCGAATTCGCGACAAGCCCAAATACTGGGGACGGTGGATTTATAGACAGAGTAATCGACATCTGGATGCAACTGGAAGGGATAATCCATATCTGGTGGGATTCTATTATAGATAAGTATCAGTTCTTCTTTATATAAGCATTATATGTAAACTCACTGTTGTCTTATTTTTGCTATGGCTTTGGTGCCTTTCTTCGGCCCTTTGATCTGCGTTGCAATACATACAGCTGCTGCTTCAGATATCCGAACTCCCTCGTACACGTCACCATGAAGAACTCTTTCTTTAAAGATAGGCCCTAACCTCCAGCCCTCCTCAGAGCCTTCAAATTGAAAGACATAATCTTCCGGCGGCGGCACGACCCAGATATCATGTTCATCCATGGCTTTAGAGCACCTGTCGATTGATGCGGAGTCACAACAGGATAATCTTAAGATGATAAAACCAGAAGATGTAAACTGTTACATACTATGATAGTGATAATTTCGCGTCTCTGGACTCACAAGGGGAACGGCGGGTTTTAGAGTTGATGTCTGCCAGGGCGGTTAGAGTCCTGGCGCCAGCCTGCTTAGCAGTTCGGGTCACATCCGCTAGCCAGGCAACTCCGCTCCACCAAAACGGACGGCGCTAAATTTTGTTTGCATGATTGGCCATTCACTCACGACAAGGCGCGATGCCCTGCAGATCCCGAGACCCAACAATTATGCTCGCAGATCGAGTTACTATAGGTGAGATGATAACAGGCAGGACAGAGGAGATGTGATCTTGTTGCCTAGCTCTCCTACATTCGGTTAATATGTTTGAGCTCAAGTTTCTGCGGCATATCTCTCATTGGGAGAACGATCTCCTTTGGCGCGTAGGGACGAGGCTGTACAACACTCGACTTGCAATTTGATATCCCAAAATAGCAAATACTACGTCCAGGACCAGATCTGCATCAGCAACTCAGGCGAATGCATCTCAACGTCGGGCGTCAGCTTGTTGTATGCCTCTTCATAGGCTATCAGCATCGCTCGAAGAGGAGAAGCAAGTATTGGGAAGCGCCCTTGGTTCGAATGTGTGCCAATGAATGAGTGACATCCATGGGCATGGAAGAACAACCCCTTGTATGTTTCTCGGTATCTAGACATTTCTTGTTGGGATCGCCGGATCACACGGGCAGTGCTGCTCTGCTATCAGTAGCAGGGGCTTCAGGAGACATATATAGTCGGTTGTCAACATGCTAATCGATGCATAAATTGAGAGACAGAGCATCCCTTCCTATCTATATTATCATCGTGAACCAAGTCTTTTCGCTTTGTCCCTTTCCGCTCAAGCTTCTTCTTTTGTTTCTTCCTTCATTCCGAAATTACTCCTATCATCCTTTTCTCAATAAACTCGAACTTCTCTCCCGGGAGCTACTGACTGTTTCCAGAATGGGGCCACCAAGACAGAGAGGGTCAAAGTCGGGATCTGGACGGATTCCATCTCATGACCACCAGTCTGAAAGTGCAAGGGAGAGAGAATCCAAATATAGGTCTAAAGACTCTGCGTCTCCTGACGACGAATTAACAGGACGTGCAAGAGACAGAGGGTCCAGGTCTGGATCGGACCGATCCCGGTCTGACAGATCTCAGCCTTCTGATGACTCGTCAGGGCGTGCAAGGGAAAGAGGTTCCAGATCTGGATCAGACCGGCCCCGAACTGAGAGATCTCAGCCTCCCGTTCCCAGGTCACTAGATCTACCGGATCGTACCAGAGGAAGATCCCACAATTTTCCCCTTGGGAAGCCTGAGAAGTCACCTCCTGTAGATTACTTTGACGCGATGGACTTGACAAAGGATCGTCTACCGGAAATCCAATCTGAACCAGACCGCTGTACCGGGAGTTCTGCGGTTCATACGGACCTCAAATTCAACGGCAGACTAGTGCCGTGGAAATCATTTGAACAAGATGTGCACGATGTTTTCAGGAAGGTCTTCAAAAACCCGATTACCCGCAAGAAACTACATGTTGTATTAAGCCACCCGGGCGAAGATGCAATTAGCAACGAGCACTATTTGTGTGGAGAAGAACTTTCAAGCAGTGGCCGTTACGTCCAGCATGCCCTTCATGTCATGACCGCTGTTGGGAATGACCTGGGTTTCAAGCTGCGATTCGGTGATTGGTATACCAGCTATAAACATGAGCGGGCATCTGGTACCCGGAAGAAATCTGGCGCTGGATCGAGCACTTCAGACGTGCAGCATAACACCAGAAACAATAGAATTATCCCGGATTATGCGTTGCTCGCAGAAAACCCAGACGATGAAGATGCCTCTTATGCCCGTGCACTCGGAGAGGCGAAGTCCCCATACGGGGCCCATGATCTTGCAAGCTGGGTCCAAGACGCATATAAAAGTAAGGACGAAAAGCTTCGCAAACTTCTTGGTAAGTTTCTTTCCACTTCGTTCATTATGTTGAACTAGTAATGCTAACAAGAAGAAAAGGCCAGCTGGCTAAGTATATGTTCCGTACGAAACTGAGATATGCATTCGTCACAAGTTATACTACTACGGTATTTCTAAAGCAGGATATAGACCGTGATAATGTGCCCGTTCTGTTATATTCCCCAGGTATACCTTTTGATAATACGGCCATCCTTCCCGATGATACAACCTCCCTCCAAACAGGAAAAGCCCGAAGCGCTGTGACTCATATTTCACAAGTCTCTGTCCGAGAATGCATGCTCTTTCTCCTACATGAAGCCAGGTATGGCAATTGGAAAGGAAATATCAATTGCGACTACGAAGACTGGGTCCAGCAAACCAAACGAAGCTCTAAGGCCAATACAAAGGACGTTTATAATCCTAGGCCTCCGCCAGTACAACCAAGTGCCTCTGATATGTGGAAGCAAAGAAAAGGGAAAGGGCGCCAGAGGGAAAGAGGTGACGATTCTGAATAATTATCCAGTCAGATATTACATGCTACTTGTCTATATAAATCCTTTTGAAGGGGCTGCAAAAAGAAAAGAAAAAAAAAAAAAAAAAAAAAAGGGAAAAAGAAGAGAAACAAAGATAAAGAAAAAGAAAAAGCAAGAAAAAAAATAGGAAAAGAAAAAGGGAAGAAAAAATAATGTTTTGCCTTGCAGTTGCTCACAGTTATGTGTTTTGTGTTCACTTATGTGTGTGTGCGCGCTTTTTGCTTTTTTTTTTTTTTTTTGCCCAAGGGTCACTCACTCCTTTTTTTTATATACAGTGCATCTTGTTAGAGTTTGATATAATTGGTGTTGCTATTGGTAGATTGATAAATATTGTTACATTTTAAGCTCTTAGAAATATCTATTGAGCATGGCTCTCGCCTGCATATACATAATTTCAGATAAGTTGTATCCTATCTGGTTATTCACTTTAGGTCTTTCCTATCATAACATCCGAAACCCTACGCATCTTTCCTACGAGTCATAATAGACATGCCCAAGATTTCTCCAGCATAAATTTAGCATCAGCGTTCCAGAAGCCGCTTATACTTACATGTTGAGGCGGCTAGATTAGCATTCATTATTCCTTAACTGGTGAAAAGAAACAGAGATCTACAGATTGACTTCCGGCCCTGCACGAGAGAATCAAAATAGATTGCTTTTTCGCAGTTTAAATACGAAGCGGGTTAGTTGAGATGATGATAATTCAGTGGCAAGCCTCTGCATCTATTAGTGATATGTATGAAATCTGGGGACGATCAAAACTGAATGACCTGACACAATAAAGCTGACGCTGCTATTAGAGTATTGGAGTGTCGATAAATATTAACAGACGCGGGACTACGGGAACCCTGATTCCTTGTACACCATAGCACTACTCGGTGTATGTCAACGTCAACCAATAGCTCATGAGACTGGCCAGTGGCATGTAGTCTGGTTTGTTGATTCATCTCCCGAAGTGTGAGGGTCCGTCGCCTTCTAACCTTAACTATGACCGAGATTCTTCCACTAAGTCGGATATAAATACACGGCTTAGTATAATTAATTGAGACAAGAGGCATCTTGATCATATTGAGCCTGACTCGAAGGAGGCTATTTCAAGCCAGTGGCACGGGAGACTCACGTCATTCCAGCTTGTATGGTATGTTTTATCCGATAACCACGACGTTGATTCGTATGAGGGCGCAGCAGGCTTTATCATTTTTACTAGAAGGGTAACAGTATTAAGTCGAGTGGCAGGTCAAACCTGTTTTGTTTTGCGCATTCTGAATCAATGTGGGGGTGGGTGTGTCTGATGATCGCCCCGTCCGCCATCACGTCTGGAGGCATTCAAAGCCAGTTTCGAATGGTGGTGTCCATGAATAAGCCCGCACAGCCCCTCTTCGCAGTAAGATTAACTCACATAAGTGACTGATTGTTCGGCTGCGACTACCGTGATCACCTTATCATCTTATCTCAGCTGCTCGATATGGAATGTATCATTTGGCGGCGACCGGAGATCCGACCCCTCACCCAATAAGGCGTCTTCATGTCTCTACCTCGACGACCCTCGAATAAAGTCGCTGTCCAAGTTCGCATCTAACTTTCACCATGCTGTCTCAAGGGGATTCCTGATTTGATACATTCTTACAGGCAGCAGGACGCCCGCCTGAGTCACCAGGGCAATGCTCTAGTCACCCACACCATGTGTGTGCCCGGCACGTGGGCTTCTACCAAGATCGCAGCGACAATCCGGGGTCAGCGGTGTTTATAGGGACCAGGATCCTCACTCTGGCCTTCAAGCAAACCGAGAACTTCTTTATCACTAGTTTTACTTGGCTCTGTTGCCAAGAAAAGGGTCATATTGGTCTTTCCAGCAATACCCAGTCGTTCGTTTTGCTGGGCCAGGCGGATGCGTGGTGCATCTCTTTTTACTTCTCGTTATTCTCTCGCCCAGGGAAGTGATTACTCCCTTCGATCCATTCTTTCTTGAGAAACGCAGTCGCCTTCGGCTTATTAAAAGAAAATTATCGATGCCACTATTTCCCCGTCACGTTCGACATCATACTTGGCCCTATTGTGGACCTGCTCCCCGCAGTCATGATCGTGAAGATCGAAGGCTGCGCCACGCCACGCGACACCGATCTAGTCTCAGGGATTACTTCCTGGCTCTAGAGGACTCGAGTGCGAACCCACTATACCGTGATGTATTTTTTGAAGACGATGCAGCATCTGCAGGCATAGTCCGCTCCAAGAGCGCACGTTCGCGTCGACCTTGGTCGAGCCCCAAGGATGAAGATGAGATCGTCTCCACCGTCACCAAGGCAGATGGTACACCTAAAGCTGTTCTGAGACGCGTTGTCCTCCCGCAACTTGACAAGGCACGGCATATGTTTCCCAAGCATAGCATGTCTCCGCGAGGCGATACGGTGGTGATGGCATATATGGAGGTCTCTGCACCGTTGAGGCCTCCGACAAAACCGAGGGACTCGAGGGAGATACAGATCGGAACATCCTCAGAGCCCGTTCTCGAGAGACACCATCGTCGATGTCACTCGGAACAACCGCGGGCATGGAGAGAACCCAGTGCCAGTCTCTGGACACTGCTGGAGGAGTAACAGCATTCAGAGGCGTTTTGTGGATATGGAATGCATTTCCAGGAGTTTGTGATTGCAGATCCTTTTCTCTCAATCTTACTATTTACGCTTCATTTAAGCACTTGCATAGGTTGTGTTTTTTTTTTTTTTTTTTTTTTTTTTTTTTTTTTTTTTTTAAAATTTGCTGGGGGAAGATTTTTTTCTAATTTTAATGGTGGTGATTTATAAATAGCATAAGTTAAAATTTT
>JAMADQ010000023.1:0-253627 GCA_023624055.1 Paecilomyces sp. PK2413
GATTATTAGCTATATAGTAGTTTAATCTCTATTTGAATATCTTTATGTTTCGATTTTTAATAAATGTTTGAAGTTTTTTGCTTAAAAGCTGAGCCCACCCCAGAAATTACAAAATTACTGGGGTATATTCAGCTCCTGGGGTAGGCTAAGCTCGTCCTGGGGTAGGCTTAGCTGTATACCCCTAATTTTAAATTAATAAATAACTAATTTATTCTAGAATTAATAAAAGTTTTTTTTTGAAAATATATCTTTTGAAAGATATAATTATACTAATATATATAAAAAGTTTTTTAAGGTAGAATTAGACAAAAGAAAATTTATAATAATAGAATTATTTTTACTTTTTTTAGAATTAGTATCTTTTTTCTTTAAATAAGCTTTATTTTTTTTTTTATATAATCTATTTTATTATAGTTAAAGTAATAATTCTTTTTTTAATATTATATTTATTCTTTAAGTAATAGTTTAAAATATTTTTTTTAAAAATTCTTTATTATTTTTATATTTATTTATATCTACTTTTATTTTTTAGAAAGATAGAGTTTTTTTTATTAATATTGTTTGTTTGTTTATTTGTTTATTTTATTCCTTACTCTGATAAATATAGCCTAAAGGCTATGCCGGAGATTCTAACTATACTATTCTAGGTCTATTTTACTATATTAATCTCTAGTACCTGCTAACTGCTGGCCGCGGAGTAGCAAAACTACTCTGTTATATTAATACAGATATATATAATAATTATATATATTACAGGTATTATACCTGTTATCTGCTAGAATCCTAATATAGAAATATATATAATTAAATATATTTATAGATATTACAATTGCCTTCCTGTAATATCTTTCTAAATCTTTTTTAGCTAGATTATCCTGCTAGCTGCTAGTCTAAATCTCTTCTTTATAGATCTTTATTTTCCAAACTATATAGTTAGATAGTAAATACCTAGTCTGTTATAGATTAGTTATAGGGTTCCGGACTACTTATATTTAACTTTGCCAGAGTAGATATCTAGTTCTTTCCTTGGTATTTTACAGAGATTACAAATATTTTATTTTAGTAGATATTATTCTATACCTTTTAAAATAGGCCTTAGGGTTTCTATAGAGCTCTATACTAGGTTTATATCTAATAAATATAGAAGAAGTATAAATAAACTAATATATTCTTTTTATCTATAGGTATCTTGAAGCTATAAGTTTTATTATATCTAGATATATTTTAGTTATCTGGTAGTATCAGTAAGCTAGTTATAGCAGGCCCTGCAAAATATAGAATTAGATCTATAGTAAGTAAGAATTAGGCTATTTATTTTATTTAATAATTATCTATAAGAAATTCTGCTAGTTATTATAGTTATATTTTGAGAGGCTATATTTTATTTTGTAGATTATTATAGAGAATATAATTAAAAAGTATATAATAAATTATTTAGAGAATTTAGTTATAGAAGCAGTATTCTAAATTAAATATTCTGATATCTACTAGAAAGATACAGAGGCTAATTTTACCTATCCAAAATTATATTAGGATACTTATTTCTGTCTAGATAAGGCCTTAGTATAGGTCCAGAGACTTAAGTATAATAGTTGGAAGCTATTGTTAAAATAGAATATTATATTTAGTCTATATCTAGCTTTACTTCTATTCCTGTTTAATAACAGTCTTAATCTACTAGTCTACTATAGAGTAAGTAGATATAGCTGCAGCTAGTATATTAAATAAAAGGAGAGTAAGATTTGCTTGAAAACTATTACTATACTAGCCTATAGTCTATTATACTGTAAGGTCTACTACCTTATTACTGGAGATTCCGATATATATAGGAATCTAGTAAAAATGGATTTTAATACCTAGACTAATATTTTGCTAATTATTCAGTTTCTTGAAAATAATATATAGCAAAAACTATTCTAATAACTGATCTGGCTATTATAGAGTCTTGAGAATTCTGGTTATCTATAAAGATATCTATAGATTATTCCCAGAATAGTAGAAAGATAGCAAGACAGAGAATAAGTATAATATTAGTAAGCTTTATAAATAGAACTTCTAATTATTATACTATATTTATATAGGCTTATTACTATATAAGGAATTCTAATACTATTATAGCTATACTAATATAGCTATTAATATTAAAGCTATCTATATATATTTAATATTAGTTTAGTATTCTAAGTATCTAAATCTTATAATTTGCTAGAGCTATAGTTATAAACTTGTTAATAGTAATATTAGAGATCTACTATTATAGTATTATTATAAATAGAATTTAGAATTCCAGATACTAAATATTAATCTTAGTAATTAGTTTAAATTCTTTTTTTGCTATTTATAGGGGGATTTATAATAGAAGATTATAGTAGTAGTAATAGTATATAAGAAGGTTATAGTATAATAGAATAGATATAATATAAATTAATATTTATATATAAAGCTTTTATAGGCACTATCTTATTAATAGAAAATATAGTTCTGCATTATAGGTATCTTTACTAATTAACTAGAATCTATTTAAGATAACCTTATTTATATTCCTTTGGATTATAGTCAGCATATAAATCTACTTATTATATAGGTAGGAATAGCTTTAGATATATAAGATATACTAGACTAATACTATATATAGTATAATTAATATAATATATATAATATAGACCTGCTAGAGGTTTTAGAACAAAAGGCTCTATTAATCTTCTTCCAGAATACAGATAGCCTGCAGCTGTTAAAAAATATAGATATAGATTATCTTTAGATATAATTAAAACTAAAGATAATAGTTAAAAATAATTCTGAAGAAATAGATTCTATAGATTACAGTAATCTATATATTATTAAAAAATTAAAGTACTATTCTGCAGGGGATTTTATTATCAATTTCTGATTTATTTTCTGGGATAGCAGGAGTCCAGACAAATGGATAGATATATTCTCTAAAGGAGTAGAAGTATATAAGCTGGAACTTAAAGAGAGTAAAGATTAAGATATATTAAAATATTTAGTTAAAGACTAGTTTTATAATTTAAAAGAGAATTTAATAATTAGTTTCCTTTATAATATATATAACTAATATATTAGTATTATTAATATATCTAAATTTATAGATACTGTAGATACTCTTCTTTCTAAAAAGATCTATATTATAGAAGAGATATAGGATTAGAAAAAATAAAGATCTCTGCAGAATCCTGGTATAGATAGAAAAGTAGAGTTTAGTAAAATTAGCTAGATATAGCTCTATATAGTAGCTAGAAAAAAAGCTAGTTATCTAATTAATAATAATTTTTAAAATATAGTGTTTCTGGAGATTATACAAGAAGTAAGTATAGAATATATTATTAAAGACTCTAGAGATATCTAACAGAAGTATAAAGATAATTTTTCTATATTTTTATATAAAATAGATCTTCTTAAATATAGTATAGATTATAATATCTATATTTTATCCCTTTTGCCTATTAAAGTAATTCTTTGGGAATAGCTTAAATTATTCTGCCAGATAGCTAATATAGTATATAAGGATTCCTTTAAGAACTTTGTTAAGAATATTAAGAAGAGTAATTAGCTAGTAGATTTTAAAGATTAAGTAGTTCTCCTTAGTAGGTTTCTATAGGATAATAGTCTTAGCCTTATAAAAGTAGACTGAGTAATATCTATAGTAGAAATAATAATTAAAAATATTAATTAATAGAAGAATTAGTATTTTTATTATTATTTAGAATATCTAATTAGTAATACTATCTAGTCTAGGTGCTTTATTAGCCTCTAAATTATAGAGTATTTATTAAAGTTTAGTTTCTATAATCTCTGGAATAGACTTGTGAAAAACCCGGGTCGGGTAGACTCGAACCCTGAACCTAACCCAGCCTAAGAAAAGTAGGGAAAATCTACTTTTTTATATAACTTATTTAATATTTAATTTTTTAATTTTTTTATTTAATATTATAGTAAATTAGGCTTTTAGATTTATATTATTTCAATTAGAATTAAAATATCCTTTAATTTAGTAAAGTTATTTTATTTTGAAGATTTAAAGATTTTAGAAAATAAAAGTAGGCTAAAACCTATTAGGCCTAAAGTAAGTTAAACCTAGATTATTTAGGTTTAGCTTGGGTTTTCAAAAACAAGTCTACTCTAGAATCTTAATAGGCTTAGAATAGAAATAACCCTAGATATTATTAAGAAAGACAGCTAGTAGATTAGAAAAAAAAATCTTAATAAATAGTTTAGCTTTCTGTTTAAAAAGATAGATTATTCTATTACTCTTTTGAAATAGTAAGATATATACTAGATAACAAAAGGTATAATTCTTAATCTATTTAACTAGTTTCTAGATCTAATATATATTCTAACTATATATAGTAATATAGTCTTAGTATACCTAGGTATAAAACTTATAGATAGTATATTTACTAATATTAACTAAAAAACAGTATTCTGTTATCTATTTATTAGAGATAGAATAGTAGTATTTTGTTTAATAGTTATTAATCTAGTATTAAAACTATTTTACTTTTGTCTGTATCTAATAGCAGACTAGAATAAAGTTAGATTAAAACCAAGGAATAATATCTAATATTAATATAGCTACTTTAATAGCTATCTATAGGATTTCTATAATATAGTTAATATACTAGTTGATTTCTATAATAAACAGGTAGTACCAGATTAGTAGAAGAGGTTTTAGAAGGAGTAAATCTAATATCTCTATAAACTTTTTATTATTAAAGTATTTTTAATCCTATTTTTTCTGCAATAAAATAATCTATAACTAGGTATTAATTTTTATTTCAATAAGCTTATAGTTAGAGATACTAGCTAGACTATAAATAATCTAGATATAGCTAATTTAATCCTGCAGTTTCTATAATATTAGACAGAGATTAATTATACTACCTATATTACTGGTACTAATAGCTCCAGAACAGATAATTAGTTCTAGCAAGATAATTATTACTAATAGAGTCTGCTTAATTAGAATTTGAAAGTATTTTGTTTAAAAAGAGTTATTCTAACTTAAAAAGAGAATTTATAAGTTATCTCTAGACTATAGTAGATTATAGATATTAAAATCTCCTATTATTATATATTCAGATACTATTTCTAATAAATAATATTTATAATAGTTCTCTTCTATTGCAAACTTTATAGTAGCCTAAAATACTTATTCTAGATCTTTTATTCTAGAATTAGTTATAGTAACTAGTTTGTTATAGACTATATAAACAAAGATACCAGGATAATTAGATTGGAGGCAAATTCTAATAATAAAAATATTATAGATATAATAAATAAAAGTCCAATCTAATCTATAATATATATATAGATATATCTGTAATATAACTAATTATTTAATAATTAGCTAAATAAAAATATATTAGGTATAGAACTCTAGAAAGTAATAGATAGTATTTATTTATAAATAGACTTACAGTTTCTAAATAATAATAATAAAATATTTAAGAATCTTATTATTATAAAGAAGAATTACTATTATATAATTTAATAAGTATTATATATTATATTGAAAAATACACAGTATCTCAAAATCTCCTATTATAGAATATAAAGATTTTGTCTCTAATAGATAGTATAGAATTATATTTCTCTAGCTTATATTTCTTATTATAGGAGTTAGCCTAAATATAATTATATATATCTGGCTTATCCCTTAATATATAATTATATTAATATCTCTAGCTCTAGAATTCTTCTAGTATAACTGTTATATAGTCCTTTATACAGAACCGGACCTCTTCCTAGAATCTTATATATAGCTTAAACTTTAGATTAGATAACAAGATAGGTTCTTTTATAGTAAAAACCTATTAAATAATATCTAGTTAACTCTTTTTATTAGTTATTCTTCTCTTTCTACTGGCAAGCTTTAGTATAGAGATAGAATTAGTCTTCTAATACTTTGGCTGGTTTTTTAATCCTTTTAGATAGCTATATTTCTAAGACTAACTACTAGAATTAATTAGTCTAGTACTAAATATCTTACTTCTAATAGCTAATATATTATAATATATTTATATAGGGATTTTAATCAGGATTAGCTTTCTATTATTAATAGATTCTAAAATTAACTAAGATCTTAATCTAGCTGTATTAGTAATATTCTGGAGAGATTTCTAGTTAACTATAATATTATAATAGTATATACTAGATATTATTATATAGACTATTAGTATTAGAATTAGAGCAGAAAGTAATAATTATATTAATTTAGAAAAGTTAGAATCTATAAAGATTAATAAAAATAAAGATTTCTCTTCTATAAAAGTAGTTTCTATTAATATCTAGCCTAAGCTAGATATAAAACCTATAATATAACTGGTTAAACTTCTCTTTAGAACTTTATTAACCTTAGTTAGATTTAGTACTGGTATTAGTATTATTATTAGAGAGATTAGAACTATTAGAAAATATATCTCTAATATTAATTTGAAGAAGAATAGTAACTAGACTAATAATTAAGATTAGAATAAGGAAAGAAATATAATAAATAATAATAGCTTTATTATTATAATATTTCCTATTATAGAATCTAATCCTTAAAATATATATATATTATTTATATCTAGATTAATTATTGCTATTCTACTAATCTCTATCTTTAGAAATACTAGATAGACTAAGAAAAACTAGACTTTCTTTTGTTTTTTACTCTTTAAGGTTCTTTGGAATTTCTACTTTATTAAATAGTTTAGATTAATAGCAATATAATTAATATAATAATTAATATAGCAATATTTTTTAGAGAAATATTATACAGAATAGTATTTCTTAGAATAGTTATTAGTATAAATTAGATATTAAACTAAAACAATACAGATTAAAGCAATATATCTAAAAATATAATATTTGAGATACTATATAATACAGAATCCAGGATTATAAAGTTTTATATAAAATACTAATCCCTAAAGGGATAGATAACTCTATTTAAAGAATCTGTTTATAATCTCTAGATTATCTAGAATAAGTAGTAATAAGGACTTCTATTTTTTAAGATATAATATGCCTCCAGCCTAACCAATATAGAGAATCTAGACTATTAAAAAAGGGTTTTTTTAAAGAATTTTCTGCTATACCTTCTAGATATCTTATAATTTAGAAAGAAAGTCAATAGAAATATTATATATAAGAAAACTATACTGATTGAAAAGAATATAGGCTTATATTTCTAATATTAGCTTTGAAAGCTAGTCCTATATATTATATAGCAAATATTCTTGCATTTTAATATTATATATAAATAGATTAAGATTATTACTCTTTAATTTTTTAATAATAATTATTTAAAAATTAGCTATAAACAGATTTTAGCTTAAGACTAAGATCTTATTAATTTTTTCTATAATAACCAGTATAGCCTTATTATAATATAAGGAATCTGGGCCTTTCTATTAGATTTAGATATATATATTTTTGTCTATAATTAATACTATAGATAATAAGCTATTAAAGATTATAGCTTATAGATCTAATAATAAATCTTTAATAATTCCTAGATTCTATTATTCTAGGCACTATATTTATAGTATAATAAAGAATAATAAGATTTCTTAAATATTCTCCAATAGACTCTCTAGAGTAACTATCTAACTATTAAAAATAGTTAAAGACTATTTCCTATATCTACAGTTAAATAATTTAATTATTATCTTATATATCTTTTTTGCAAATGCCTTAAGATACTGTATACTAAGGTATCTCTAAGAATTAAACTTAATAAACCTTTTAATTATATTGCAGTATCTTATAAAAGTAAAAATCTAATTAATAATAGAATTAGAATCTCCGGCTATTAATTCTAGCTATTCCTTAGATTTTGGAGCTATAGAGAATAGAAAAGAGAATATCTAATTACAATAGATATAATTTTAAATATATATTATAAAAGATAGCTTTCTGTCTAGTATATAAAGAAATATTAAATTCTATAAAGATTTTAGTATTAGTAATCTAAAAACAATTATAATATAATTTAACTAGATTAATACTATAGTCTCTAGATACTTAATAAAAAGAGAAATACTAAGCTAGTTATTATTAATTATTTAAAGTCCTTATTTAACTATAATAGAGGCTCTAGAATAGTAATTTATTTTATTTATTAAATATGCTAATTATTAATATAGATATTAACAATATATAAAATAGAATTAAAATAGTTTTTTAGAGTTAAAAAGAGTTCCTGCTAATAGAATAAAGAAAAGAGAGTATTTAAATAATTAAATAGTTAGAGATAGTTATACTACTAATACAGATAAAAGTAAAGTTAGATATAATTATAGTATTTTATAAAAGATTAATTAGTATTATAATGCTATAATAAATCTCTTGCCTTAAAGATATAATAGAATAAGCTTAAACAAGTAGATAAGTTAAATAAGGATAGAACTCAAAGATATAATAGAACAAGCTTAAACAAGCAGATAAGTTAAATAAGGATAGAGCTTAAAGGTATAGCAGAGTAAGCTTGAATAAGTAGACAAGTTAAACAAGGATAGAGCTTAAAGGTATAGTAGAGTAAGCTCGAATAAACAGACAAGTTAAACAAGAATAGAGCTTAAAGGTATAGCAGAGCGAGCTTAAACAAGCAGACAAGTTAAATAAGAATAGAGCTCAAAGGTCGTTCGCTCGACCTAGAACGGGCGAAAAAAAGCGGCCCACTTTGTATAGGAGAAATGCTATAGATAGTGCGCAGAACCTATACAAAATCGTTCCCCCCCCCAGCTACTTTCGTGCACATAAACCGTTGCACGCAGTTTCCAGGGCTAATAGAGGTTGGTAAGTCTATCTTTTTTTTTTTTTTTTTTTTATTAATATATTTATTACTAATCTAGCTAGAACTAAAAATATAGATTAATTAAAGATTTTAGATTTTTTTAGTTTAGTTTTTAATTTATAGCTAAAAAAGCTAGCTTAATAATATTTATAAAAATATTTTAATAATTTAATAAATCTATCTAGATCTTAGATTATAGTTTTATATAGAAAATATAAAACCAGATAATTCTATTATTATTAAATCTTTTGTTTTAATTCTATTTAGTTTTATTTAAACTAATATAGAAAAGCTCTAATAGTTTAATTTAAATATTATATTAGATTCTGAAATTTTACTATTATAGTTTATTTTTGAAATTAAAGATTATTAAATAGATTTAATAATTATATTTTAAATTCTATCTAAGATATTATTTTGAATTTAAGATTCTTTTATTAATATATCTAGAATTAGATAGATTTTCTTTCTAATAGAACTATTATATAGAAGATTTTTTAATTTTTATTTTTAAATAATAAATTATAATAGATTAAGTATTTATCTATATATTAGTACTATTAATAATAAATATTTAATATAATAGTTTAATATTTCTAAGAATTAAAAAGCTTTATTCTTAATATAGATTTAAAGTAATTTATAAAGAAAAACTCTATAAATTTCTTAGTTATATTAGTTATAATCTCTTCCAGAGAAATTCTAATAGATTCTCTTTCTTAGAATTCTAATATTAAGAATTCTAGTATTATCTGTAAGTTAGAATCTTTATTAGTAAATTTATTAAAATAATTAGTATCTTTAAATATATTATAATATATTAAATAATCTAAATTATAAGAAATAGAAGCTTTAGAGAATACTAGTAAATAATTAGATTAACTAGTTAATATAATAAAAGCTTTAATATCTTTTATATAAAGTCTTTCTAGCTTCTAACTACTTCTACTAAAAGAATTTAGTATAAGAATTTTAGTATATAATATTATTTAGAAGATATAGATAAGATTATATTAAAATAGATTACTAGCTTTTTAAAATAATAATCTAGAATTTTAATATAGACTATTTAGAATCTCTAGAATCTTAGAGATTTAAAAACTCTGCACTAATACTTTACTTTATACTTGTATATAATATTCTTATATATAAGTTCCTTTAGAAGTTTAAGAACTTCAGGATACTAAAGTTAGATTACCTGTTTAGAGTCTAGTAGAGAACTAGAGTTCTAATATTTAAGTATAGAAACTATTTAAATAAATTATAAAGTTTAAAACTACTATTAAAAAGAAGAAATTCTTTTTTTCTCTAGATTTATTTATTAAGTTAGTAAATATAATCTGCTAGTTTATATAATATATTTAAGATAAATCTATACTAAATACTATTAAATAGAAGATTTATAGTATTAAAAAATAGCTAAATTACTATTTAGTTTATAAAGACTAAATCTTTAAATAGTTTAATATTTTTATTATATAAACTAATTATATAGTTACTAGCCTACTACTATATTCTTCTAGAAATTATTATATTATAATATAGCTTTATAAAGCTATATAATCTTATCTAAATTCTTTATAATAGAATTAAATAATTAAATATTTAGTATTTTATCTTCTATAAATAGTAATAAACTATTTAATATATTTAGTCTAATTATAAGTTCTTTACTATTAAAAATAAATCTATAGATTTATATAAAAAGTATTATAGTCTCTAATCTCTATAGTTAACTCTCTATATTAGAAAGAGAAGAAACTTATTAAAAAGATAAACTATACTATTATATAGACTAGAAAATAGATAGTAATATATTATAATATTATTAGATAGAATTCTTTCTAGTAATAATATAATTCTTTAAACTAATAGTCTAGAGAATATAAAGTAGTTAATATAGTATAGTATATAAATAAAAGTATTTAGTAATTATATAAAGATTAAGAAATAAATATTTTCTATTACTATATATTAGATTAAAAAAAGTATATTTATTTTATATTAGATTATTAAATTAAATATTTTTCTTACTATATCTATTCTAGTAGTCTTAGTCTAGACTATAGCTTAGACTAGTTAATAGTCTAGTTTAGTCTAGTTTTTCCAAGATTTTAAACTATAAAAATAGTTTTAATCTAGTTTTTTAAAATCTTTAAACTATAATAGTTTAAAGTAGTTTAATCTAGTTTTAAACTAAAAAAACTAAACTTTAATTAAAGTTATTATCTAATCTAAATTAGATTAATTAAACTTTAAATCTATAAATAAAAAATAATTTATAATTTATAATTATATTTATATATTTTTTTCTAGAAATTTAAATATAGTTATTATATTATTTTAAAGTATAGTTTAATCTAAAAATAAAAAGAAATTTATAAAAAAATTATATAAAAATATTGCATTATTAATAATATTATATATATATATTATATATGCAGTTATATATATATATTAAAATTTGCAAATACAAAATAAATCTAATCTAATAGATTTAAATATTATAAATTAAGTTAAATTAATATTTAATTAATAATTTACTAGAATAATTTTTAAATTAAATTAAAAATAAATTTTCTAAATTTTTAATATTAAATATTTTATATTAATATTAAAAATCGAATTTACCTCTTATTAAGATAGATTTACAGTTAAAAAATCTATTTAAAATTAATAAATAATATAAAACTAGTTTAAAAAAAATAATATTAAAATTTAAAGTTATAGTATTGTAAGAAAGGTATAGAATAATATAGTATTAGTCAGGTTATAGTAAGACTAATTACTGGAAAGAGAAACTCTCCAGCGCAGATATACTCTAGAAGATATACTGTCTGGATATTATATAATATAAAACTAATACTCTGTATTATTCTGAATAGAATTCTATATATAATATATACCTTACAATTGCCTCCTCCCTTTATATATCTAGTCTCTCAAGTACTAAGTAATATTATTATATATCTTTAGATACTTCTAGTATAGCAGATATAATTATATAATAGAGATATTACAATATTATTATTATATAATTATATAAATATATATTATTATATTGCTAGGCAAAATATATTATATTATATATATAAAAGTATTTTAGTTGCTAGGCACTAATTTGCTACAATAATACAGAATAATATAGTTAAAAATAGTCTACTATAATATACTATAGTATAAGATAATTTGCATTATATCTTTAAATATATTTTATTTTTCTCTCTAGTCTACCTATCCTGTATACTATATAAATATCTCTTTTTCTGTATTTCTTCTATTTTATAATACTATTCCCAGTTTTATAATATAATATACTATAGTAATTAATTCTCTAAACTAATCTATACTTTCTTCTAGTATAAAAAGTATTATATTATATTATAGTTATATTTATTATATTTCTATATAAAATTATTACATCTAGCTATACTATAATAATACAGCTTTGCAGCCCAGTTTTAACTATTAGATAGTATATTTACTAATATTTATTATAGTATCAGATAATATAAATATTCCCTTTGCAATCTTTAATTCCAAAAACAATATTTTTAGTTTCTTTTTCTTAAAGAATATCCTATACTAATTTTATCCAGTATTAATATTCTATATCCTCTATCTCTACCTTCCATCTCCTATTAAGGAGAAAGAAAACAAGAATAATATTACTGCTCTCTCTGTACTCTTCTTTAAGAAGGATAATAATAATAATAATAATAATAATAAGTTTATATACTTCTATCTTTACTGCATATGCCCTTCTCTCAAGGAGAAGGATAAAGAGAAGAAAGAAGAGAAAAAGGATTTTAAAATAATATTATTTTTCCTACTATTTCTATGCTAGTACTGCTTCTATTATATTGGCAAGGAGTCTAGCTAGATTCTGTATATCTTTAATACTGGCCAAAAGTATAACTATTACCAGTAGCTATACTAACTCTATTTTTTTATAAGTAAAATAATATATATTCTAATTCTGTATTGTATTTATTCTAATATTTTATATTTTAGATTTTTAATAATTCTACTGTCTGTAATATAGTCTATTACTTATTAGATATTATTAGTCCTCTTCTAATCCAGTTTGTATTTATCCGGAAGTTTAACCTTGTAGTACAAAACTATAAAATAGAAATAATTATTATAGAATACTATTTCCAGTATTTCAAGGAGGTATTAGATATATCTCCCAAGATAATTAATTCTTTATAGTCTTTTAGCAAGATTATAATTTTTTTTTTTACTAGATAATTACTAATATCTAATAGTATTAGGCCTAGCTTTAAGATACTGTTTTACCCTTTTATATTACTAATCTTTGTCTTTTCTAGTTTTATATTTTTATTCCTGTTTTAGCAGGTATTAGACTTCTTTAGATAAGTTATAGTTATATTAATATTATAGTATCTATTATTAATATTATATAGCTTATAAATAATTTGTTTTTTTTACTACCTTTAGATATTTTCTTTTTAGTTTCTGTTATATCCTTTTAGACTATTGTTAGGAAGTTTTTGTTTAATATTTTTAATTCTGTACTTTAGTACTAGACCCTTTTTTAAATTAATAGAATCTGGTTTTTTCCTATATTTTCCTTTTTTTTGGAAGTTTTTCTCTATATTTTTTTATAATATCTATAGTTATTTCTGGATTTTACTTCCTATATTTTTATAATAAATCTTAGATCCCTTCTAAATTAGATTCTGTTTTTTAAGAATTATAATTTTGGAAATATCTCTTTTAGTATATTAGATAGTATATCTATTTTCCCTTTCTTTCTGTTTTTAGTATACTTTTAACTTTCTATTATTCCTTATCTTTAATTTTTATAAAATCAGAATTTCTAACTTTTTCTTCTTTTATATAATAGGACTCCAATAGGAAAATATAAAAAACAGAATATATATTCCTATAGTATATAGATAGGTTAAGTTTATATATTTATTTTTTCTATACTATAATAATTTTAAAAAGTCTAAGAAAATAATTATTTAATTTATAACTAGAATATAGTATCTTAATATATATAATATAAAGCATTATCTATTATTCTACTAAAAAAGATATAGATTATTATTTCTAATTATAATAATACTTCTATTACTCTTTTGCATTTTGGAATTTTTTTATAAATATCTTTTATATATTTTCTAATACTTTTACTCTGTCTATTATACTTTCTGCCTTACCAATTTCTATTAGTTTATTAATATCTATATATAATTCTAATAAGTACTCTATAAGTATTTTAGCAGGAATAATATTTATTATATTATATCTTAATTTATTATATATTAGTTATACTATTAATAATAGGCTGGCCTAATTATCCTGTTTGAAATTAGTATATACTTATAGGTAATACTCTAGAACTTGGTTCTAATATTCTATCTATCCATTTATCTATAGGTAAAATATAGTAGACAGGCCTTTTCTTATACTTAGCCAGTTATATAGTATAAACTAATATTTATTAATAAATAGTAACCCCCTATTACTAATAAATCTAGTAGGAATTCTATAATTTTTAAAGATTATATCTAGTATTAGATCTGCTAAGTCTGGTATATCTATTTTCTTTATACAAGGGATATAGGAAATCTATTTTATTAAAAGGTCTATAATTATTAGTACTGTATTATATACTATATCTCTCTATTATAAAGGAGGTAGTCCTATAATAAAATCTAACAAGACTATTTTAAATAGTTTTGCAAAAATTAATAAAGACTTTAGTATATTATAAAATTTATAATACTTAACTATAATCCTTTAGTAAATATTATATATTTTAATATATTCCTTAATATCCTGCATTATACTATATTAGAAGTATTTACAGGTAATATTATTATAAATATATTATACCTTAAAATATCTTTCCGTGGGGTTATTATAATAGATATATAAGATCTCTTGTCTTATTATAGCATCTCTAGAAATATATATATATTTCTTATGTTTAAGTAGGCTATCTTTGTCTAACTTCTAGGCTAATTACTTAGTCTATATATCTATACTTTTCCTATTATATTCTTCTTCTATAAGTCTGTAAGCAAAGGTATTCTTTTTTTATTTAACTTATATAAGATCTGCAAAGGATATAGTTATAGTATTATTATAGACTATTTTAAATTAGATAGTTATTATTACTATAACTTATAATATTAGAAGTTTTAGAATTTTTATATTACTAGCAGTATAATCCTTAATTATATTTATATTTTATAATATATTAATTCTTTTATTAATAGGTACTGGTCTTTTATCCAAAAATCTAATATATATTATTAATCCTATTCTAAGAGATTTTAGCTTTATTTATTTTTTTTTTAGTTTAGTAGCTATTTTATATAGTAACTTCTCTCTTAAAATAGATAGTAATATATATTTTTTTTTGCTAGTTTTATAGTCTAAATATCTACTAGATATATTTGTAGAGTTTCTTTTTTCTATTCTATATTTTATTATAAAATTAAAGGTGCTAAGCTATTTAGTCTATTTAATCTGGTATTTTTTAAGCTTTTTTATAGTCTGGAAAATGTACAAATTAATATAGTTAGATAATATTACTATAGAATATTAGCTTTTTTCTAAATAATATCTCTACTATTTAAATATATCTATTATTACTAGTAGTTTTTTATTATGTATCTTATAGCTATATTTAGGAAATATTATTTTTTTTAACTAATAGGTTATAAGATATTATTACTAGTTATTTTTTTATAATTATATTAGGATTGCTAAGATAATATATTTTAATACATTAGATTCTATTCTAATCCTCTATCTAGGATTAAAGTATTGCAGTAAGAGTATACTTATAAATAATTTCTTCAGATTTACAAAGGCTTCTCTAGCCTCTACTATTATTATAAAGTATATAGAAGAAATATTAAACTCTATTTTCTTTTTCTACTATAGTATTTTTAATTTCTTTTTCTATATTATTTATGCCTCCTTTATTAATTCTATCAAAGATATATATATTTATAAGAATCCTTCTATAAATCTGCAATAGAAATTAGCAAATTCTAAAAAAACTTAGATATTATATATATTCTGGGGTTTTGGCTAAAATATAATTATTTTTATATATAATTGCTCTATTTCTATTTCTTTAAAACTAATAATATACTCTAGGAAGTTAATAGTATTAATATTAAAAATATATTTTAATAATTTTATATAGAGTTTATACTAGCATAACCTTTTCAGAATTAAATATATATATTTTTTATATTCTTCTTCTGAGTTTAAGAAAATAAGAATATTATCTAAGTAGATAATATAATATATATCTAATAGGTTACTTAGTACTCTATTAATATATACTTAAAATATTATAGGTATATTTACCAGGTTAAAGGATATAACTTAATACTTATAGTGCCCATAATATATATAGAATACAGTTTTTTATTTATCTCTTTTTTAAATATATAATTGGTAGTATATATTTTAAAGGTTAAATTAAATAAATATTATTATTCTAGATAGCCAGTCTAGTATTTTGTTAATAAATAATAATAGGTAGTAATTCTTAATAATAATTATATTAACTTTTCTGTAGTTAATATAAAGGTGCAGGAAGCTATTCTTTTTTGAAATAAATAATATAGGTATTTCTATAGAACTTTTAGATAGTCTTATTTATTCCTTCTCAAATATAAATTATATATATTTATATAATATTTGCAGCTCCTTTTTTAATAATAGATATAATAGTTTATAAAAAGGTTTTTTTCCCAGTACTAAATCTATTATATAATTATAGCCTATATATATAGGAATTATATCTGTATCTTCTTTTAAAAAGATATTTGTATATTTCTAATACTTATTGGGAAGTATAGGTTCTACTATATTTACTCTGAAAAATACTATAGTTCTATCCTTTGCTAATATTTATAGATAGATAAGATAAGCTATATTTCTCTATATAATTAAATCAATATATATTATAGTATTAATAATTTCTATTAGAGAATATTCTGGTATTTTATAATATATTTAGATCTTTTTGTTCTAGTTTAGATCTAGATTAATTATCTGGAGCTATAGATAGTCTAGAATAGTTTAATATTTCTTTATATTTATAACTTTAAATATATAGGGTTATTTTTTTATCTTTTTTTGTATATCCTATACTGAGATCTCTAGAGTATATCTTTTATATATATTAATTTTATAGCTATTAAGTGCCTTTACTTAATAGGAGATACTTTTCTTATCTGGAAAATACTCTTTAATCCAGTATTAAAATATAAAGTTATTTTTTGCTTCTAAATCTAGCAAGGCTTATATATTAATAGAATCTTTAAATATAGCTATATTAATACTAAAAATAATAGCTATAGTATTATATTTTTGGATAATAATATTTAGTACTATTATAATATAAAATACTAGAGATTCTAGTTTTTTACCTTATCTTTAGCTTTTCTAGTCTTAAATATCTTTTATTTTTTTGGATAATACCTTGCTATATATCTGGATTTGTTATAGAGATAGTATATTAATCTTTATTTAAATTTTGAGTCTGCTTTATTATTATAAATATATAGTATAAAGAGCCTTTTTTATAACTAATACCTCTTTGGTATATTTTTAAAGGATAAATCTTTTAATCTATTCTTTTATTAGGTATTCTTTTCTAATTTCTGTCAGAATTTATTTTGGTATCAGTTTATAATTATTTTTTTCTGATTAGGAATATTATTTTTAATTAATTATAGCTATATAATAAATTAACTATAGATTCCTGATTTTATTATATATTTATTTAATTTTAGATATACCTCTTCTATAACTTTAGCTTATAAGTGTTTCTTTTATTATCTTTTAGTATATAGTTTAATAAGATATAATTTATAAATACATAGTTAGATAGTAAAGTTATATATTAATTATTCTAGTCTTTAATATAATTTTAAAATAGCCTTATAAGTATTTTGTTTTAGATTCTCTGGGCTATTTAGTTGGTATAATAGATATTCTTTAAATTCTTTCTATATTAGTAGATATTCTTGCTTCTTCTTTTCTTTATATATATTTATCTATATAATAAGCAGGTCGCGATTAAGGTAGCTTATTATTTTATTTATTTTATATTTATCCAAATAAAAGGCTTTTCCTTATTATATAAAGTATAGTTCTAAATATATAATAAACTTATAATATTCTTTAGGAGTAGATTTTTTATAATATCCTTCTAGCTTTAAACTCCTAAATACTAGTGTATTATTGCCTTCTAATAATGTATTAGATTTAGATATTTTATTCTATTGGTATTTCTATCCTTGTAAAGGATTTTTTTCTAAAGATATATTTTATAATATACTATTATTAGTTAAAAGTAATAAGAATAGATTTATTTTTATTTATATATATTCTCTTTTAGGAAGTTTAATATTTTAATTTAGTTTCTATATTATTTTTAATAAAATATATTCTATCTAGTTCTAAACTCTAACTTTATATTCTAGTTCTATATATCTTTTGATTTTTCTTAATCTTTATCTTTGCTTTAAGTATTGAAGCTATACCTCTATTTCTTGGACTTAGATTATAATATCTTTATTATCTAAAAAAGATTTAGTTAGATTATTGATTAGACTCCTTTAGCTATTTCTAAATATATTATTCCTTTTATTATTATAGATAGGGCCTGTATCTTTTTTATAATATATTCTTTCCTTTAAGATAGTAGAGGACTTTTTCTAAGTCTAATATATATTTCTTTTTAAAGCTATCCTGATAATACTAGACTATTTCCTTTGATTAGATCAAAATAAGAGTAATTAGAATTATAAGAAAGATATA
Organism: Paecilomyces sp. PK2413; assembly: GCA_023624055.1. Lineage (NCBI taxonomy): Eukaryota > Fungi > Ascomycota > Eurotiomycetes > Eurotiales > Thermoascaceae > Paecilomyces > Paecilomyces sp. PK2413. Next base: position 18,635 of record JAMADQ010000023.1, read on the forward strand.
GAATAGTATAGTATTAGTTAAATTATAGCAAGACTAATTATTAGAAAAGGAAACTTTCTAATATAGGTATGCTTTAGAAGATATACCATCTAGATATTATATAATATAGGACTAATACCCTATACTATCCTGAACAGGGTTCTATATATAACATGTGCCTTACAAGTATTAAAAAAAGATAATTTAATAATAAATATAGAAAAATAAAAACTAAAAAAACCAAAAAAAACTAAATTAAAATAAACTATTAGTTTAACTAAAAACTACTAGTTTTTATATATAATAAACTAGACTATTATAGTTTTTTAATATAGTAAACTAAACTATAATAAAATAGTTTAGTCTAGTTTAGTTTAGATTTTTCTAGTTTAGTTTAACTAGTCTATTATATATTTCTATTATATATTTTACTATTCTATATATATTTACTATCTAGACTTATATAAATAGTAATTATATATAACTATTAGTTTTAAAATTATTTTATTTTTATAATTTATCTATTTATTTCTAGAATTATTAATATATTTATTAGAGTTATTTTATATTCTAAGGCTTCTATAGCTATTTCTAGAATTATTATATTATATATATATTGTTTTATCTTACTCTTATATTTCTTATAGAGTTATCTTTTATTAGTCTATAATAGAAATTGTAAGACTCTTAGTAGTAAAGAAGGATAAATTCTGCTAAGTCCTGCAGGGTAGGAGAAAAGCTATCTAATCTAGTGCTAAAAGGCTAAATAGCTGAACCTCTAAATTAATGCTAAAGTCTTTAATCTAAATCTGAACCTTTCTCTTATAATATGTATTTCCTTTAGAAAAAACAAAATAATATCTGTGCTACTGCTGGCAGTCTTTGTTTAAAATATATAGTATTCTAAAATATATAAGTAAGATTATCTAAAATATATATTATTTATTAATATTATTTATTATAGTTCTCTATAAGTTCTCTGGCATTTTATAAATTATTAATATTATACTAGATATTATACTTAGAACTATATTCTTTCTAGTAGATAAGGTACTGTATAATATATTTCCTACCATATTATATAATATACTTGTCCAGTAGTATCTCTATTTTATAATCTATTATTTTATCTGTATCTATATTAATTAATTTGGATTAGAATACCTTATAATTAAATAGATCTGTACTATACTTTGCTAGCTTAAGATATATAATTAATATAATATTATAGATATACTAATAAGTAAGGAAATCAAGTTAATAGGCTAGCTTTCTAATATATTTTTTAACTATAAAAGGTTCTGTATATTATTGTAATAGCTTCTGTTTTAGAATTACTACAAAAGGAATAGAGTAGCTATAATATAATTAAAGGTATATTTTATTACTAAAGATAAAATAGAGAAATTAATATTAATAATTATAGTAGTATTTGGTATTTATTATTATAATATTAATTATTTTTCTTATATCTATATAGCAGGCAAAGCTCTGTATTAGAATCTCTAATATAAATAGACTAACTAAGATAGAGAATTTAATACTATATATAAATTTATATAGTAAGTATTATATTATAATACTATAAGTAATATTTATAGCTTCTTACAAAAAAGAAAGAGCCTTTAGCTAATCTCTTAGATAATCTATATCTGCTAGCAAGTATTATAGAATAATCTCTACTTATTAATTAGTATATTTAGACTATCTATCTGACTAAGAGTAATATATTATAGAATATAACAGTTTAACTCTTAATTCTTAAAAAAGAATCTATTATAGATTAAAAAGGAACTTATAGTTTCTATTAGAAATAATATAATATAGTATTTTCTAGTTATCTAATCAAAGCTATTTAAAAAGAGTATTAGTCTATTATATAGCAATCTATATAGTAAATCCTAGAATAAATATAACTCATTTTATAAACTTATATATAACTAATATATAGTAATCTTGGCTCTTATATTAAAGATATCCTTTAGATAAGCTAAGGATAAAATTAATTATAATTATATAGAACAGGATTAGAAGTACTAGAATTAGTTATATAAAGCTATAAGATCTATATTATCTGGTATAATTAATAGTGTATTCAGAACAATAATTAATATATTAATAAAGTAGCTTAACCTCCTTATAGATAGTAAGGCTATTAAATCTATTAAGTATTTTATTAAATCTAGAATAAGTAGTATTATTATAGATTATATAGCAAATATCTTCTGTTAATAAAATTAGAATATAAAAATATATATATTTACTATAATAATTAACCAAATAGAATAGTCTATTAACTATCTTATAGAGTAATATAGTATTACTATCTATTTATATTATCTCTATAATCTATAACTATCTATAGTTCTTAGTATATCTATTAAAGAGCTTTTTTTTGAAGTCCTTACTAATCTCTATAAATAATATTATAAATTTAGTATTATTACTGGATATTATAATATTAAAACTAAATACAATTAAATATTATAATATATTACTAGTATTATACTTCTAGTCTCTAGAATTGCTAGCAAATTTATCTCTGGAATCTATCTAATAGACTATTAGCCTATAACTGGTAATTATTATTATCTTGAAATTAAGGATAGTTTGGTTTCTATATATAGTACTTATCTTAGTATCTAGATAATTTATCTCTGGATTTAGGCCTATTATAATAGGCTTATTATTCTTACTTACTAAAAATATATAGCTATTATAGTCTCTTATTATTATATTAATACAAAAGATATTTAGATTACCAATATTTTCAAACAATAATATATATAGTTTCTTAATAGTAGAGAGTAGATATAATAGTACATTAGAAACTATATTTAACTTTCTAGGTTTATGCAGAATATACAGATTAAACTATTAGATATACTAGCTAGCCAGAACTAGTTATAAATTGGTATATTTAATAATATTTAACTTTAGTAATATTTACTTTACTATAACTAGTATTATACTATAATCTATAAATACTATTATTATTATTTTAAATACCTCTATTAAATACTGGATTTTTCTAAGTATTTATATAAAATATATAACTTCTAATTTTCTAGACCAATAATATATTTTTGCAGTATTTAGCTATCTTGACAAAAATATAATTAGTTAAATATATAATCTATTTATTATAGCTTTAGCTAGTAGACTACTTATAAAAAGATATTATCTATCCTCTCTTATATTATTACAGAGATAATATATTATAGTAATAAATCTATATTAAGAATTAATATCTAATTCTTCTGCTGTATTAAAATTAATATATAATAGTTTATTATCTAAAAAATATACTAGAAAGAAGAGATCTCTAAAATATTACTTAATTATATAAAATATAGAGAATTTATATTCTAATAGCTTATTTAGCTTTATAATTAATATAAACTTCTTATATATCTTTCCTTTTATTGGGCCTAATTTAAAAAGCAGTATTTTTTAATCTTATAGAGATTCTGTAATAATAATATAGCTGGAGATATACTATCAAAACTATCTTATAAGAATAAGGAAATATTCTAAGTCCTTTAGAATAATTGGAAATAGCAGGTTAATAACTATCTTAGTTTTTTTATCTAAGGAGACTATATTAAAGGTATCTATATATTATTCTAGTAGTATAACTAAGAAAAAGCTAATAAATAATTTTTTAAGATTAAGTATAATATTAAATTCTTATAGTATTAAGAAGAGAATATATAAGTATTCTTTATATTCTTCTAGAATATATAATAATACAACCAAATTATTAATATATATATAGATAAAACTATAGAATTTCTATAGATAGAAATCTATAATTTTTTATATATAAGCTAGTATATTACAAAATTCTATAATAGTAATATTAAAGATTTTTTATTTTCTATAATTAATAATAGTTAGATATAATTTATATCTAGAAAATATATACTATTAATAAAAAAACAAAACAGTATTAAAGATAGAGATAAATAAATAGTCTTTAATTATTATTAAAATATCCTTCTATAATAGAATTAGATAGATATCTGATTCTATTTTTTAATTAAAAGGATATATATTAATAACTATATAATCTTTATAAATTTACTATCTATTCTTTTCTATAGTCTTCCAAATAATAAATATAGAATATTTATTAGATATATAGCTGTTAGCCTAATCTATATATTCTTATTTATATAATTTATTAAAAATTTTATTAATAATTTTTTTATCTATAAAATCTAATAGATATATTTTATATTATTATAAAAGTTATAACTTCTAACCTTTCTTAAAGAAAATTTTTATCTATTATAATTTAGAAATATTAATAAATTCTTTGTTCTGCCAGATATTGTAATCCTTAACTATAGTTTGAAGATATACTTACAGGCCTGTTTTATTACTATAGATTATTATTCCTTAAGATATTTAATATTTATAATTAGACTGCCAGATTATCTCTAATACAGGCTTAGTATTATAGTATTTAGTATATTATTTAAGATCTATATTAATTCCTATCTGTAAAAACAAAATAAATAGATTAAAGAGCTATTTAATTCTATTCTTTTATTTTATTCTTGGTTTATTCTATAATAACTGTACTAATAGTTTAGCTATTAATTCAAAAAACAGAGCTTTTATATTATAAAGCTTGCTAAGTATTTCTAGTTATATTTTTTTGAAAATAATCCAAGACTGCAAGGACAGGTTTAAGGTTTATATAAAGCTTATATTGGTATTTATTATATATATAAACAGAGTAACTTAACTATAAAAAGGTTTAAAGAAATAATCTCTATTATTAGCTAAGTTACTTTTAACTTAAACTAAAAGATATATTATTAATCTTAGAGGTATTATTATATATTCTTTAAGATAGAGTATTCTCAGAATATAATATTTAGATTTAGTAATAACTTTAATTAAAAAGATAGCTTCCTTATATACTATAATAATAATTATACCTATACCTATATTTAAGATAAAACTATATAGATCTAAGATATTATTTTCTAAAAAAATATTAATTTTAAGATTATTAATTAAATATACTTCTATATCTAATTTAGCCCTAATAGTGTATTTATTAATTATTACTAGTAATTCCAGAAGTAATTGCATAAACTATATTAATATAAATATAATACCTCTAATATTTTATACTATAATCTCTATTGTATTCTGTAGTAAAATATAAGATATATATTTCTACAAAAACTATCTATTGATAATTATTATAAAGTATTTACTATTTAAACAGATTATACTTAGCTCTAATCCTATAATATAGATATTTAATTTAGTATAATATTATTTCCAAAAGAAGTAGCTAGCTTTTATATAAGAATTACTAATAGCTATTGACTAGATAACTTAAAGTAATTTATTTATCTTAAGGTTAAAGCTATCTATTATAAGGCTATTATTATCTATATCTATAATTATTATAATTATAATATTTCTATTAGAGATAGTTACTATAGTTTTATAATTAGTATTTTATTAAATAGTTTATTTTATACTAATTATATCTTATTCTATTATAGGATATTATCCTGGAGTAATTAAAACTTATTACTTAATAATATTAGCTTATTACTCTATCAAGGTAAATTATAGGAGTATTTATAAAGCTTATACTATTATTTTAGAAGGCTATCTAAAAGACTATTTAGGATAAATATTTATTAATATAATTTACTAATCTGTCTAGTACTAAGTTTAATTAAATATAGAGTATTTATATTAGATTATTCTAAAATAATAATGGAGATTATTGCCTAATATAAAAGAATATAAGCAGATATAATACTCTTATCTCTAAGACTCTGCCTATATATAATATGCAAAATATCCAGTACCATTATAGGAGTAATTAGTCTTATTAAGTCTTTTCTCAATATATTCTAATGCCTCTTTAATTAGGTATTTAGCCTTATATTTGCCTTCTCTATATTATATATAATATATTATATAATAGAATCTTTTATAATAGTTATTCTGTATAGCTTTAGAATACTATTTAGAAGACTTATCTTTTAATTCCTTAATATAAATATTATACATATATTAAGACTATATATTCTGGTTTATAGGCTAAAATAGTTATTATAAAAAAGGCTAATATAGTATTATTAAAAAATAACTACTTTATCTTTATCTATTCTTTTAATTAAATTGTTTTATTAGTTTCTATATAGTATTATTAACTAATCTTTATTTAAGGGTTTATTACTATAATAGGATTATAAACTATTTAGAAATATTATAATAATTTTACTAATAGTTACTATATAACTAATTACTATAAGTTAGCTAATAAGACTAATATAACTAGTAATTCTGCTAATTATTATAATAATTCTTTTAATTAATCTAATCCTATCAGATTATATATATATTACCAACTGATTTTATAAATTATATTAATATTATATCCTACTACAGGAAAATAATATTCTTGTATAGGTTTAATAGAAATTTATTCTATACTAATAATAATTAATTATAGATAGTGCTTGGATCTATAGTTTTATATAGATATATAACTATCTATATAAAGGCTTAAGAAGTAATACTATTCCTTACTTTAATCCAGATATATCTGAGTTGCTTAAGCTTATTTACTGCTGTTATAATATTTATCTTAAATTATTTAAGCAAAAGAGAAATCTAAGCCTTTTCTATTTATTATTTTCTGAGGCTTTCTCTCTTAAAATCTGAGAGTTCTGCATTATACTATTGTAGTGCCTGTCCTTTAAATAATATATAAATACAGGAATATATATTTTCTTCCTCTTTAATAGATACTAGATTATATATATATTTAATAAAAAGAAAAATATCTCTATAATATATCTATCTGCTTACTGTAATAATAAATCCAGAATTAATATATTTATAATCCTTTAAGTTAGATTAAAAATATTTTAACTCCTCTTGTTTCCAGTTATTTAAACCAGAGATATATATTACTAGTATATTTTAAATATTATTATTTGGTCTGATTTACTATTTCCTATTTATACTATTATTCCCTGATATATTATATTTATTTAACTGATATAATATTCTCTGGTTTTATTAACTTAGATTAGTTATTGCTTCCAGCATTCTTATTAATATAGTATTTGTATCTGGATTTGAAGTGCTGTTATTACCTATAGAACCAGGATTTAAGGTTATATTATTTATTTATATTTTTATTAATAACAGAACTGTATTACTTTCAATTAGTTATATAAATTATAATAATAGCTCTAATAGAGATAGCCTGCTTAATATAAAAAGAAAGAAGCAATTTATATTAATTTATAATTAACTTTCTGTTACTACCCCAGGATCCTTCCTAGCTATCCTATCATACTGTTGTTAGGGAAAGCTTAAGCAGAACTCTTACCTAATTCCTTCTCAATAATCTAAATCCTTCTAGATCTTCTATAGGTAATTAATATAGCCTGCTTATTATAGTCCTTTGAATAAGGCTTTATTAGTATAACTTATTGAGTCTTACTAAATAACTAAGTAACAATAGTTAAGTTAGAAGTAAGGCCTAGTTAAATTATAATCCTTCCAGTACTGTTCTTATTAACCCATAATAGATAGTAGATAAACAAAGTATATTAAATATAAGAAACTAAATATATCTATAAAGTATAAATAAGTATTCTTATATATCTAGTCCCTATATATCTTCCATATATTTCTTTTCTTAATTACTCTTTGAATATTTCTTTTTCTTTCTATTTATTAGTCTGTTTTTGTATACTCTTTCTTGGTTCTGCAGATTGGTATATAGTATATTATATAACCTATATCTGCCTTGCTACTGTGCTATGCCATAGCATTTTATTCCTTCTTCCGTTTCTGTTTAGACCCCATGTTGGTTAGTCCATAACATTACTTCCCCTCTTTAAGGTCTTCGTCCCTGAAGACAATTACATAAGTAGAGCACTTGCCCACATTACCATCAGGACTCTGACTCTCTTCTATAAGTGATGCTTCCTTTTATCATGCCTTATCCTTGTTTTTAGCCTGTTCCTCCTACTCTGCCAAAGAGTAAGCATGTAGCTAACCGTTTCTCTCAGTATAACAAAATAATACATTCTGGTTTTGTTGTTGAGCTTCCTTGTGCTTATTGCCTTTCTGAATCTATTAACTGTATCATAAGTTCTTTTAGCAAAAACTGTGCTGCATACACCAAATATAGTTGTTCTTGTGAAAAACGTTTCCATAGCAAGCAGGAATAGAGGTCCCTTTGGTCCTCTGAAGATCAAATAACTGCTCAAATTGAAAAGGCTGAAAATCAGGTGGAAAAATTGTTTGCAAAGATCAAACATTTGTGCTCCTATTGCAAATTCCTAAAAGAGTATAGTTCGAAAATGTTAGAACATGATTCTGTTTTTATAGGTTAGCTAGATAAGGAAGATTCCCTGTTTGCCAAGGATATTGCTGAACTGGATTATCTTATTGCCAAGAGTAAATAGCATCAGTTTGCTGTAACCAGTAATCCATCTGTAAGTTAACTCCTTTGTAACCTGAGTCCTGGTTTCTGGACTTCTGCTGGTTTCGATATTCCTTCATCAGGTGTTAGCAGTTTGTTAAATTCTTAACTGATTTCCAAGTGTTTTCTAAGGTATTATATTCTTTCCATTTCACTAAATATTATATTTGTTTGTTAACTTTTTTTTCATCTAGAATTTTCTTAACTTTATATTCTTCTTCTATAGCTTTAATTTCTTTGTATTATATCTGAGCATCTTGTAGTACTAGTTCCAATAATAAGATATAAAAAATTAGATATATCTTTATACTATCTAGAAGTTTCAATCTATAATTTACTAGTCTAATTCTTTCTTTAATAATAAATAGTCTGATTTTCTTGCTGTCAAGTTTATTACTTAATTATTTTGTTTTAATATTTCTATATAACAAATATACTTTCTTCCCCCTTTTAAGGTTAGGTCCCTTTTGATATATCTTATTAAAGTAGACTACTATTCTAAGATTTATAAATTTAATATTTTTCTGTAGTTATTTATATAATATTTATAACTATATAACTTTCCTTTCTACTTTATAGTTTATTTCCTGTGTTTCTTTTGGTTTGCTGCTGAATTCAGGATTATACTCAAAATTGGTATAGAATAGTGTCTTTTTGATTATTATATTAATTGAGTTATTATATGTAAACTGTACTATAGATAATAACTCTACCTAATTACTTTAGTTATAATTTATATAGTTCTGTAGATATTACTTAATTATCTAATTTATTCTTTTTATTTATCTATTAGTCTATAGATAATAGGCTATACTGAATCTGTATTTAATTCTAGTTATATTTATTAATATCTTCTATAATTTTAATGTGAACTGTAAATCTCTATCCATTATTATTTTTCTTAATATACCATATTTACTAAATATATATCTTAATAATAGATATATTATATCTATTACTATTATATCTGTCCTTATTAGTATAGTATATATATATTTTATTAGTCTATCTACTACTATAAAGATAGTATTATATATAGTTCTATTTATCTGTAACTCTGATAATTGTATAATAAAATCCATAATAATCTATTCCTATGGATAAATAGATATTACTAGTAATTATAATTCTTTATATAATAGATATCTTACTGCCTTATTCCTTTAACAGGTATTACATTTCTTAAAATATTAATAGATTATTTGTTTTATATTTAAAAAATAAAAGTTTCTTAATATTAATTTTTCTATCTTTTCTAATCTAAAATATCCTTTTATTAGTGGTTTGTAGTATCTCTTAATTACTTTATTTCTTGTTATAAATAGTATGTATATTAATTTATTATAATAAATTAATTTGTTTTCTTTAGTTATTTTGTTGGTTTTCTCCTTAATTAATTTGAGGTTTTTGTCTTTTATTATTTTTTATTATATGTATTATATCAATTTGTTGTCTTGGCTTTTAATAATTATTATAGTTACTAATCTTGCTGTCTAATAATTATATATAATTATTCTATTTTTTCTTCTTTTTAATAATATAGGTTCTAATTTTTAAATTCTTTTTTTATAATCTAGTCATCTGCTAAATATATCTATTTATTTATTTTATTCTCCATTACAATATTTAATTATAAAATTATAATTAGCTAGTACTTCTATCCATCTTACTTATCTCTATATTAACACTTTGGTTATTATAAAGTAAATAAAATTCTTATAATTTATAATTACTCTGATTATATATTTTATTCCTTTAAAATAAACTTTCTATTATTAGAATATTATTACTATAGCTAGCAATTTCTTATTATAAATCTTATAATTTAATTTTGCTAGTATTATCTTTCTCAAATAATATATTACTGAATATAGCTTTCTATTATTATCTAATTATAATATAACTGCTCTAATTATATAATCTAATATATTAGTTTTAATAATCATTTCTTTTTCTAGATTATACTATCTGAGTACTGGTACTATAATAAGTCTTATCTTAATTTTTTTAAATACTTTCTGTTATACTTCTGTCTACTAATATTCTTTCTTTTTTTTGAGTAGGTTGAATAGTAGTCTTATAATATCTATATATTGTTTAATATATTATTAGTAATAGTTTATTATTCCAATAAATACTTATAATTCTTATAGATTTATTAGTGCTAGCCAATTTCTGATTATCTAAATCTTTTATTTATCTATTTATATTCCTTCCTGGATAATTCGGTATTCTAGGAAATCTGTTTTTTATATATAGAATTTATATTTCTTTAATTTGAATTGTAGATTTGTTATTTATAGTTATTATAGTATTATTTTTATATATTTAATATATTCTTTATAGTTTCTGGAGAATATCAAAATATTATCCAAATATATAACTACAAAGTTATATATATAATCTCCTAGTACTTTATTAATAAATTATTAAAATATTACTGATACATTAGTTAATCCAAAAGGCATAATCTTATATTTATAATATCTGAATTTTATCCTGAATACTATTTTTTATTCTTTATCTTTTTCTATATATAATTAATTATATACATCTATAATATTGAATTTTGTAAATATCTTTACTCTTTATACTACATTTTAAATCTCTATAATTAACAGTAACAGGTATCTGTCTTTAATTATAATTATGTTAAGCTATCTGTAATCTATATATAATTATAAACTTCCATCTTTCTTTAATACAAATAGTACTGGATATCCTACTAATAATATTAATAATTATATATAACCTTTCTTTAGATTCTTTTTAATATATATTTTTAATATCTTCAATTCTTTCTCTAATAGTTGGTAAATTAGTTTATATATTAGTAATTTTCTATCAATTAAAGATATCTTATAATTATATAGTCTGTAGTCTAGCAATTCCTTATTAATACTTAGATTAAAAAGATTCTAAAATTATTTATACTCCTTTAATATCTTTAATTCTATTATTTCTTTTAACTTTTCTGTTCTTATTATAATATTATATAGTGTCTAACTATACTATTATTTTTTGGTTTATATATCTTCTTATATAATCTTATCTGTTGATTTACTTTCTATAGATTTTCTAAGATCTTTCTATCTCTTTAACTTAGAGTTATTAGTTATTCTCCTTAACTCAGTCTCTTTTATAATTAACTTTACTTTGCCTACCCAACTCTCAGGGGCCTAAAAGTAATCTTGTTTAGGCCTTATTCTGCATATATATCTTATAAATTATATCTTATCTTATATCCAGTTAATTTCTGGATTATATTATTTTAGCTATAGTATTCCAAATACTATATTATATCCTCTAATCTTAATTATATTAAAATTAAGTAATTCTAAATAGTTCTGTATTAATATTAATATAATTTCTATTTCTATAATTAAGAACTATTCCAAATCTTTTCTATTGAATCCTAAAATTAGTACTAACTATTTTTTAGTTTTTCCTAAAATCTATAATTTCTTTATAAATCCTAGATTTATAAAGTTTCCTATAGCTCCTAAGTTAATAAGTATTTTAACTGGTTAGTCCATAATCTTAACCTATATCTTAATATATTATCCTCTAGCTATTACTACTAATTAATATTACTTTTCTTATTAATATCTTCTGCTTCTGTTTTTCTATAGGAAATATCTATTATTAATCTTTGTACTATAATGTATTAAGCAATAGTCTTTATAATATATTGTCTAATGCATAATTTTATATTATAGGTATTTCTGATATTCTATATATATATATTCTGGCTTATTATAATAAATTAATATTTCTCTCTGTAGAGAATTTTCTTAAATCCTGGCCTATTAAGTCTCTTGTTTATAGCTATATTTATCTAAATTTAGTAAAGTGGGATTTGTTACTTATATCTTAACCTTAGTTATCTTATAGCTTGGTTTTTTGTTAATTCTAAATAATTATTTGCTATTTATGCCTTCTGGCTTTTTAAATATCTTATTAGCCTTATACTATTTTTCTGGTTATTTAATTAAATCCTTTTATGGAACTACTGTTACTGCTTTTTTAATTTTGTTATTTAATAGCATTATCTATTATTTTATAAATTATTTTACTATCTTAGATATCTCCTGGGTTTCCTATAGATATTTATTAATTTTATCTTATACTTTCTGTATAGTCTCTGGTAATATTAATGCTTATCTGGCTTATTTAATATTTAAAAGATCTATATCTTTATCTCTGTTATTCTAAGTTATTTATTTATATTATATCTATCCCTAACTCTCTAGGACTTTATTATAATTACTTTTTAATATTTCTTTATATATTATTTTTAATTATTGTCTTGGTTTCTTTAATACCTTGCAATCCTTTATATAATAGCCTTCTTTGTCATAATTAAAATACTTGAACTTTTGTTATTCCTGATTCTAATTAATCCTATTATTCTGTTTTGGTATTATAGTATCTAGTTCTATTAACTATAGTCTATAAGAGTTTTTATTTCTTATTAATTATTTCTTATTTGGTCTGTACTAATCTAATCCTTAGTAGCCATTATTTTTCTATTATTTTATATATCTTCTTATTTACTTTTTTTTGAATATTCTGTTATTAATTCTGATTAATATTTCAATAAGATTATTAATATTATCTGGTCTATTAACTTATGCTATTTCATCTTATACTTCTTTCTTAAATCCTTATTTATATACTGCAATCTATGCTGATAATCCCTATCCTAAATAGAATATAATCTATTTGAACTGTATTACATAATCTGCTACTGATTAAATCTAATACAGATATTTAAGCTTCTGCTTTATAATTTTAGTTCTATCTCTAATACCAAATGCTTTGTTCAATTCTCGCTGAAAGCTTATATAGTTTTGGTAAATATATTTTGTAATTTTGTCTTAATTATCTTCATTATTTGTGTTTCGGTTAACTATTATTGGGTTGATCTAGTCAAATACAGATCCTCTTATATAGAATATTATAAAAAGTATTTTGTCTTTATTATTAGTTATATTTATTATCTGGAAATATAAATCTAATTAAATAATAAATACCTATAACTTATATTAGTTACTATTAAATGATTTAGGCTTTAGTAGTTTAATCTTTATAATTATATTATTATCATTAGTTCTACCATTAATATTTGTATTTGCCTATACTTAAGATACTTTATAAAGCTATCCTTAAAGCTAACTAATTAATTTATATAACTTTACTATAATTAGTTTATTTATATCTATTTTGTTGTTTTAATTAACTGGAAGTATAGCAGGCCTTACTATAGCTTAATAATTATTATTTAATATATTTGGGTCTTGAATATTTAAGCCTTTGGTAATAGAGTTAAGGATATTTAATATATTATTATCCTAGAATCCTTCCTAGCTATCCTATTATATTATTATTAGGGAAAGTTCAAGTAGAATTCTTATCTGGTTCCTCTTTAATAATTTAAGTCCTTCTAGATCTTCTATAGGTAGTTAATACAGCCTGTTTACTATGGTCCTTTGGATAAGACTTTATTGATATAATTTGTTAGGTCTTACTAAATAATTAAATAATAATAGCTAAGTCAGAAATAAAATCTAATTAAATTATAATCCTTCTAATACTGTTTTTACTGACCTATAATAGATAATAGATAAATAAAGTATATTAAATATAAGGAACTAAATATATCTGTAAAATATAAATAAGCATCTTTATATATCTAATCTCTATATACCTTCTATATACTTCTTCTCTTAATTACTCTTTAAATATCTCTTTTCCTTTCTGTTTATTAGTCTATTTTTATATATCCTTTTTTGGTTCTGCAGATCAGTATATAGTATATTATATAACCTATATCTACCTTGCTGCTGTACTGTACTGTAGTATTTTATTCCTTTTTCTATTTCTGTTTAGACCCTACATTGGTTAGTCTATAACACTTTCTATAGGAAATTAAAGAAACTATAATATTAATAATACTTCTACCTGCAATTCAAAGGGATTATCAGACAGTTCTAATGGATTTAGATTCTTACAATAGTTCTGTTTTAGAGGGATTACAAACTAAACTATATTGGAAAAGTAAGAAATTAAATTAGAAAAATAAGATAATAATAAGAGGCTATAGATATATAATAATATAATATAATTGTTTAATAATAGATTCTAACTACCTATTTTTAAAGATAATACCTACAACTATAAAAATCTGAAAGGATTTATTAGTTTCTATATATCTTTCTATCTAAGCTTATCCTCTTACTCTCCTTTTTATATTTGGAAAATAAGGTTTTTAACTAATTTCCGGATTATCTTGCAGAATTTACTTATTATTTTATTTAAACAATTTCTGTCTAATATCTATTTTATAAAAAATATAAAGATTTCTATTTGCTATAATTCTTCTCTAGAAGTAACCAACTAAATAATAAGATAGGCTAAGGAATCAAATACTCTAGAAATAGAGTAGAATAAGATAATAAAATCAAAAATATAAAAGATAATTTATAGAAACTAATTATAATATATTAATAATCTATTACTTTTTCTATATATAGCTAACTGAAATGCAGATACAATAACAGTAGCAGAGATTATAGATAAGCTTAGAAGCATATAAAAATTAGATATAATATAATATAAATTATTATAAAATCCCTTAATAATAATAATAAAAACTCCAATAAAATAAAGCTAAAAATAGTAATAAAAACTCCAACAGAAATAAATAAAATATAACTAGTTTATCTAAGCTTAGGCAAGATAGTAAGGCTCTAGATAGCTAGATATACTACCAAATTATAAGACTCTTGGTGGTAAAGAAGGATAAATTCTGCTAAGTCCTATAGAGTAGAAGGAAAGCTATCTAGTCTAGTACTAAAAGGCTAAACAGCCGAACCTCTAAATTAATACTAAAGCCTCTAATCTAAATCCGAACCTTTCTCTTATAACAGAAATAATATAAGATTATATCTTTATAAATATATTTTTAAAAGTAGTCTTATTAGTAATCTTTACTAATTAAAATTTCTTTAACTTTATATTAACTATTTTATTCTTTATAACTACTTTTAGAATTTAAAGAAGTTAGTTAATAGCTAATTAAATTATATATATAAAATAGTAAATTAATCTAATATTATAGTTTTATTTAATCTAATAATTATATAATTTCTTTTCTAAAAAGAAAGCTATATATATTATTAGATATATTATTAGTAATTATAATAAGTAATTTAAATATTATTTTATAATTATTAAATACTAAAAATATAAATAATAATTTGTAATAGATTTTTTCTAGTATATAAATCTAATAATAAATAAAAAACTAGTAAGATTTCTTAGTATTACTAATCTTTATTAATATAGTAGCTAATTATTAATAGAAAAGAAAGATAATTTAGATTTAATTATATATCTAATATAAGAGAAATATAGATTTATAATAATAAAGCTTATATAATCTTATCTTAAATATATATATATTTTATATTAATATTAGCTCTTAGTACTTTATAATTAGATATTAATAATTTAGAATAGTAAAAATTTAAAATATTAATAAATTTAGGTATTTTAATATATTAAAAAGATATATTAGCTATAATTATATAATAAAAAAAATCTCTTAAAAAGCTTTATTATTAAATAATAGATTTAATTCTAGTTATTAAATATAATACTTCTATTAAATATATATATATTAATAATCTAGAGATATACTAGTAAAGCCTTCTATAGAATTTTAATAAAATTATTTATTTTTTAGATAAAAGTATCTAAAGATTAATAATTAGATATAGGTCTTTTTCTTTATATATTAAGATATTTTTTAGTATTTATATAGTATAGTATAGTTATAAGGGTATATAGCTAAGCCTACCCCAGAATAAGCTCAGCCTACTCCAGGAGCTGAGCCTACCCCAGAGCTTATTCTAGGATAGACTAAGCTTAGCCTATTCTATACACAGATTACATATTAATTCTATATATATATAATTTAGCTAAATTAGAATATTATTTAACTATAATTTGTTATTATTTAGCTAAATAGCCCAATTAATATATAAATAAACTTTGGCACTAACTATTCTTATCTTAGCTTATCTAATATATAAATTAAAAATTAATTTTATATATATATATCTATTTAAAACTTGAGATATATCTTAACTTACTATATAATATATATATAATACAAGTTAAGTATTAGCTGTATATATATATAATTTATTTAGAATTTAAGTTACTCTATACTAAAATTTAAAAAACCTCTAATTTATAGAATACACAAATCAAATATAGCTTTATATATATATAAATTATTTAGAAATTAGAATACATTAATCTACTATAATAAACCTTGGAATATATTCTAGCTTATATATAGTATAAGTTAAATATTAGCTATATATATATATAATTTATTCAGAACTAAATTATCTTCTTTTTACCTTATACTAGAACTCAGAATACCCCTCAAATTATATAAAATATAAGTAAGTATTAACTTATATATATATAATTTATATGAGGTTACTATATTAGAACTTAAATATATTTCAGCTTATATATAATATAAATTAAATATTAGCTATGTATATGTATAATCTATTTAGAATTAAATTATTTTCTTTTTATCTTATACTAGAACTCAGAATACCCCTTAAATTATATAAAGTATGAGTCAAATATCAGTTTTATATATATATAACCTATTCTCAGAACTTAATAGAATAGAAAAAAAGTTAAAATATATTAAATAAATTAGTATATAAATAATTTATATTTACTTAATTATAATATAATAAGATCTATTTAAAGGCAATAATTTTATCTTATAATCTTTTTAAATATACTATTGTAAAATATAATAAAGAATCTTTACAAATATAATAGAAAATTATTCTTTATTATTTGATAATTAGTTAATTATAAGTAATAATTAAATTAATAATATCTTTAGTTAATTCTTATATAATCTCCCTATAAAGGTATGTTCAGCTTGATTCTAGAATATATATAGTATATATTATATATATTATTAATATATACTGTTTCTATTAAATACTAATTTGCTTTAATAAGAACTTATTAAAAATCCTATATAAATTAAAGTATATTATATTTAATTTAAAGAGTTTCTAAGTAATAATAGTATTCTATATCTTTTATTAGACAGTGAAAGTAAAACTAAAAATCAAAGATATTATTCTAAAATCTCTATTTGTATGGGATTTGATTAGATATATATCTTTTCAAAGCTATATTTCAATTTAATATATACTAAGTATATGTAGAATGCTATCTCTGATAAAGGTTTTATTATTAGTTATAGTATTATATATAAAATTACTATTTATAATATTAGAGATTAATTATTTATTTTTAAATATTTTGAAACCTCTATAAACAGAGTTTTATATTTTATTTATTAAGAAAATCTATTACCTACTAATTAATCTAAATAAAATATTTATATAATATTTGTATAGTTTTTATCAAAGGTATATATCTAATTTATACTATATCAATACTTAACAAATGCCGTGCATATACTGAGAATATATATATTTAGATTTAATTTGTATTTTATATTGATAAAAACTATAAAATTTCTAATCTTGCACTTTTTCGAAAATATAAAAAAGACAGAGAAGATAGCAAAGTATATTATTAAATATATATATATAATAGAATTAAATACTATAAATATATACTTAAATATATATTTAAGCTATATTCTGCTTATAATAGTATAGAATCAAATCTCTTTTAAATATTTTATTAAAAAGTAAAATATATATCTAATAATATTTCTGCTAATAAACTTCTAAAAAGGGAAATTAAAAATTAGTATAATATATTTTTTTGTTTTTGGAATAGATAATTATTTTATTATTGTTTTTATTCAGAAACTAAAAGATAGATATATTCTAATCAAGAACTTATAATATTTAAAAAAAATAAGATAAGTTTTATATTAATCTAAGCTAAGTATATACTAAGCATATAGATTATAGACTACCTTTATTAGTTATCTATTAGTTAGTAATTTTGAGCTATAATATACTGTATAGATTATTTCTATAAATATAACTTAAATTTATATACTATATTTGTGTATTTTGATATTTTATAGTATATATAGTATTAATACTCTGATTTAATCTATTTATATTTATATTAATTATTCTATATTATGGTATCTAATTTATAATAAATATAAATTATATATTGATTTAGCATATACTAACTATATTTTAGAATTTAATTATTCTTAAGGAATATCTGAGATTAAATCTTATAAATACCATTTATTATTTAATATTTTTGTTCTATATAATTAGAATTGTTTTCCTTTTATTCTTCTTGTTTATTAAGAAAACTATTTATATTTCTTTCCCTTACTAACAAAATTAAGTTATAATTTTATTAAAAAAATTATAAATTTAATTTAACAAGAAGATATTTTTATATTAATTATATATTAATTCTATATATCCTAAGTTTATATTATATATATGTTAATTAATATAGACAAATTTTTAATCTCTCTGTAAGTTCTTGTCTTTAAGAAAAAATATCAAAATCAAATATTTAATTCTATTTGAGCTTCTTTAAATATTAAAGATAAAATTACTTATTTAATTTAAAAACAAAAACTTCTACAATACCTATCTAGTTTAGATATTATAGGTTAGTATTTGTTTAATTTATTTTATATATATATTATATATATGCTGACATTATATAGAGGTTATATATAAGTATTAATTTAATCAATACCAAGATAGTAATAAATAATAGATTTAATTTATTAAAGTATCTGATAATAGAGAATATATTATTATTTATTGTATTAATATTTAAGCAAAAACATTTATAAAAGCTAAATATCTTGAAATAGATTTAGCTTATAAAATAGTTTATAGAAAAACAAATATTTTTTTAATTTTAAGCTGGAATTCAGATACTAGGTATATATTTACTATATATCTAATATATATCTAGCATATACTAATCTAATATTTAGGGATTAATATTTATTACTATACTTTTATTTCTTTACAAACTTAATAAATATATATTTGAATATTTAAATTATTATTTCAAACATTAGTATAAGCTATATATTAATATATTTAATAGGTATATATTTCTTATAGAAAAGGAATATATATTATTACTATTAATATATATAGAAAGCAAGTTCTAGATAAGTATAACCTATATCTATTTTAAACATATGCTAATTATATATTATATATAGATTTTGGCAGCTATTTGAATTTTATTTATTCTTTATTTGATTGACAAGAATATTTAGAATATATACTTATCTTCTGCCAAATATATGTTAAATATAATTTTTACAAAAAGTTTAAAAGAACTTATTTTCTTCTCTATAAACTAAAATATTTATGGAATTTAAATTCCAGTCAGGAAATTCTTCAAACTATATATTAATAGAATAAAGAATATCCTATTATAAAAAAATAATTTCAAAATAAATCAAAACTATAGATTCTTACTGGTTTATTAAAAAAAATATCTAAAATTCCTTTTAAATAGTAGAGTTATATTTGAAAATATACTAAATTATCTAAAAGTAGTTACTTTCAGAATAATTATAATATAGGAAGAAATCTATCTTTATTAAAAATAATTAAATAGTATAAATATAAATCCTGTATATACTTTATATATATATAATATATATACTAATAATATAATTAGTTTATAGTAGCATATAGAAAATATTATTGAATAACAAGAATTATTTAATTATAGTATTAATAATATATAGCAAAATTATAGTAATACTATACAAATTTCAGAATAGATACAATAAAATAGTAAAATCAATTTTAATATAGTACTAAGCATATACTAAAGATATATTTTAGATATATAAAATTAAAATACAGTTAAATCTTAAATAAATTATTTTTATTTATTATTTAATTCTAATAATTCTTATAATATAAATAACTACAGATCTTCTAATAAAGATACTGAATTTAAAGTAGTTTCAATATTATTAATTAAATATACTAAACCTAAAAGAGATTAGAATAGAGAATCTGCAGAGCATATATTAAATATAAATAGAGACAGAGGCAGAGGCAGACTGAGGGATTAAGATTATATTTGTATTTAATCTTTTACTCGGCAAATACTTAAAAAATCTAATATATCAGAGGCCTTTTAATTAGATGCAGAGCATATACCAAACCTAGACAGAAATAGAAATAAAGATAAAAATAGAGGCAGAGGCAAAGACAAACCTAGAGATTAAGGTTATAGTTGAATTTAATCTTCTACTCGGCAAATATTTGAAGAATCTGATATATTATAAATCTTTGGATTAGATATAAAGTATATACTAAGTTAAAATAGAGACAGAGGCAGAGGCAGAGGCAGATTTAGAGATTAAGATTATAATTAAATTTAATCTTCTATTCAGCAAATGCTTAAAAAGTTTAATATATTAGAGATTTCTTAATCAGATACAGAGCATATACCAAATCTAGATAAAGATAGAGGCAGAGGCAGACCTAGAAAAAGAGATAGACCTAGAGGTTAAGGTTGTGGTTGAATTCAATTATCTATTTAGTAAATGTTTGAAGAATCTGATATATTATAAGCCTCTGAGTTAGATACAGAGTATATATTAAGTATAAATATAAAAAAAGATAATTCTAATAAATATAGCTAAGGCTAAGTTCAGTTAAATTTGGTATTTAAAGAAATTTAAATCTCTATACTAAATTTAAATAGCTCTGATGGCTTTAATATTGGATATATATTTACTCCATATCCAGTATATACTAAACCAGAGTTAAGTATAGGTTTAAATAAAGATAGAGCTTATATATACTATAAAAGAAGGCTTTTGTTAGAAGATATAGCAGAAATTAATTTATCTATTTGATTAAAAGAGAGATTACAACAAAGATTGCAGGAATTTAAACAGAAAAGAAAGGAATTAATAGAGCAGTTTAAAGCAGAAGAAAAGAAGAAATAAATATATATATTAATAGATAGATATAGTTTCTTATATATATATATATATATACAATACTACATTATAAAAATAAATAAGATAAAAAAATCTTTATTGAATTAAATCTAGCTAATTAGCAATACCTAGAAAATCTAGAATTTATATACAAAGAATCTCAGAAAAGGTATTCTCGGAACTAGTATTAGATATAACTAGATACAGATTCAGTATATGTTTAATATATAAAAGAAAACAACTTATCAATTTCCTTATAATTAGAAATACCCTTACAGCTATTATAAAGGCAACTGCAACTATACTTAATCGGAGTTTTATTAGAAATAGATTACTTCTTATTATATAGAGTATAATAATACTTAAATAAAGTATTTGTAGAAAAAGTATTTAAATTATATTCAGCATATATTAAATATATATTGAAAAACTATTTACTATTATTATTATTATTATTATTAGAAGAAGGGAAATTATCTGCCTATATAAAGTTAGCAAATGCACAGTATAAATAAAGGATATATATATTATATGCTTTTTAGAAGGAATACTAATAGGAAATAAATATTAGATTTAAATTAAAATTAATATAAATTAATACTTAGTATATACTAAGTACACTTGGAAAGCCTGTTAAAAATTATAAGTTATATATAGATAGTAATATAAATAATAAATAAATAACAAATAGATAGATTTCTGTTTATATATTAATATATGCTGAATTTATATAATAATAAAAAACAGAGCCCTATATCTCTTTAAACTTAGTATTTTCTTAAGTAATCTCTTTGTAGCTTATTATAATATTCTTAATTATTTGTCTTCTAGTATTAAAAATATTAGCTTAATCTAAACTTAATATATATAGAAATACTTACTATAGTTTAATTACAAAATCTGTATTATACTATTTACCCTTGAACATATAATAAATAAATATATTATATTATATTAGTATAGCTTTAGTATATGTATAGCAGCTTTTAAATATATTATAAACTTTAAATCTTTTCCTTTTATATAATATTTTATGTTTTAATAGAATAATTGGCTACTGCAGTTAATTAATATATATTTAATATATATAAAGCATATAGAAAATAATATATTAGTATTTGGATATATAATATAGATATAATAATAAAGCTAAAGTTATTAATATTTAAATACATATAGAATTAATACAAAATATATAGTAGACTAGAACTAAATAATAATATTATATATAAGAGAGCTATTATTATTAATATATATAAAATAGTTATAGATACTTAGTATATACTCTATATAACTTGAAAAGAGAACTTATATATTTCTATTAATAGTCAAGATAAATAAGCTAGAATTTAAAATAAGAATATTTTCTTTTATAGTAACTTATAATACTATTTATATTTAGTATAATTCTAGTATATATAGAATATTTATATACTAGTCTTCTTTCTCTTATTCTTAGTCTGGATATAGGACGGCAGTAACCAACCAGAATTAGAATTCAGAATTAGATTTATATATATTTTAGTATATATTTAATATTAAATAAAAGTATATTTATTATAATAATAATTATAGGCTAATAGATTTACTATAGCAAGTATTATAATATAGGTAATTAATTTTTTAGAATAGATTAGTATCTTTGCAAAATTAATAAAGATAAAGTTAAAAAGGTAAACAAATTTAAATATAACAGAATTTTAATATAACTTTAGTATATACTTAATACTACTTTTGTATATATATTGTTTACAAATAATATAGAAAACTTAATATATTTATTTTTTATATATATTAGTACTTTAATAATATAACTTTAATATAGATATAAAATATAAACAAACTTCAGTATAATATAACTTTAATATATACTTAATACTACTTTTATGCATATACTATCTATAAATAATATAGAAGACTTAGTATATTTAGTTTTTATATATATCTGTACTTCAATAATATAACTTTGATGCAGACTTAAAATATAAATAAACTCTAGTATAATGTAACTTAAGTATATGCTAAATACTACTGCCTTAATAAATAATATAGAATAATTAATATTTCTATTTCTATATATATTTATATATTTTATTAGTATAGCTTCCATGCCTATTCGGTATATACTAAATATAGGATAGAAATTTATTATAATATAATATTCTATAGGGAAAAAACTTTCTCCGAATTATATATATATTGTATATATACTAAGCCTACCTGAATACTATACTATAGCTGGCTTAGTTCCCAATCTAAACTAAGCTTTTCTTTAAGTAGGCTTAGCTTCTAGAGTAGGCTAAGCTTGTCCTGGAGTAGGCTAAGCTATAGCCTATAGTTATAATCTCTATTATATAAGCTATAGAATATAATATAACAAATTTATATATAAAATATATAATCTTTAATTTATCTATTTTAATATATATAATTTCTTAAAAATATAACTATATAGAATTAGTTTATTTATAAAGATTATTATTCTAATTTAAATATCTAAATTTTAATTCTAATATATTTGTAATTATATTATAAAATAGTATTATTTTCTATTAATTTTTAAATAATTTAATATATTCTTTTATCTAGAGAATATATTAATATTATATATATATTAATTATAATAGAGATTCTAGTATAGTTTTAATAAAAATTATCTTGTTTTTCTCTTATTAATAAGATATATTTAAAGTTTTAATAATAAAACTAGTATTATTATTAACTAAACTAGATAAATAGAGTTACTAATATAATAAAAAATTACTTAAAATAACTATTTTATAAGATTTATTAAAAAAGAAAAATATATATAAACTAAGAAAAATATTATTTTATAATTTTATTTTAGTATTTAAGAATAATAGATTATTAATAAAGATCTCTAATATATATTATAATTAATTTATAACTAGT
Organism: Paecilomyces sp. PK2413; assembly: GCA_023624055.1. NCBI lineage: Eukaryota > Fungi > Ascomycota > Eurotiomycetes > Eurotiales > Thermoascaceae > Paecilomyces > Paecilomyces sp. PK2413. The sequence continues at coordinate 43,024 of JAMADQ010000023.1, forward strand.
ATATAATTTTAAGCTAAATTTATAAGCTAAACTTATTTTCTAATTCTCTTAGAATAAATATTATATCTAATTGTAAAATTATTATATTATTATATAAGTAAATATACAGTTATTATATAGAATTTTTAAGGTTAGAATTAGATATATAGTAGAATATATAGAAATATAATATTTCTATATATTTTATATAGTTTAGAAGAATATAATCTAATCTATATACTAATCTAAAAAATACAAAGATATATATATAACTGTATAAAGCTTATAATAGTAAAGAAGAATAGATTCTGCTAAGTTCTATAGAGTAAGAGAAAAGCTATCTAGTCTAGTATTAAGGCTAAATCTCTAATCTAATACTAAAGCCTCTAATCTAAAGCTAAACCTTTTATCTTATAATATATATTCCCTTTGGAAAAATAAAAAGCAGTATCTATACTACTATTAGTAATCTCTATTTAAAATATATAGTATTCTAAAATATATAAGATTATCTAGAATATATATTATTATATTTATTAATTTTATTTATTATATTTCTCTATAAGTTTTCTAGTATCTTATAAATTATTAATATTATATTAGATATTATATTTAGAGCTATATTCTTTTTAGTAAATAAGATATTATATAATATACTTATCTAGTAGTATCTCTATTTTATAATTTCTTACTCTATTTATATCTATATTAACTAGCTTAGATTAGAATATCTTATAGTTAAATAGATTTATACTATATTTTACTAGCTTAAGATATATAATTAATATAATATTATAGATATATTAGTAAGTAGAAAAATTAAATTAGTAAACTAGTTTTTTAATATATTTTTTAATTATAAAAGATTCTATATATTATTATAATAGCTTCTGTTTTAGAATTACTATAAAGGAAATAAAGTAGCTATAATATAATTAAAGGTATACTTTCTTATTAGAAATAAAATAGATAGATTAGTATTAATAATTATTATAGTATTTAGTACTTATTATTATAATATTAATTACTCTTCTTATATTTATATAATAGGCAAAGCTCTATACTAGAATCTCTAATATAAATAAACTAACTAAGATAAGAAGTTTAATACTATATATAAGTTTATATAGTAAGTACTATATTATAATATTATAAATAGTATTTATAGCTTTTTATAAAAGAGAAAGAATCCTTAACTAATCTTTTAAATAGTTTATATTTACTAATAAGTATTGCAGAGTAATCTTTATTTACTAGTTAGTATATTTAGACTATCTATTTAACTAAAGGTAATATACTATAAAATACAATAATTTAATTTTTAATCTTTAGAAAAGAATATATTATAGATTAAAAAGAAACTTATAGTTTCTATTAAAAATAATATTATATAATATTTTCTAGTTATCTAATTAAAGCTATTTAAGAAGAGTATTAGTCTATTATATAGTAGTTTATATAGTAAATTCTGGAATAAATATAATTTGTTTTGTAAACTTATATATAATTAATATATAGTAATTTTAGTTTTTATATTAAAGATATTCTTTTAGTAAACTAAGAATAAAATTAATTATTATTATATAGAATAGAATTAAAAAAATTAGAATTAATTATATAAAATTATAAAATCTATATTATCTAATATAATTAATAATATATTTAAGATAATAGTTAATATATTAATAAAGTAGCTTAATACTCTTATAGATAGTAAAATTATTAAATCTATTAAATATTCTATTAAATCCAGAATAAGTAGTATTATTATAAATTATATAAAAAATATCTTCTGTTAATAAAGTTAGAATATAAAAGTATATATATTTACTATAATAATTAACTAAATAGAATAGTCTATTAATTATCTTATAGAATAGTATAATATTATTATTTATTTATATTATTTCTATAATCTATAACTATTTATAGTTTTTAATATATCTATTAAGAAGCTTTTTTTTAAAGTTTTTATTAATTTTTATAAGCAATATTATAAATTTAGTATTATTACTAAGTATTATAGTATTAAAATTAGATATAACTAAATATTATAATATATTACTAGTATTATATTTCTAATCTTTAGAATTATTAATAAGTTTATTTCTAAAGTCTATTTAATAAACTATTAGTTTATAACTAATAATTACTATTATTCTAAAGTTAAGAATAGTTTAGTTTTTATATATAGTATTTATTTTACTATTTAAATAATTTATTTCTGGATTTAAGCCTATTATAATAGACTTATTCTTTATATTAAAAGGGAATATATAGCTATTATAGTCTTTTGTTATTATATTACTATAAAAGATATTTAGATTATTAATATTTTTAAATAATAATATATATAGTTTCTTAGTAGTAGAGAATAGATATAATAATATATTAAAGACTATATTTGATTTTCTAGATTTATACAGAATATATAGATTAAATTATTAGATATATTAGTTAGCTAGAATTAGTTATAGATTAATATATTTAGTAGTATTTAACTTTAGTAATATTTGCCTTATTATAGCTAGTATTATATTATAATCTATAAATATTATTATTATTATTTTAGATATTTTTATTAAATACTAGATTTTTCTAAATATCTATATAAGATATATAATTTTTAATTTTATAGACTAGTAATATATTTCTATAGTATTTAGTTATCTTAACAAAAATATAACTAGCTAAATATATAATCTATTTATTATAGCCTTTGCTAGCAGACTATTTATAGAAAAATGTTATTTATTCTTTCTTATATTATTATAGAGATAATATATTATAGTAATAAGTCTATATTAAGAATTAGTATTTAATCTTTCTATTGCATTAAGATTAATATATAATAATCTATTATTTAAGAAGTATACTAAAAAGAAGAAATCTCTAAAGTATTACTTAACTATTTAAAATATAAAAAATTTATATTCTAATAGTTTAATTAGCTTTATAATAGATATAAACTTCTTATAAACCTTTTTCTTTATTAGGCCTAGTTTAAAAAATAATATATTATAATTTTATAAGAGTTCTATAATAATAATATAGCTAGAAATATATTATTAAAACTATTCTATAAAGATAAGAAAATATTCTAAGTTCTTTAGAATAGCTAGAAATAGTAAATTAATAATTGCTTTAATTTTTTTATTTAAAAAGATTATACTAAAGGTATCTATATATTATTTTAGTAGTATAACTAAGGGAAAGCTAATAAATAATTTCTTAGAATTAAATATAATATTAAGTTTCTATAATATTAAGAAGAGAGTATATAAGTGTTTTTTGTATTTTTCCAGAGTATATAATAATATAATCAAATTATTAATATATATATATAGATAAAACTATAGAATTTCTAAAGATAGAAATTTATAATCTTCTATATATAAGCTAATATATTACAAAATCTTATAATAGTAATATTAAAAACTTCTTATCTTTTCTAATTAATAATAGTTAGATATAGTCTATATCTAAAAAATATATACTATTAATAGAAAAATAAGATAGTATTAAAAATAGAAATAAATAAATAATCTTTAATTATTGCTAAGATATCTTTCTATAATAGAATTAGATAAATATCTAGCTTTATCTTATAATTAAAAAGATATATATTAATAATTATATAATTTTTATAAATTTATTATCTGTTCTTTTCTATAGTTTTCTAGATAATAAATACTAGATATCTATTAGATATATAGCTATTAGTCTAGTTTATATATATTCTTATTTATATAATTTATTAAAAGTTTTATTAATAATTTTTTTATCTATAGAATCTAATAGATATACTTTATATTATTATAGAAGTTATAACTTCTAATTCTTTTTAAAGAGAATTTTTATTTACTTTAATTTAGAAATATTAGTAAATTTCTTATTCTGCTAGATATTGTAGCTCTTAACTATAGTTTATAAATATATTTATAGGCTTACTTTATTATTATAAATTATTACTTCTTAAAATATTTAATATTTATAGTTAGACTACTAGATTATTTCTAATATAGGCTTAGTATTATAATACTTAATATATTGCTTAAAATCTATATTAATTTCTATCTATAGAGATAAAATAGATAAATTAAAAGATTACTTAATTCTGTTTTTTTATTTTATTTCTAATTTATTTTATAGTAACTATACTAATAGTTTAACTATTAATTTAGAAAGTAAAACTTCTATATTATAAAGCTTACTAGATATTTCTAGTTATATCTTTTTAAAAATAGTTTAAGACTATAAAGATAGATTTAAGATATATATAAAGCTTATATTAATATTTACTATATGTAAAAATAGAGTAATTTAACTATAAAAAAACTTAAAGAGATAGTTTCTATTATTAGTTAAGCTATTTTTAATTTAAATTAGAAGATATATTATTAATCTTAGAGATACTACTATATATTCTTTAAAATAGAATATTCTCAAAATATAATATCTAGATTTAGTAGTAATTTTAATTAGAAGAATAGCTTTCTTATATATTATAATAATAGTTATACCTATACTTATATTTAGAATAAAATTATATAGACTTAGAATATTATTTCTTAAAAGAATATTAATCTTAAGATTATTAACTAAATATACTTCTATATTTAATTTAGCTCTAATAGTAAATCTATTAATTATTATTAGTAGTTCTAGAGGTAATTATATAAATTATATTAATATAAGTATAATACTTCTAATATTCTATATTATAATCTCTATTATATTTTATAGTAAAATATAAAATATATACTTCTATAAAAACTATTTATTAATAATTATTATAAAATATCTACTATTTAGATAGATTATACTTAGCTTTAATTTTATAATATAGATATTTACTCTAGTATAATACTATCTCTAAAAGAAGTAGTTAGCTTTTATATAGAAGTTACTAGTAGCTATTAACTAGATAATTTAAGGTAATTTATTTATCTTAAGTTTAAAACTATTTATTATAAGACTACTATTACCTATATCTATAATTATTATAATTATAATATTTCTATTAGAGATAGTTACTATAGTTTTATAATTGGTATTTTATTAAATAGTTTATTTTATACTAATTATATCTTATTTTACTATAGAATATTATTCTAGAATAATTAGAATTTATTGCTTAATAGTATTAGCTTATTACTCTATTAAAATAATTTATAGAAGTATTTATAGAGTTTATATTATTATTTTAGAAAGTTATTTAAGAGACTGCTTAGAATAAATATCTATTAATATAGTTTACTAATCTGTCTAATACTAAATCTAGTTAAGTATAGAATATTTGTATTAGATTATCTTAAGATAATAATAGAGATTATTACCTAATATAAAAGAGTATAAGTAGATATAATATTTTTGCTTCTAAAGTTCTATCTATATATAATATATAAAGTATCTAATATTATTATAAGAATAATTAGTTTTATTAAATTCTTTTTTAATATATTCTAATATCTCTTTAATTAGGTATTTAGCCTTATATTTATCTTTTCTATATTATATATAATATATTCTGTAATAGAATTTCTTATAATAGTTATTTTATATAGCTTTAAAATACTATTTAAAAGATTTATCTTTTAGTTTCTTAATATAAATATTATATATATATTAAGACTATATATTCTGGTTTATAGGCTAAAATAGCTATTATAGAAAAGACTAGTATAATATTATTAAAAAATAACTATTTTAATCTTATCTATCTTTACCTTAATTAAATTATTTTATTAGTTTCTATATAGTATTATTAGCTAGTCTTTATTTAGGAATTTATTACTATAATAAAATTATAAACTATCTAAAAGTATTATAATAATTCTGCTAGTAGTTACTATATAATTAATTATTATAGACTAGGTTTCTATAAATTAGCTAATAAGATTAGTATAATTAGTAGTTTTACTAACTACTATAATAATTCTTTTAATTAATTTAGTCTTACTAAATTATATATATATTATTAACTAATTCTATAAATTATATTAATATTATATTCTATTGCAGAAAGATAATATCTTTATATAGATTTAGTAGAAATTTGTTTTATACTAATAGTAGTTAATTATAAATAGTACTTAGACCTATAGTCTTATATAAATATATAATTATTTATATAAAGGCTTAAAAAGTAATACTATTTCTTATCTTAGTTTAGATATATCTAAATTATTTAAGCTTGCTTATTACTACTGCAATATTTATCTTAAATTATTTAAATAAAAGGAAGATCTAGATCTTTTCTATTTATTATTCTCTAAGACTTTCTCTCTTAAAATCTAAGAGTTCTGTATTATATTATTATAGTATCTATTCTTTAAATAATATATAGATATAGAAATATATATTTTCTTTTCCTTTAATAAATACTAGATTATATATATATTTAATAAAGAAGAAAATATTTTTATAATATATCTATCTATTTACTATAATAATAGATCTAGAGCTAATATACTTATAATTCTTTAAGTTAGATTAAAAGTATTTTAATTCCTTTTATTTCTAGCTATTTAAACTAGAGATATATATTATTACTAGTATATTTTAAGTATTATTATTTAGTCTAGTTTATTATTCTCTATTTATATTACTATCTTCTAATATACTATATTTATTTAGCTAATATAATATTCTCTAGTTCTATTAATTTAGATTAGTTATTACTTTTAGTATTCTTATTAGTATTATATTTATATCTAGATTTAAAATATTATTATTATCTGTAAAGCTAGAATTTAAAACTATATTATTAACTTATATTTCTATTAATAATAGAACTATATTATTTTTAACTAGTTATATAAGTTATAATAATAGTTCTAATAGAAATAATCTATCTAATATAAAAAAAAAGAATAATTTATATTAATTTATAATTGATTTTCTATAAGAAATTAGAGAGACTATAATATTAATAATACTTCTGCCTATAATTTAAAGGGATTATTAGATAGTTCTAATAAATTTAGATTCTTACAATAGTTCTGTTTTAAAGAGACTATAGACTAAATTATATTAGAAAAATAAGAAGTTAAGTTAGAAAGATAAAATAGAAATAAAGAATTATAAATATATAATAATATAATATAACTATCTGTTAATAAATTCTAACTATTTATTCTTAAAGATAATATCTGTAACTATAAAAATCTAAAAGAATTTATTAATTCCTATATATCTTCTTGTCTAAGCTTATTCTCTTACTCTTCTTTCTATATTTAAAAGATAGAATTTTTAACTAATTCTTGAATTACCTTATAGAATTTATTTATTATTTTATTTAAATAGTTTCTGTCTAATATTTATTTTACAAGAAATAAGAAGATTTCTATCTATTATAGTTTTCTTCTAGAAATAACTAATTAAACAGTAAGATAAATTAAGAAATTAAGTATTTTAGAAATAGAATAGAATAAAATAATAAAATTAAGAATATAGAAAATAATTTATAGAAACTAATTATAATATATTAATAATCTATTACTTTCTTTATATATAGCTAACTGAAATACAGATATAATAATAATAGCAGAGATTATAGATAAGTTTAAAAAAATAGAAGAATTAAATATAGTATAATATAAGCTATTATAAAATCCCTTAATAATAATACTCTAGCTTAAGCTAAAATAGTAATAAAATAAGAAACTCTAATAAAATAAATAAAGTAACTAGTTTATCTAAAAAACTTAGATAAGATAGTAGAGATACTCTAATTAATAGATATACTACTAAATTATAAGACTTATAGTAGTAAAGAAGAATAGATTCTGCTAAATTCTATAGAATAGAAGAAAAGCTATCTAGTCTAGTATTAAGGCTAAATCTCTAATCTAATATTAAAGCCTTTAATCTAAAGCTAAACCTTTTATCTTATAATAAACTGCTTGCAGTTTTAATAAGAGATATAGTATTTATATAATTTGTAATTTTATCTATAAAAGATTATATAGTTCTCTATCTAAATAGATATAATTATTTATATACTCTTTCTATTAGATAGTATAATTAGCTATTCTAAGAGTATAGTTCTATAGATTTATCTAATTAGATTATCTAATTAGAGTATATATTTGCCTAATCTAATCTATTCTATAGATTAAATAATCTAATTATAATCTCTAATTACTAACCTTAGTTAGATTATATAATATTAGAGAATAATACTCTATAGAACTTAGAGAAATAGTTATAGAGAAACTCTATAGTTTTAGTTTCTTAGTAGTAGAGAGAATATTCTAAAGAATATTACAAATTAAATATATTATTATATTAAAATCTATTTCTTTTAGATTCTATAGTATTTCTAAATAGATTTAATATAATAATAATATATCTAATAAATATATCTCTAAGTAAATAATCTAATTATCTATTTTATTATTTTATTATATAATATTTAGATTGTAATATATTTAATTTCTTGAAATTTCTAATATAGCAACTAATATTAATCTAATTCTATTATAGTATAGATATATTAAAAAAATAATAATCTACTAGTATACTATTTATAAAGCTAATAATAATAATATTATAATTATAATATATTTTCTATAATAAATATTATCTATCTTTAATTAGAATTATTTTAATTATAAATATCTAGTTCTAGTCTTTATATATATAGATAATATTATATATCTATTTTTTCTTTAACTTCTATCTTCTTTTATTTCTCTAATATTTTCTATATTAGGCTTTTAGACTAGATAATAGAATTACTATATATAGAATATCTAAATTAGCTAGATAATCTAGCTAGAAAATAATATTTTTTCTTTAGCTTTTATCTTTTTTTATTCTTCTAATATTTGCTATATTAGGCTTTTAAACCAGATAATAAAATTACTATATATAAAAAGTCTAAATTAGCTAGATAATTTAGTTAGAAAGTAATATTTTTTTTTTAGCTTTTATCTTTTTTTACTCTTCTAATATCTGCTATATTAGACTTTTAGACTAGACAATAAAATTACTATATACAGAATATCTAAATTAGTTAAATAATCTAGCTAGAGAGTAATATCTTTTTTTAGCTTTTATTTTTTTCTATTCTTTTAATATCTATTATATTAAGCTCTTAGACTAGATAATAAAATTACTATATATAGAAAGTCTAAATTAGCTAAATAATCTAGCTATAGAGTAATATAGTTAAATTTATAGATTATATTAGTAGAAAATATATTAGGCTTAAAAGTTTTTAATATAATAATCTTAGTAGCTTAATAAAAGAATAATATATTAGATTATCTAAGTTTAAGAATAAGAATAAAGATAAGAGTAAAGGTACTAGAGCTTTTAATATAATAACCTTAGTAGCTTAACTAAAGAACTATATACTAGACTATTTAAGAATAAGAGTAAATATACTAGAGATAAAGAGTAGAATAATAGAGATTTTAAAAGAATTTAATAATTCTAATAGATTTAAAGAATTAATATAAGAGCTATTTATAAGAGTATTATAGAGCTATATATCTATATAATATCTTATTATTAATATATATCTAGAAATACAGAATAGAATAAAGATATATATTCTAGTACTATTATTTAAATCTAGAAAGAAAGATTAGATTTTTAATTTAAATATCTAAGATAATATTTAGAATACAGATTATTATTATTAAATATTTTAGTTAGTTTCTATTTTTATATTTTTGTTATTTTTTATATCTATAGAATATATTTTTCTTTCTATTATCTATAGTTAGTTTTTAATTTATAGAATTTTGCAACTAATTTTTTAGCTAGCAGAATTATAAATATAACTAATATAAAAGAAAGATTATTTATAGTTAATATAATTAAATTACTACTATTCTTATCTAAGTTATTATTATTATAGTTAATATTCTGCTTTAGAAAGATATTAATATTTTTTCTTTAGTTATATAAGATTTTTATTATAGAATAGAATTTTGTATTAAATTTATATATACTACTATTACTAATAATAGAAAAGTTTTCTATAATTATATTTATAAATAAGATACAGATTAAATTATTAGAAATTATAATATAGATAGTAAATAATTTATTATAATAATAGTAAAATAGATAACTATAATAAGCTAATACTTTTTTTGCAAATAATTTAATCTTGACTAATAGTATTTAAAAGTAATTAATAAGAAATCTTAAAAAAGGCTTCTAGGCTAATTTTATATTATAAATCTACTATATAGCTTTTACTAAATAATAAAGAATTCTAAAAAAACCTTTTAGACTAATCTTATATTATTAATTTATTAAATAATATTTACTAAGTAATATCTAACTCTTTATTTTTATCTTTTTATCTTATATCTCTTTAAAGTCTTCTCTTTTTATTTTATTTTTATTTTTTTAATAAGTACTATTAATCTCTCTAGATTCTCTCTATATTTCTTAAATATAATATAAAAACTCTTTTTTCTATAGAAACTATTACTATATATATTAAAAATAATTAATTAGTTTTTTTAGACTCTAAAATAACTATAAGAGTTAAAAGCAAATAAAATAAGATTAAAGTAAAGACTAATATACTAGATAGTTTTTTAGTATTATAATCTATAATCTAGAAAGACTTTCTTAGAATTATTCTAGCAAATAATATAATACTAAAATATATATAGAAAATATAAAAGATATTTTTTAAAAATAAAGATAAGTTTCTTAAATAGATTTAAAAAAAGATCTAATTAAATAATTTAAATAATAAGAATCTTTTTAAAAGTTATTTGCTAACTCTAAATAGACTATAGATATAGATATAGATAATAAAGATTTTTAAGATAATTACTAATAAAATAGAATTAAAAATTTAGATTAGATATTATAAGAATTATCTACTATTCTTCTAGATAGAAGATAGAAAAAATAGAGAAGAGAATCTTAGAATAATTTAGTATATAATTATATTTATAGAAGTATTAGAAAACTATAAATATTCTTTAATAACTACTAGTACTAAAGAATAAATAGTAGTAGATTATATAATATAGTTACTAGTATAACTATAGATTAAGAATATTTAAAATTATAATAGTTTCTTTTATAAACTATAGTAGATTAAAAAGAAATACAAAATTTTCTTATAATATATAATTATATATATAAAAGCTAAATATATATCTTCTTGGCAAAAAAAGAGATAGAATCTAATAGAAGTTTTTAAGAAAAAATAATAGTAGTAAAAAGCTACTAAATATATTTATTTAATAAAAAAGAGTCTCTGCAGTTAAAGTAATATTAGAGAAATCTTTCTCTAAAATCTCTTATTATTAGAGTAATATATTATTAGATATAATAAGAATATAATTAATAAGGCTATTATTAATAAGTTAAATAATAATAAGTTCTATAATAATAAGTTTAATAATAATAAATCTAAAAATAATATTAAAAATAATACTTAAGAAATTCTCTATTAAAATAATATACTAATATTATAGAATATTCTAGATATAAATAAAAATAATATAAAATAATAGATTTATACTAAAAAACTAAAAATACTAACTTCTATTCTAAAAAAGATAAGTATATACAATTTAGTATAGAAATACTTAGATTAACTATTAATAACAAAGAATTATAAGAGAAAATAAATTAAAAGAGAATAAAATAAAAAGAAATAAATTAAATAATAGTAACTCAAACTAAAGCCTTTTAATAATAAGAAAGTAGCTAGTTTTTCTAAGACTAAAACAGGTAATTAGAAAGATAAAATCCTTTAACTAATATAGTAACTTAAACTTATATAGTAATTAAAAATACTAAATATAATAGAGAATTTTTAAAAATAGTAGTTTATTACTATAATACTTTATAATATATATAAAAAACTAAAGAATAATTTAAATAAAATAACTACTAATAATATTATTAATTTTAATAATAATAGTTCTCTATTTATTACTATAGAAAAGGAATAGATATTAAGTAAATAAAAATAATTTAATAAATAGATTAATATTATAATATAAATATTTATATATAATTTAATATAGTATCTATAAACTAAGATAATTAACTAGATAGAATTACTCTATATAGAAAGCCTCTATCTTCTTAATCTTTAAGATTATATAGTACTAATAATTATTCTAATAGAGAAGAGAATTAATAAATAGAAAAAACAATAAAAATAGTTTAATAATATTATTTATTAGTATAAAGATATAGAAACTATATATACTATATTATATATTATTAACTCTAAGATTTCTAAATTGCTAGAGATATAAATAAATATTAAATTTTATTTTTAATAGTTTATTACTATCTATATACTACTAAAGTTTAAAGATAATAAAAATTTATATAATTTAATCTTTGCAGATATAGTTAGTTTTAGTAAGATTTAGAGATAATAATTAAATATTTTCTTATAGTATATATTTTCTATAATTCTAGGAAAGATTTCTCTAGAATTTCCCTGAAATAGAATCTTATAAGTACTAATAAAAATATAAAAATTATAAAAAGTTAAAAATAAGTCTATAAAACCTAATCTAGTTATTATACTATTCTATCTAGTATAGTAATAGATAAATAAAGTTTATTAAATAACTAATATATTTAATATCTTTGTATATTTTAGTAATACTAGAGAGAAATCTTTTGAAATTATAATAATACTATCTCTATTAAAGTTTTTAGATTTTATATTTTAAAAGAAAATATAGAATTATTATATATTTATTATTACTTTCTATTATACTCTAGTATAGAGATATAGAATAAAAATATAGAAAAAATAGAAAAGTAAGTATAGTAATACTAAATTATAATTTTATTATCTTTTAGAGCTATTCTAAATAATTATCTTTAATAAAACTTATTAACTATATAATACAGATTTCTAGTAAATAATAATAATAGTTTTTTTTTCTATAGATTAATATCTTTTATTAATAGTAATTCTACTTTTTAATATAATTAAGGATTTTAAGAGATTAATACTATTTCTAATTAAATTAGTAAATAATAAGTTATAGAATACTTTTAATATTTATCTAGAATATAATTCTTTTAATATTAAGAATAATAACTCTTTAGCTATTCTTTAGCTAATATACTAGGTTATTAATAAGTTTATCTAGAGAAATATAGAGTTTATAGATAATACTATTAGATATTATATTAACTTAATATAGATAGAGTATTTAATTTATAAATATTTATTATTCTATATCTTCTTTAAAAATAATAAGATTATTAATAATATTATTCTTCTAGTATATATAGTATAGTTAGAGATTACTTTTATATTTTTTAAATAGATATAATATAATCTATAATATATAAATATTTATAAAAAATTAGATAGCTACCTTTTTTAAAATATAAAAAAATATTAGAAATTTATTTTTATAGAGTTATAGCTATAGTTATAATTTATATACTATAATCTTCTAGCTAAAAATACTAGAAAGTTAGTAATACAAATATATAATAAATACCTTACTAAAGAGTAGATAGAAAAAGCTAATAAATCAGAATATATAATTTATCTAAGAAATATTTATAAGAAGACAAATAATACTATTTAAAGTACTAAAAGTACTAAAAAACTTCTATTATCTATAAAAGCTTTTTCTAGCATTCTCTATATAAAAAATATTATAAATTATATTATTTTTTAATATCTTTTATAAAGATTACTAAAACTTAGAGTTTTACTATTTATTATTTATAATTAGATTCTTTATTATAATAAGAAATTAGTAATATAGTATTTAAATTCTATCTAATAATTTTTTATTAGAGCTATTCTGTATCTTTACAGTATTAATATATATATATTCTATATAGAATTAGACTATTTTAAATATAAAATATTTATATAATTTTTCTGCTCTTAGTATTTATTATACTATATTCTTATATATTTATACTATATAAATTTAGTAGAGTTTAATCTATAAAATCTCTACTATAATATATATCTCTAGAATATATTAATATTAGATTATTATATTTAGTAAGCTATTAATTATATTTAGTATCTTAGTTAAATTTATATTATTAAAATCTATAACTATTATCTAGATAAATTATTTAATTTTTACTAGCTTTTCTTAAATCTAAATAAACTTATATTAAGTTTAGTAATAGAATTTAATAGTAATATTATTAATATAAATTATAATCTAAAAAATAAGCTTTTTAACTTTAGTAAATAGACTAAGAATCTAGATAGTATATTTTTATTTATAAAGCTAAAGTATTATATATATATTAACTTATTTCTATATTATATAGTATAAAGTAATAATCTTATTTATAAACTAATAGATATACTAAAGTTAAGATTAGAAAAAAGATCTAACTAAATAGTAAAAATAAGAAATAGTTAATTTTATTCTAACTCTAGAAATTAAAAAAAAGATTTAGTTTTAAACTTATATAATTAGAGTAGTTTTTAATAAATATTTTAAATTTATTATCTCTATTTCTAATATATTATCTTGTAATTTATTTGTAATTTATTATATATATACTTGTATAGTAGTAATATATATAAGATTTAAGCTAAATTTATAGATTTATAAGTTAAGCTAAGCTAAGCCTTTTAATAACTTAATAAGTTAAGCTAGTATTTTAAATCTAACTTAGAGATCTTAGTAAGCTAAGCTAAGCTAAGTTAAACTTAAACTTAATCTATTACTTACTCTAGAATAAATATATTATTTTAAGAAATTTTAATCTTTACTATTTACTCTAATTCTAATTAGAATATATTTATATTTATTAGAAGGCTAATAAGCTTATTAGTATAGAAATAGATTATAAATTAATATAACTAGTCTTTTAGAATATAGTTATATATAAAAAGTAAAATAAAAATAGATAGATTTTATAAATTATAATTAATCTTATTTAGAAAAGCTAGTTAATAATAGAATATTTTATCTACTATAAGAACTAGCTCTAGTAGCTTTATATAATAAATTATATTTTAATCTTAACTAAGCTTAATCTATTAATAATATAGATTCAAGAGATTTATAGAAAGAAATAAGCTATTATTAATTAAAATACCTTTTTTAAAAAATTCTAAAAGAATATTTAAACTCTAGACTAAATATTTTATATTAATAAAGAAAAGTTTAATAATACTATTAAATATTTAATAATTTTAATTAATAATACTACTGCTAAAGCTATACTAAAAATTAGAATTATAAACTACTAAGCTATAGTATATATTAGAGATAAAATAACTAAAGAAATAAGTATAAAGAATTTAATAAAGAGTTTATTAAATATAATCTAGATACTACCTAGATTATAAAAATACAAAAATAGCAAGAAATCTATATAGAAATTATATAAAGAAAGAAATAAATATTAAAGGAATTTTAGAAATTAATTTAATAGATAAAATAGTAAGAGATTTCATAGGTAATATTTATACCTATTCTATATTATAAAGGATATTAATATAAAATCTCTAAAGTAAAAGCTAGAATTCTTTAAGAAGTTCTATATCTAAAATTATTATTAGTAAATCTTTAAGATATTAAAAACTTTTAATATTTCCGGTTTATATAGATTCTATTAATTATAATTTATAAAGTTATTAAAGCTATTAAAATACTATTCTAATAAAAGCTTCTAATCTAGATAGAATTCTAAATCTAATATAAAAGAAAATTTTGCTTATTTTAAATCTCTTTCTAATATATCTTTTTAATCAATGTTTTTATTATAGATACTGCCTAGAGTACTCTTAAAGATTTAATTATTTTAAAAAAACTAGAAAAGCTAAACTATATAGTTTCTAAAGTATATTACTCTATAATATTATTAAATATTTTAGAAAAAGCTCTAGAAGTTATTATTATTATCTAAATTAACTATTTAATAGAGAAGTATAAGCTTCTTCTATAAAACTATATAGGAAATTACAGAAAATATTTCTATAAATATATTATATATCTTCTATTTAAAAGAGTTTATACAGTTTAAAAATTATAAAGATTAATTATTTATTTACTTATTCTAAATAGAGAAGAAGTATTTAATAATATTAATTAATCTCTATAAATACTATATTTTAGCAAAAATAATAAACTAAATTATAAACTTGTTAAAGAACTAAGATAATTATTATATTACTAAAAGGTATTATAGAAGAATTTAAATTATTAATTAATATTTCTTAGAGATTTCTGTTATTTTTAATTTTCTATCTTTTTTTAATACAGATTTAATAAATAATATTTAAAAATAGTTTTCTATTACTATTATAGTTATAAAATATATTAATAATCTCTATTTTCTAATCTAAAGTAGCTCTATAGTCTGAAATTATTATATATTTATATAGATATATTAACTGGTAAAAAGATAGAAGTAGATTTATACTATCTAATTCTTCTCTAGCAAATATAAACTAATATACTTTATTCTAAAGTATCTTAAATTTACCTATTTAATAGAATTTATTAGAGCTATTATATAGATTTATAATATTTAAATTAAACTAAAAATAATAAAATATCTTAGTATTTATTTAAATAAATATCTAGATAGTTCTAAGCAGGTTTTTAATATAAATACTAAAGTAGTAATATTACAAGCAGTTCTTATCTCTATTACTAGTTCTCTTTAAAGAATAAATATTCTTTAACTCTACTGTATATATACTGCAGTTTTTTTATTTTAGCTAATCTATACCTGCTTAGTAGTAGTAGTAGTAGTAGAATTTATTTCTGCATCTATTAGCTCTATTAGCTAAGTAGTAGTAGATTGCAATTAAGCAGTAGGCTAGTTTTACTAGCCTGCCTTCTACTACTTCTATTATAGTCTACTAGTTGCTAGACCTTGTCTAACTAGCTAACTCTAATCTAACTACCTATCTACTTATCTAACTTTATTTTATATTAATTATAGGCAAATTCTACTACTATATATAGAGACAAAAATTATATAGCTAAAGAATTATAAGAAAACAATTTTTAACTAGAAAAGAAAACTAAAAAAACAAAATAAGATCTAGCAACTAGTATATAAATAAAAAAAATAGAAAATAGAAAATAAAAAACCTATAATTAGTTCTAAGTAGCTTTGCAAGTATAGCTACCTTTAAAAATTATATATATAAGTTCTTTATATAGAATAGCTAATTTATAAATAGTCTTTTATAGATCTAGTAGTTCTAGAAGTATACTAATCTTATATATTAATTAATAAATAATCTAGTAGATTACAGAAAGGCAGTAAAATTACTTAAAAATATAGATATTTAGAATAAACTATATAGTATACTTTAATAAGAATATCTGGTTAAGAATTCTATAATAATTAATTTCCTATAGAAGAACTATTTAAAATATTTTATACTATTTCTTTTAATATATTAGGTATTTAATAATAATATAGTTTATATTTTAAATTTTAAAACTATAATAGTATTAGTTTCTATAATACTAATTAAAGCTAGATATTCTTCTAAAGTAACTTTTTCTATCTAAAGTTAAATTATAACAAAATTTATTATTTACTAGAGATTTATATAGAGCTTTAAAAGTTTTTTATTTAAAAAAGCAAAGGTAAGAATCTTTTAGAAAAGAAATTTATAGAAGTTTATAGTCTATTATTAGATTAAACTACTACTAGTAATTAATAATAAGAATTTAAAAGAGTCTAACTAGTACTACCTACTAGTCTATATATTACTATAACTCTATAAGCCTTATATTAGATAAAATCTATTCTTTTTATCTCTATCTATATACTAATTAATTTAATCTCTTACTTCTAGTATCTAATAGTAATAGCTTATTAATAAAATAGTATCTTTAATAATCTAATTAGCTATTTTATTTTCTAGAATCTTTATATAGTCTAATAGCTACTAGATTTAAAGTTACTACTATCTCTCTCTTAAGCTATCTATTTAATTAATTATATTCTTTAGTATATATTAATGCAATATTATTACTACTATTAGATCTTGTAAAATTAAGATAGCTGCCTAATTATTAATAAAAATAGTAGTAAAGCTAGTTATAAAACCTTTAAATAGCTAAACTAATTACTTTAATATAGTATTAATTCTTTTAAGCTTAGCTATATATATTATATACTATATAAATATCTATTTAATCTATTAGTAGTTATTATATTTCTAAAAAAGAGATTATAGTAGCTTCTATCTCTCTATTAAAAGAATTATTATTAATATAGATTACTAATTATTCTATCTACTAGTTATACTTATAGGTTTTAATTGTAGCTTTCTTACTATTATAAATCTATATATCTAAAGATATTTATTAGAATATAGTAGTAAAAGAAAGAATTTATTTTATTTAAAAAATAGAATCTAATTCTAATTTTATATAAATTGCATATTTAAACTATTAGAGAGAGATTATATATATCTCTAGTATAGAAACTAATTTAATACTTTATAATTAGTATAATATATATCTAAATAATAGTATTATAAGGTAGAGGCAAATATTTTCTATAATCTGGGCTAGGGTAATTACTAGAAAAGGTATATACAGGCAAATATCTAGTATAGTATAGTTTATAGTATAGAAGGCTTTTACTATTTAATATAGAATTAAATAAGCTTTATTTTTAATTTCTTTAAACTTTTACCTACTCTAAATATACTAGATAGAGTAGATATAGATTAGCTAAAGTAAATAGAACTATAATATATATATATTAAAATTAAAGAATATTTATTCTCTAGATAAAACTAGTAATAAAAATAAAAACTATTTAGAACTTAGCTACTTTAATATCTATATTATAGATCTATTTAAAGTTATTTAAATACTTATTTAAATAAACTTCTAGATATTTAACTATTATCTTTAGCTTAATTTAAATATCTCTAATCTATATAATAGCTTTAATAGACTCTATTAAATAGGTAAACTTTAAATATTCTAGAATAAATTAGTTTATATTTACTAAAGAAAAACTAGGCAGTATAGATTTATTTCTAATTAGTTAATATATTTAGATAAGTAGATAATACTTCCAAATTATAAAACTATTCTAGATAAGAAAGTAAAGGTTATTAATATAATCTGTAATTATTATTATAATAGAAAACTACTTCTAAATATTATTAATTAGATTAGTATTAAAGAAAAGATATAGAATTAGAAATAATAGAGATTTCTAGAGAATATTTATTTATAGATTAAACTTTCTTATAATATCTTCTAATAATAATTGTTTTATAATTCTTTAGAAAATTAGTAATTTAGTCTATTATTTTTATTAAAATCTAGTATTTGTAAAGGTTATATAGTATTTATTTATAGTTAATATTATTAATTTATTAAATACCTTTCTATCTAGAGTAAGTAGAAAGGTAATTAATTTTTATAATATCTAGACTATATAGACTCTTTTAAATAAAAGATATAAGGTATATTTACAAAAGTACTTTCTATAACTCTCTATATAGTTTTATAGGAAAAGCTTATACTTCTCTACTAAATAGCTAATTTAAGTAATAATAATAGTTTCTAGAGCCTTTTCTAGAGTATTTAGCAATATTATAAAATAATATATTTTAGAATATAATTTAATTTCTTTATTTTCTTTAGAATAATAGTATTTAATCTATAGAAATATTATAGGTAATAGCTATAGTTAAGGTAGTAGTAGTAGAATTTATTTCTGTATCTATTAGCTCTTTTAGTTAAGTAGCAGTAGATTATAGTTAGATAATAGACTAGTTCTGCTAATTTATCTTCTATTACTTCTATTACTATCTATTAGCTATTAGATACCTTAGCCAGATATCTATATTAGTCTCTCTAGCTACTAGAGATTATATAACTCTATATAGCTTTTAGGCCGATTAGGCCTCTAGCTAGAAGAATTAAGCCTTTTACTACTTCTTTTAGATTATATTACTCTCTGCTTTACTCTAAGCTAGACTTTTAAATATCTATTATATTATTAATTTAACTACTTTATTAAATTCTATAGGTTTAAAATACTTTTAGAATACTATTAAAATTATAATTTCTATCTTATATTAATATTAATTATATAAAAAATATTTTATTCTCTATATTTATTTATATAAATTATAGTTAAGAATAATTCCTCTATTATAATATAGAGAATTCTATATATAATAATTAGAAACTATATATTATTAAGAAAAATAATAATATATTCTTCTATAATATTAAATACTCTCTAAGATAAAAAGAAAGCAAGTAGCTTTAAGAAACTTTTTAATTATTCTAAAGATTATATAATAAAATTCTATTTCTAAAGGTATTTTCTATTCTATAATAGAAGATAAGGAATTCTAGAATTTATTTAAATATTAGCTATAAGAAAAAGCTAAATAAATATTTAAATAACTAGAGATTTTAGTAGAATCTTTAGATATTATAAAGACTTCTATTTTCTAGACTAGATTAATAGTAGTAGTCTACTAATCTAATAATTTTGAATTAATTTAAATATATTTCTATCTATTATAAATAGAATAGGAATTATATCTATAATATAAAGAATTAGGCAAGAATTATTTTATTATAAAAATTTTTAATATTATAATTATTCTATAGGAGATTTCTAGTTCTATATTAAATCCTTTAATAAATATAAATATTAATACTAATCTACTACAGAAAAAGATTAATAATATATTTAAATATCTTAGTATCTCTATTCTATAGTTTAATAGCAATAACTATTATATATAGAATTAGAAAATTAATATTACTATTAGTAATATTAATTTCAGAAATATTAATATACTATATTAGTAAATACCTTTAGAGAAGAAATATTAGAAATAGAATATTATCTAGAAGATTATAAAGAATTAAATAATAATTTTACTAAATTAAGAGATTATAAAATTAATCTTTCTATAGAATCTGCCTATTATAACAGATATCTAGTATATTTTAAATATATAATTTAGTATTGCTAAATTAATATAGCAACTTGAGTTATATTAGAAATTTATAGAATTAGTTAATATTAATATATCGATAAATCCTATTATAGTCTATATTAAAGAGAAATAAATCTATTTTAAACTCTATAATATAGAGATTATATTTAATAATATCTTTTATAATTAATTTCTTAACTATATTATTAAATATAAGTCTAGCTAGGCAAGTAAATATTTTAAGAGATTTTATACTACTAGTATTACTAATAACTCTATAATACAAAATCTAGATATTAAAGAGATACTAAAGGACTTTGTATAATATAAAAAAGATATTACTAGTATATAGATACTATAGAAAAGTAATAATTTAGTTTTAAAATTAAATATTCTTCTATCTAAGTTAAATAGCTTAAAATTAAAAGAATTAATTATTATATACTAGCTATACTATTTTTGCTATAGGAAATATTATAAAGATATTAATTATTAGAATATATATTCTAAACTATATTTTTTATAGGCTTAAAACTATACTAAAACTAGTTAGATAATAATAATACTTTCTAACCTTTTTAATCTTTTAAACCCTTCTATAGTTTATAAAATAGATAGTATCTCTATTTTAAATAATATTATAACTACTAGCCTATAGACTAAAGGTAATTAAATATTAAATATTAGATTAAATATTTATCTAATTATTTAAAGAGAAGCTTTTCTATTATTTAAGCTAATAGTAAATACTACAGAATTCTTTAAAGAAATATAAAAAGAATATTTACTATCTAAAGGAATTAATACTATACTTATTTAATTTAATAATATTCTTCTTTTACTATATAATATCTATTATACTTCTAGAATAAATAATAATATACTATCTTTTAAACTATTAAAAGACTAAGAATTCTATATCTAGATTAATCTAGATAATAACTATTTTATTATAAAAGTTCTAAATAGAAGCTAATTCTACAGGATTTTAATACTTAGAGAATATTAATATTTAATTTATCTAGTATTATTACTATTAGAAGCTATAAGAATAAAGAACTAATTATAACTAATATAAAGACTTCTAATATTCTAATTTAATATAATATTATTTATACTATAATAGAGTAGTATTAAATACTCTATTATATTAATTAAGGAGATCTATTATATCTAGTATATAACTAGAATTTAAGCATTCTTATAAAAGAATTAAAAGATTTTCTATTTTATAATATCTGCAAGCAAGCTAATATAATTAGAAAGATCTTATAGAGACTAATATCTAGAGTAGTAACTCTAGCTAAAAGACTTTATATTAATATAATTAGTAGTAGTAATATACTATAATATAAGACAGATAAAGATTTATCTTTTTATATAAAGATAAGATATACCTTATTAATTATAGATAATATTACTTGCTTTAGATAGATCTATTCTATATTAGATTAAGTTTATATATTAAAACCTCTATATAATTTAATAAGTAGTCTATATTAATAGAAATTCTCTATTACTTTTATTTAATTTAATAATAAGCTCTATACAAAAGCTATAATAGATTATTTTTTATAATATAGAATTTTCTCTAAATCTATTATAGCTTATACTTTCTAGCAGAATAGAATTAGTAAATAATCTATAAGAATAATAATAAAATAAGCTTAAACTATAATAATTAATTCTAGTCTAGACTACTTGCTTTAGATATATATAGTTTAATATAGTATATTTATTATTAATTAAATACTAACTTTAGTTCTATTATTTAATAATTAAACTCTAGATACTATTATATTTAATTGTAATATATAATCTATATTATAGTATATTTCTCTATAGACTTAGATAAACTATTCTATTAGAGTATTATATTTAAATTAATTTAGAATATCTAGATTTTATCTACTAGCTAGTTCTAAAGCTCTTTTAAAGAAACTAGTTTTAAAGGAAATAGCTATAATCTTTTTAGATATAAATAATAAAAATAATACTTTACTATAGAATTCTATTATTAAAATAGTAATATAAATACTATATTATATTATAAATAATATTACTCTATTTAAAATAAATAAAAATTAATCTTTTAAGTCTAAGCTAGCTATCTTAGCTATAGAGTTAAATTTAACTATACTAAAAAATATAAAATAATATAATTCTGAAAATAACTTTAAAATAGCAGTTTTATCTAATAAGAATAGATTCTAGTAATATTCTATTAATTAAATAAAGGTCTATTTAATCTTTTTTAAAGAGAAATTAACTATTCTCTAATTATTTAAAGTAATTATAATTTATTTAAAAGCTCTTTAGTAGTAAAAAGCTATATAAAAAAAAATTAATCTATTAATTTAATAAAAATACTAATATCTTATTTATAGAGATAAACTATCTTTTAAAACTAGACTAATCTCTAAATAATAGATATATAAGAAGAAAGAAAGTCTAGATAATTTAATTATTTATAAAGCTTACTAGATAATCTATAGTAATATTTTAGATAAGACTATATTTAATATAGTTATTTATATTCTAGTTATATCTATTATAATAATTAATATACTATTAGCCTATATTACTTACTATAGATAGACTATTATATAGACTAATACTATTTAAACTTTTCTAAACAGGAAATTAAAATATAATATTTATATACTCTAATCTACTAGATTCTAGAAAAATAAGAAAAGTATTTTAGTTTATAAACTTAATTTAGACTAGTTAAAAAAAACCGCAAAACCTAAACCTAATCTACCTAAACTACAGATAGTATAGGTTTAGTTTAAAATTTAATAATTATAGGTAGATTTAAGATTTTCTAATTTAACCTATTAAGTTTAAATAAACCAATAGGTTTAATTAAAACTTTACTTAATCTTTTTAGATATAGATATTATTCTATATATATAAATAAAAAAGTTTAATAATAGCCTAAATTTATATATTATTTATTAATATTTTTTATAGTTTTTCTCAAATTATATAACTAAATTTATTATTTTATTATTTAAATAAGAATATATAATAATTAATCTAACTTAAGTTAAATAGTAAAAAGTAAAAATTAAATATAATTATTTTTATTCTTTATATTATCCTTAAATATAATTTAAATGCTAAAGATAGTATATAAAAGGCTTAGAAGGAATTATTATAAATAATAAAACTTTTTATTATATAATAATACTAGATATAGGTAATTCTTTATTTATTTTATTAGAAAGAGAATCTAAATCTTAATCAGAAAGATTAATATTATTATTATTACTTATCTTATTAGGCTTTTAATTTTTAATCTTGTTTTTAATTATTTTTTAAAAATTAGTTTCTGTTTCTTTATATAATGCTTTAAATTTCTAATAGATAGTAAAACAATCTATATATATTAAAAGTATTAAAGTATAAATTATTTTAGATAGTAAGTAATTTTATTAATAATAATAAATATTATAAGTACTATTAAAGAAATATTTAACTCTAATATTATTAGAAGGTATTATAAGAAAATCTTAAATTATTATTACAAAAATAGGGAATCTTTATATATTTCTTTTCTAATATATAAGAATATTAGATATATTATAAGTATCTAAATTTAACTTAAATTAGATTTCAATTAAATTAATTCAAAACAGATTAAATATATATATATATATCTTTATTTAAATAGATCTAAATTTCTTGGTAAGAATTACTGTATAAAGAAATAATTTAATAATTTAAAAAGAATACTTAATCTATACTTGAAGATATTAAAGAAGTAGCTAATAGTATCTTAATATTAGAATATTGATTTATATAGTATTAGAAAACTTAATAAAAGATTTTTCTATAAAATTTATATTAATTTATTAAATTATCTTTCTAATTAAAAATTTTAAAATATTCTAATTTAGATACTGGATCAAGAATAATAGCAATAATATATATAAATCCTTAAGATTTATATATTTTTATATAATAGATTTTGAGTTTTTCAAATGCTTTTAATAAAGTATCTTATAATTAAATTTTTTATAAAACTCTTTTTCTCTTTAAATAGTTTATAGAATTATCTAAATAATTAAATAATAAATTATAGATTTTATAAATTTAATAAACTATTAGATCTTCTTCTTTTAATAGAGTAAGAATAAAAGTATAGAATAGCTATATTAATTAAATAAGATATTAAATATAATACTATTTAATTAATAATAAAGCTAGATAGCTAATATTATTATTTTTTTATAATAAAATAAATTGATTAATAATTATATATAACTTATTAATTTGATAGAGTATAAGATATATTAAATTCTATTAAATCTGATAATTAAGAAGTAATATTTTTAATTATCCAGATTCAAATTATTGTAAATTATAGAAATATACTTAATGTTAAGAACTAATATTAATAAAGTATATAAGCTTATAGACCTATATAATATAATAATTAATAAATATCTAAATTAAATTAAATTAAATAAAGACTTACCTTTTCTAAGGTTAAAGGAATATTTTAAGAAGATAAAAGATATATATCTTTATTATTATTTCAAAGTATAATATTTATCTTAAAAACTTTAATACAAAGATTTTTTAAAAGTTCTTTTATAATAAGCTGCAAAATATATACTAAATAAGGAATATAATAATAACTATATATTAGTTAAAAAAGTATAAGATTTTAAATATTTTCTATATCTGGATATAGATTAAGTTTAGCTTTTAATATATAATTAAGTTTATTTATTAATATAATATTATTATTTGTATTATTAGTTATAATTACAAATATTTAATATTATAAATTATAGTTATTTAAAGTTTTAAGAATTATATTAGTTAAATTCTTACCAATATAAGAACTATTTATAAAATCAAATATAAGTAATATCTCTTGATTATAAAAATTAAGATTAATAAAATAACTAGTAATTATAAGAAAATAATATTAAGATTAGCTAGTCTAATAATCTATTACTAAATAGATTTTTTTATAATTAAATAATTGCAATAATATATTATTATAAAAAAGCTATTTTAATTTAAAGAGATAATTTTGAAATTAATAATGATTTAATATTTAAATATAGTTTTCTCCTGTAACTGCCTATAATATTTGTTAAAATTAAATATATTTAACAAGGCAAAAGGATTAACAAGAAGTAATAATAAAATACAGGATTTAATTATATATATTAATAGATAAATAATTACCTATTAAACTATTTTTGGAAATATTAAAAAGATAAATTTAACTTAAATTAAAATAAAGCTTTTATCTAGTTTTTTTATATTATTTTACCAATATT
The DNA here is from genome assembly GCA_023624055.1 of Paecilomyces sp. PK2413. Lineage (NCBI taxonomy): Eukaryota > Fungi > Ascomycota > Eurotiomycetes > Eurotiales > Thermoascaceae > Paecilomyces > Paecilomyces sp. PK2413. Next base: position 69,232 of record JAMADQ010000023.1, read on the forward strand.
ACTATTCTGTTAGTACTTAAATAATAAAATATATTTTTTTATATAATTATATATTATATTTGTATTATTTTGTTTTGCTGCTAGATACTATAAAAAGGTAGTATAATAAATATATATAACTAAAAAAGTTCTATAAGATTTTTCAATAGTCTAATAGAAACCTTTTTAAATAGATATATTTTTTTATTTAAATTAAATAAAATAATATTTGGAGTTTTTTTAGTTTTGTATAAAAGATATATTTTGCTACTAAGATTTAAACAAAGGCAATTATATTAGAAGTTTAGAATATATAATTTCTTTTCTATTTTTTTGTTATATCTTTTTTAATAGTAATAATATTAGTTCTAATATATTTGGAATTTTAGTTTTAATATTTAGAGTATTTTCTTTATCTAAATTAATAATATTATTAGAATTCTGAATTAATAGAAAAGGTATTTTTTTATATAATAATAAATAAGTTTTAAACTATAAAGAAGAGCCAGAATCTTCTAAAGATAATAGATTTAATATAAAAGAAGAGAAAGTCTAAAATAGAATTAAATTCAGTAATATAATAAAAATATATAATTTGAATTAGTAAAGATTATTTGTTAGATTATTAATAAAGAACTTACTAAAATTCTAACTTAAATTAGAATTATTATATATATAATATAAGGCAATCTAAGATAAATTATTAAGTAGTAATAATTATTCTTATCTTTTTAATTCTATAAAAGAAAAAGGAAGAGAAAAATCAAATATATAAAATATAAAATTAACTTTATTAAAATGAAAATTCTAATTTTAAAATTACAAAAATAAGATATAATCTCTATCTATAAATATTAATTTTAACTTAAGTTAGTTTATTAATTTTACTATAAAGAAAAAACTTATTCTCTTTGCCTTCTGTTTATATTTAAACTTTAAAGCTAAGCTTATTAAACTGTTTGAAAATTCTATCTATAAATATTAATTCTAACTTAAATTAGTTTGTTAATCTTATTACTAAGAAAAAACTTATTTCCTTTATCCTTTACCTATATTTAAACTTCAAAGCTAAATTTATTAAATTATCCAAAAATTCTATCTGCAAATATTAATTCTAATTTAAGTTAGTTTGTTAATTTTATTACTAAAAGAAAACTTATTTTCTTTTTTTAATCTTCTATTATATTTCTTAAACTATATAATCTTTATCTGATTAGTTATTATTATTACTTTTATTTTTATTATTCTATTTATTATTTTATTTATTATTCTATTTATTATTTTATTTGTTATTCTATTTGTTATTCTATTTATTATTCTATTTATTATTTTATTTATTATTCTATTTGTTATTTTGTTTATTATCTTGTTTATTATTCTATTTATTTTAATACTTATCTTTTTTAAACTCTAGATCTATAATTAATATATAAACTTAAATTAGAATAGAGTTTTTATTATTTTTATTTAAAATTAAATAGAGCTTTATTTTTTTATTTAAAAAATAAATAGATTTTTCTAAGATTTTATTATAAGATCTTTTTATAGGAATTAGAGATTTAAGAATATTATTCCAAAATTTATTCTAAAAATTTTTTGAAAGTCTCTTTTCTACTATAGTTAATAAAATTTTATATATTAATAAGATTTCTAAGAGCTTGTCTTTTAACTTTTTTTTAGACTAAAAGGCAAGAATCTCTTGAATTTGAAATAATTTATTAATAAAGTACTACTCAAGATATTTATTAAAATTATTAATATCTAATTTTTAATTTTATATAATAAGAATATTAGCAGTTTCTTAAACTAATTACAAATATCTTTTCTACTTATTTTAATATAATTAGTTTTTAACTTAAGTTAGAAAAAGATTAATAAATCTTTGTTTTAATATAAATATATTAAAGCTTATTATTATTATTATAATTATAGCCTCTCTAGCTATATTTAATTATATTAATTATTACTTTTTTTATAACTCTGTAGATCTATAATATCTCTATAATATTATATTATATTTTGAGCTAATTTTTTAATATAGGGTTAGCAAGGTATTTTACTATCTTTACTTCAGGATTATAAAAAAACTAAGTCCAAATAGTAACTATACTAAAAGATATATAACTAGTTAATATATTCCTCTAAAAATTAGCTTTTATTTAATTTAAATTGAAATAATACTTAATATATAATAATAGAAGAATTATTATAGTTTTTTATAACTCTAGTATATATTCTTAGAATAAGCTTAATAGTTTTATATAGTACCTTAGTCTAATAATATAATTTAAATTAGGCTAGATAATTATTCTAAATATTCTCTATATTATATTATTTAATATTAAAGTTATATAATTCCTTTAGTAGATTGCCTAACTAATATATATTATTAATATAATTATACAGTTATAATTTAAATTAAATTTAATAAAAGATTTACTAAATGCTTTAAACTTATATCTATCTAAAAAAGTTTATTAAGAACTAGATTCTTTAGTATAACTAGATATTCTCTAGTATTTTTAAAAGAATTATTAGTATTATTAAAAAGGTATTTTATAAATATATTATTTTATTAAAAAGTCTTTAGTTTTTTAGATACTTTTATTAGATAAGTCTATTTAGATTTAATTTAAAATATAATATATTTAAGTATAGACTTAAGTAGTATAATTATATTTATATAAAGACTAAGCTATAAGTTTCTAAAAATATAATATAATATTAGTAAACTTTATTACTATTTAACTTAAGTTAGATTACTTATTATATAAAGAAGTAAAGATTATAATAGATAGAAATACTTTACTATATAGTAATATATTTCTTATTATCCAGTATAATAAGAAAATCTGATTTTTTATTTATATCTCTAATTGAAGGTAGATCTAGATATAATTATAATAAGATTTATATTATAAACTATTATATATCTATTAATAATTTTAGATAATTATTATTCTAATTACTATATAAGGGAAAAAATAGTATTTATATTTTATAATTTGTCTTATTATAACTATTCTTAATTATTAGAATCTAATCTAAATATAATACTAGATTCTTGAATTTGCTAAATATAGTATTAATATATATAAAAAACTGTAAGAATTCTAGAATCTAGATCTAACTTAAATTAGAATAAAATATTAAAATATTTATAATATATTTATAATATCTAATTTGGAATTAATAATATTTTCTCTAAATATATAGTTAAACTATTCTTATCTATATATAGTATTTATATAGTTTTTAATAAATTATTATTACTTCTCTATCTATAATAGAGTAAGTATTTAATTAATATACTTAAGATTAACCCCTATAATATTATATATAAATTTGCAGAATAAGTCTATTTATATTAATAAATATTTTTACTCTAAGAAAGACTTTTTATTTAAACTATATATTAATATAGCTATTTGCTTTCTATTTATATTAGCCTTAACTATCTTAATCTGGTTTACCTAAAAAGCTATAAAAAGATTATTACTAATAATATTTATATTAAAGAGATTAACTATCTATATATATACCTATATACAGAATAAATATTAATATATTATTTTAATTTAAGTTAGAATAGTATATATTACTAATTAAAATATTTAGATAACTTTATTCTAAGAATTTACAATATTAATAATAGAAGCTTCTATCTATTCTTGTAATAAGACTTCTAATACTACCTTTCTATATTAGCTAGCTTATAAAACTAGTTTCAAGATATTCTTTAGGTAATTATAGATATATATAATATTTAATTCTTCTACCTAGCTTTTCTAAATAATATCCTGAAGATTATAAATATTCTTATTAGATAAAAAGCTTAAATCAATATAGTATTTAAGAATATTATTAAATATCTTTCTAGATACTAATACCTTTATATAGGTATCTAGATCTTATTAATAAACTTCTATCTTAAATTCTTTTTTCAAGGAATATATATAGGATATACTAAAATTTTAGTTTTATTTATTATTTCTCTAATTAATTACTAAATTATTAATATTAAAAGTAATTATTCTAAGGTAAACCTTTTCTAAAGCTAATCTGAAAGTATTATTTTTAATTACAATATTATCTGGATAATATCCTATTATAGCTTTTCCTTTATAGATTATAATATAAATTATAATTTAACTTAAATTAGAATTTTACTATCTAAGTTTAGTTCTAGTCTAGTAGAAACTCTACTATATATACTAGATATAGAGTAATAATATTATTAAAAGATTAAAAAAAATCCAATAGATATTAGAATATTAAAAATACTAATAAAAGAAATATCTATAAATATATCTAGAATAATATTAATAGAAAGTATTAACTTATTAAGAGAATTAAAGTAAAGATTATTTAACAATTAAAATAGTATAGGAAATTCTAATTTAAGTTAGTATTTATATTAAGAAATAGACTATTTAATTACCTTAACAAGCTATTTATTTAGAAGGAAAGAGGTATAGCTAAATAATAGGTATTTAGAGATAAAAAGAGAGCTTTCTAACTCAAATTAAAGTTTAAGAGTTATATATAAAAAAGGAAGAAATTAATTTTAGGAAAAAAAATTTATATAATATATAGAATCTACTTCTATACTAGTTCTAATTAGAAAATAGATTATATAACTATTTTAATTTAAGTTAGATTTTAGTATTGCTAAAAACTTATTATTTATTTAATAATATATTATAAAAAATATATTTCTATTTTTTATTAACTATTGCTTTACTAAATCTTGATATTTTTTTTTAAACCTATTTTATTTAATTTATTATCTTTTAAATAATCTTTTATTCTCTAGACTACTATAATTATTATTAAGTCTAATTCTATTTTGTTTAATAATATCTTTTCTACTAATATTAAAGCTATTTCAAATAAGATTATTATCTTTTTTTTTAATTCTAATAAGAAGAAGGTAGACTCTATATCTATTCTTAACTTCTATTATTTCCAAATACAACTCAAAAAGCAAATTAGTAAATAGTATTATTTAATATTACTATAGAAGATATATTCTTATTTATAGGTTTATTCAAAGAATTTATAAAAGATATAGTTTGCTATATTTAGTATATTTATAATAACTTAGATAGCTAATTCTAATTAGAATAAATAAAATTAGTATATTTAGAGAATTACTTTAATTACTTCTTCAAAAAGTAATAATAAAGGTAAATATTTTATTATTTGAAATTGTAATCTACAAAATCCTAGTTAAAAAAGATTATATTAATTTCTTTTTTTAATTTAAAATTATTTTCTTATTTTAGCTAGAAAGAAAGCAAAGATTTTATTATTATAGTATTATATTAATAAATCTAAATTAGAATAAGATAAATATCTTTAATATATTATAGAATGGTTACTTTCTATAGCTTAGTTAGAAGATTATCTATTATAAAGTAATAATATTTAATTAAAGAATTGTATTTTAATAAAAAAAAAATAAACAAAATAGTTTTTTTTATAAATTACAAATTAAATTTAATTTTAACTTATATTATAATATTTAAATATATTAAATTAATTTGTTTTTTATTACAAATTGAAAATTCTAATATTCTGTATATATATATATATATATATATATATAATATATATCTGTAGACTGTATATATATACAGTATATCTATATATATCTGTTATTAATAGTTTTAATACTATTATATAAAATTATAAATCCTTTATTAATTAATATATATTTAAAGTTTAACTAATATAACTTAGGTTAGTAAATTAGTCTTAGTAAAGAATAGTTTTTTTGTAGTTAACTATAATCTATTTATAAAAAACTATAGGCAGTTTCTTAAAATAAAAACCTACCCTAAACCTGCAATAGATAGGTTTACATTTTCGAAAAACTACCTAACCTGCCTATTTAACTAGTCTAACTTAATTAAACTTTTTATAAATTAATTTTATTAGCAAAGATATAATATAATATTTTAGAGAAATACTTTCTATCTATAGAATTCTAAACCTTTCTATATAATCTATACCTTTGAATTTTAACTATTATAGAAAATATATATATTACTATCTATATTGATAATTTTTTAATTATTACTCTCTAGACCTTTATAATATAAACTATTCTAGATAGAATCTCTAAATAATTTAAAATAAAAAATCTAGACCTAATTAAATACTATCTAGATATAGAAATTAACCAAATTAATAATAGAATTAAATTAATTTAAACTAGCTATATTTACAAATTTATTTAATTTTTTAGATAGAAGGATTTTAGCTATATTAATATTCTACTAGATTTTAAATTACAGATTAATAATAAGCCTATTTCTGAAATTAATATTATTAAATATTAATATAGTATTAGCTACTACTAGTAGCTTACTATAAAAACTTGTTTAGATCTAGTAAAGGTAATAAGTCTACTAGCAGAAAGAAACTTCTGTTTAATATCTAAATACTATATAGTATTAAAGCATATTATATATTATTTAGCCTAGATAACTAATTATAGAATTACCTATTATAAAAATAATAGTAATATAGATTTTTTATAAATATACTATAATTCTAATTATACTGTGATTTTGTCTATAAAAGATCGCATAGTTCTCTATCTAAGTGGATGTAGTTATCTATATACTCTTCCTATCGGGTATCACAATCAGCTGCTCCGAGGGCATAGCCCTGCAGGTCTGCCTGATTGGATCACCCAATCAGGGCATACATTTACCTAACCTAATCCATTCTATGGATTGGGTAATCTGATTATAATCTCCGGTTACCAACCTTGGTTAAATTATGTAATATCAGAAGACGACACTTTATAGAGCTCAGAGAAATAGTTACAGAGAGACCCTATGGTCTTAGTTCCTTAGCAGTGGAGGGGATATCCTGAAGAATATTACAATACTAGTAATTCTTAAAAGTAATACTTAATATTAGAATTTATTTTTATACTAGCTAGTAGATCTATTTTATAAAAATCCTGCAAATAAATATATATATTTATTAGTTCTAATAAAGCTAAATATATTACTACTTCTAAAGCTACTAGAGAAGTATAATAGATTAAGAAATTAATAATTAATATAAATATTACCTTCTAGTAAGAACTAATTACTCTATATATTAATAATAATAGAGCTAGAGATTTAATTCTAGCTTCTTCTAGTACTAAGTATTCTAAGTATATTAATATATATTTTTATTATATCTGTAATATACTATTCCAAAGAATAATTAATCTAAAATATATTAATTTAACCAATAATATAGCTAATAGCTTTACTAAAGAACTTCTAATCCTAAACTTTAGAATCTAAATTAAATAGTTTAGCTTAGTTATAATAACTTTATAATACTAGATTATCTATTTTTTACTATTATATTATATTCTACTATATCTGCTCTATTTGTATTTAGTTTATTAGTTAGTTCTATATATTCTCTAATGCTTAGATTAAGGGAAAGTATTAGATACTCTAGCTAGATACCTATATTAGTTTCTCTAGCTACTAGAGATTATATAACTCTATATAGCTTTTAGGCTAATTAGGCCTCTAGCTAGCCTTTTACTACTTTCTTTATATTATAGTCTAGAAGTTTAAAATATAAATTATATTTTTACTAAATATTCTCTATATTAATATAAGTAATATAAGATACTTTAGATAGTTCTTCTATAGAAGACTAATTATTATAGAATTTTTAATTAGATATTTCTTCTAAAGTATACTGTATAGTTTATTTTTAATATTTATATATACTAAGGCAGTTTTGCTATTTCTTTATAATCTATAAAATTACCTAATATAATTTCTAATTAATCTATCTACTTTATAAGCTTTTTCTACTCTATTAAAATTAATATTATTTAACTATCTACTATACTATAAAAAAAGCCTAAATTATCAAAAAAACTTGCTAAGCAAGAGAATAGAATTATATTAATAATTTAGACTTTGAAAAAAAAAATAGATTCTCTCTATATAAAAAGCAGTATTAGTCTATAATATTTCTAGATTAACTCTCTAAAAAAGATTTAAAGAATATTAATATTACTATAATAGATCTAATAGTAAATTAAAATTAATAGAATTATAAAAGGAATTACTTAAATAATAGATATTATTTATAGATTTATATAAAGCAAATCCTTAGCCTAAACAAGTCTAAAAGATAGGTAGTCTTCTTATAGATTAAGATTACTAAATTTAATTAGATAAGAACTAGACTTCTACTTTTATTAATTATTATCCTAAATTAAAAATTGTTTATTTTAGATAATACTTTTATTAATAAGCTAAATGTAAAGATTTAAAGATTATAAAACTCTATTTTAATAATATTTAATTTTACTAAATAAAATATAGAATTGCAGATAAAGATATCTATAATTTTAATAAAACTAGATATATTATAAATCTTATAGCTACTATAAAGATAGTAATACAAGCTAAATATTATAGGAAATATTAGAATATCTAACTAGAGAATTACGAATAGATTATATTAATTAAATATATAAATACTATAGAATAGGTATTACTACTATATATTATCTTTAAAGTAAAAGCCTATATATAAGCTTAATATAAGGATTCTAATATACTAAAGAATTAGAGAATATTTAACTCTAGAATTTAATAAAATATATAGTAAAAATAATATTATTTCTATCTATATACTAATATACTTATTAGCTTTCTATTAATAGATATTAGCTATTTTAAACCTTTAAAAGAAGTATACAATTATCTAATTTAGAATTAAATATTAAATAGATAATTTACTAGAATTATCTATTAAAGAAGGTTAAGCTCTAATATAGAGAAATAATAAAGTAATTAAAGTAATTAAAGCTTCTACTAGTAGAATAGAAGAATTAAATAATTTAACTATATAGCTATACTAATAGATACTTCTAATATATTTAAATTATAATACTAGAGATTATATAAGAGTTAGATACTCTAATTAATATAGTAATTAAATATAGTTAAATTATACTACTATCAGAGTATAAAATTATATAGTATTTTATCTAGATAATTAGATTAACTAAGGTAAGTAAATTAATTAAGTAGGCGAATTAATAGAAAATTACATTACTAATTATTAGATTAGTCTATTTCTAGAACTACTAGGCTTATAAAAAACTACTTGCAAACTAGTTAATTTATATATATATATATATATAATCTCTAGAGACTACTTGCTTACAAAATTATTCTAGAGAATTAACTATAGATTTTCTATCTCTTATTCTTTTCTTTAGTATATATATATATATATTAATTATTAGATTCTATACTGCCTTTTTATTATTCTTCTTTTAATTAGATTACCTAATTATTATTTCTAAACTATATTAACTTCTGCCTTTATATATAGTAATAGAATCTGCCTATATATTAGTTAATAACAGATATTAGATAGATAGATAAATAGTTAGATTAGAGTTAGCTAGCTAGATAAGGTCTAGTAGTTAGCAGGTAGTAATAGAAGTAGTAGAAGGTAAGCTAGCAGAACTAGTCTACTACCTAATTATAATCTACTACTACTTAGCTAATAGAGCTAATAGATATAGAAATAAATTCTACTACTACTACTACTTACTTATAGATATTAAAAGGAAAGTTTTATATATTATTAAAGTTAATACTATTAGACAGGAAAGCTCTCTAGATTTACCTATTTATCTTAAAGAAAATTAACTCTAGAAGTTACTTAATTTAATATTATATTAAAGATTTTAGTATACTTATTTTGAAAATATTTTTAGAATAGAAATATATATAATTCTAGTTTAGAAACTAAATTAGTTAGTAGCTAAGGTATTTTAAATATATTATATTAGATATTTAAAGCTGCTAAAAAAATATATTACTTTAGAAGACTTTAACTTATATTATCTATTCTAGTCTTAATTAAAGTATATCTATTCTTATTAAAAAACTAATAAGTTTCTTAGTATAAAAGCTAATATAGTTAATTCTGCAAGATATAGTTATATATAAGAAATAGAGTAAAAACAAACAGATTCTATAGATTATAATTAACCTTATCTAGAGAAGTTAGTTAATAATTAAATATCTTATTTACTGCAAGCATTAGCCTTAATAGCTTTATATAATAGATTATATTCTAATACTAACAGAGCTTAACCTGTTAATAATATAGGCCTAAGAGATCTATAGAAAGAAGTAAACTATTATTAATTAAAATACCTTTCTTAAAGAGTTTTAGAAGAATATATAGACTCTAAATTAAATATTTTATACTAATAAAAAGAAACTTAATAATACTATTAAATATTTAATAACTCTAATTAATAATACTATAGCTAAAATTATATTAGAAATTAGAATTATAGACTTTTTATACTTTAATTATATATTAGAGATAGAATAACTAAAGAAACAAGAATAAAAGGCTTAATAAAAAACCTATTAGATATAGTCTAAAAAAGACTAAAAGTAATTTAAATAGATCTAGTATTATATAGATTATAAAAATATTAAAATAGCAAAAAATCTATATAAAAACTATATAAAAAAATATAAATACTAGAAGAGTTTTAGAGACTAGTCTAATAGATAAAGTAGTAAAGAATTCTATAAATAATATTTATACCTATTCTATATTATAAAGAATACTAATATAAAATACCTAAAATAAAAGCTAGAATTCTTTAAGAAGTTCTATATCTAGAATCTCTACTAGTAAATCTTTAAGATATTAAGAACTTTTACTATCTCTAGTCTATACAGATTTTATTAATTATAATTTATAAAATTACTAGAGCTATTAAAAATTCTACTCTAATAAAAGCTTCTAATTTAGATAGAATATTAAATCTAATATAGAAAAAAATCTTTTTTATTCTTAATTTCTAATATATTTATTTAATAAGTATCTTAACTATAGTATTAAGAAGAAAAAAACTCTATAGAATTAGTAAACTCTCTTCTATATAGTAATTAAGCTTTGCAGGTATTTAAACCTTATTCTAATAAAGTTTCTTATTTAATTAATATCTTTTTTAACTTTATATCTTTTTGTATATACTTGCTGCAATAGGTATAAAGCTAAAAGAATTAGTATAACTATTCTAACTATAGCTTAATCTAAATATTAATAATAACTCTTCTAAACTACAAGTCTAAGTATAAAAGCTTTTTAAACAAATTACAAAACTTAAAGATACTATTAGAAAAAAGAAATTCTCTTCTTCTCTAGATTTATTTATTAAACTAGTAAATATAGTCTACTAGTTTATATAATATATTAAAAATAAGCCTATACTAAATATTATTAAATAGAAGATTTATAATATTAAGAAATAGCTAAATTATTAACTAGTTTATAAAGACTAAATCTTTAAATAACTTAATATTTTTATTATATAAACTAACTGTATAGCTACTACTATCTCTTTCTAGAAATTATTATATTATAATATAACTCTATATAATTATATAATATTATCTAAATCCTTTATAATAGAATAGAATAATTAAATATCTAATATTCTATTTCTAGCAGAAAGTAATAAACTATTTAATATATTAAACCTAATTGCAAACTCTTTATTATTATTAAAAATAGATCTATAAATCTATATAAAAAATATTATAGCTTCTATAGTTAACCTCTTATATTAGAAAGAGAAGGAATTTATAGACTAGATAAATTATACTATTATTTAAACTAGAAAACAAATAGTAATATACTATATAATATTATTAGATAGAGTTCTTTCTAGCAGTAATATAATCCTTTAGATAGATAGTCTGGAAGATATAGAGTAGTTAATATAGTATAATATATAAATAAAGATATTTAATAATTATATAGAGATTAAAAAATAAATATTTCCTATTATAATATACTAGATTAGAATTAATTAGATATATTTAATAGCTCTATTAGTATTAAAAGACTAGCTCTATACTAATAATATAGGCTAGCTAGCTAAGGTCTCTAGTTCTATTACTTAGACTAGCTAGCTTCTAGAATTAAAGAAAATTAAGAAGCTAAAAAATTAAAATTAGTAAATTTAATTTAGTAAACTTCTATACTAAATATTAAATTTAATAATAACTATACTATATATATAGCAATAGATTAGAAAATTATCTTTCTAAATAAGCTATATAGTACTATAATATATTATAAGAATTAGTAGGTTTAGTACTATTTTAAATATTAGATATATAAATATATTATTAGATATTATAGGTAGAATCTCTAATATATATACTATACTAGAGAATATAATATCTAAATATACAAAGATTCTAAGAATAAGTAAATAGCTAAATATACTATCTGCAAGAACTTTCTAAACAAGAGTAAGTAAATTAGCTAGAAAAGTTAAAATATTTTATTTTTTCTAGAGACTATTCTATATAGTAAATAAAGATTATTATTATTTAGAATATTTATATCTATAGGTTTCTCTATTATATACTAGTTATCTAATCTTAATTAAAAAAAGTAGATAATATTACTAATTAATAATAATAAGAATTCTATATTAGTAAAGGCTAGCTAGAGAACTAGATAGTCTAGTAGCTATATTCTAATATTCTTATAGAAGAATTAATTAAAATCTAAAATTTTTATACTTTAAAACTAGAATTAAAGAAATATTAATACTAATACTAGTATTCTAATACTAACAAAATAATCTAATAAGAAGTTCTATAGTAAAGAAAGTAAAATTATAAATACTAATATTATATTTACTCTATAAAAGTTAAAGAAAAAGTTATATAATAAAAGCTCTTTAAAAAAATAGATAAATTTCTAGCTAAATCTATTATCTAATAATCTATTATTAGTAACTCTAACTAGAATAAATAGTTTAAAAAAGAAGTAATCTATATAGATTAATAATAAATCAAAAAATAAAATTAGTATTAATATAGAAAACTCTTTTAAGCCTATTTAATTCTGCTAGATTTTCTAGAGTAATAATTCTAAAGATAAAAGTAAAGTTACTAATAAAAACAATATTATTATATAAAGAAATATAATTAGCAAATCTGGATTTTATAGATTAACTAATAGAAATTACAGGAATAGATTATTATATATCTTTTTAGTAAGAAGAAGCTATACAAATATAAAATATTAATAATCTAGAAATTAAGTATTAATTATTATAGAAATAAAATAATTATCTATTTATAAATACTAGAAAAGAAGTTTTATATATTACTAAAGCTAATATCTTTAGCAAATAGAAAGGCCTCTAGAATCTATCTATTTGTTTTAAAAAAAAATAATCTTAAAAGCTAGTTAATTAAATACTATATAAAGATTTTAATATATTTACTTTAAAGATATTTTTAAAATAGATCTATATCTATAATATATATAATCTTAGCCTAGAAACTAAACCAGCAGGTAGCTAGAGTATCTTAGATATATTATATTAAATATTTAAGGCTATTAAAAAGGATAAATATATTATTTTAGAAGATTTTAATTTTTACTATCTACTCTAATTCTAACCAGAATATAACTATATTTACTAGAAGGCTAATAAGCTTATTAATATAGAAATAGATTATAGATTAATATAACTAGTTCTTTAAGATATAGTTATATATAAAAAATAAAATAAAAATAGATAGATTCTATAGACTATAATTAATCTTATCTAAAAATACTAGTTAATAGTAGAATATTTTATCTATTATAAAAATTAGCTCTAGTAGCTTTATATAGTAAATTATATTCTAATTCTGATTAAACTTAATCTATTAATAATATAGGTCTAAGAGATCTGCTAAAAAAAGTAAACTACTATTAATTAGAATACTTTTCTTAAAGAACTTTAAGAGAATACTTAGATTCTAAATTAGACTCTTTATATTAATAGAGAAGAGATTAATAATATTATTAAATATCTAATAATTCTAATTAATAGTACTACTATTAAAGCTATATTAGAGATTAGAATTATAAGTTATTTTAAGCTAGAGTATATATTAGAGATAGAATAACTAAAGAAATAGATATAAAGAGCTTAATAAAGAGTCTATTAAATATAATCTAAAAAGAACTAGAAGTAGTTTAGATAAATCTAATATTATCTAGACTATAAAAGTACTAAAATAATAAGAAATTTATATAGAGATTATATAAAAAAAGAAATATAAATATTAGAAGAATTCTAGAAATTAATTTAATAAATAAGATAGTAAAAAATTCTATAGATAATATTTATATCTATTCTATATTATAAAGAATACTAATATAAAATTCCTGGGCATACAGCTGAGCCTACTCCAGGACGAGCTTAGCCTACCCCAGGAGCTGAACACACCCCAGTAATTTTGTAATTTCTGGGGTGGGCTCAGCTTTTAAGCAGAAAACTTCAAACATTTATTAAAAATCGAAACATAAAGATATTCAAATAGAGATTAAACTACTATATAGCTAATAATCTATATTTTATATAAAAAATATATAAAAAATAATACCCAAAAGGGTTAGTTTAAGAAAATTCAAAAACCTTTGAACTTCGGTAATTTTGCGATTTGTATATATAATTCACTACTTTCATTTATAGCGCAGTCAGTTTAACTCCAAAAATCCCGAGTTTTATATATATTACATAATTAAATACATATTATTTTATAGTATTTATTATATAATTTTACTATACCTAATTAGGGTAGGCAAAATCAAAAACCCTTGGGGTGCGTTGAGGTTTCAAATACTTGAGTATTTCAGCCCCTGGGGTAGGCTGAGCTACAGCCCGTAAAATTCCTAAAGCAAAAGCTAGAATTCTTTAAAAAATCCTGTATTTAGAATTTCTATTAGTTAATTTCTAAGATATTAAGAATTATTATTATTTTTACCTACTATAAATTCTATTAATTATAATTTATAAGATTACTAGAGCTATTAAAAATATTATACTAATAAAAGCTTCTAGTCTAGATAGAATATCTAATCTAATATAAAAGAAAATTTTTTTTATTCTAGGCTTCTTTATAATATACCTCTTTAATAAATATCTCTAATATAAATACTGCCCGGAATACTTTTATAGATCTAATACTATTATTCTAAAAAAGATAAAGAAACTAAATTATATAATTTTCAAAATATATTATTTTATAGTATTACTAAATATCTTAGAAAAAATTCTAAAGGCTATTATTACTATTTGGATTAATTATCTAGTAGAGAAGTATAAGCTCTTTTTACAGAATTATATAAAAGGTTATAAAAAATATTTTTATAAATATATTCTATATCTCTTGTTTAAAAGAATTTATACTATCTAGAGATTATAAAAGCTAATTATCTTTTTACTTATTCTAGATAGAGAGAGAATATTTAATAATATTAATTATAAGCAAGTATTATATAATCTCTGCAAGTACTAGATTCTAATAGAAATAGTAGAATAAATTACTAGTTTTTTAAAAAACTATAAAAAACTATAAAATAATTATTATATTATTTAAAGATATTATAAAAGAGTTTAATCTATAAATAGATATTCTCTAGAGATCTTTATTATTTCTAATTCTATACTTTTTCTTAAATACTAATTTAATTAATAATATTTAGAAGTAGTTTTTTATTATTATAATAGTTATAGACTATATTAATAATCTTTATTTTCTGATTTAGAGTAGCTCTGCAATCCAGAATTACTATATTCTTATATAGATATATTAATTAATAAAGAAATAAAAGTAAACCTATACTATCTAATTCTTCTTTAGTAAATATAAGCTAATTTACTTTATTTTAAAATATCTAAAGTTTACCTATCTAATAGAGTCTATTAGAATTACTATATAGATTAAAGGTATTTGAATTAAGCTAAAGATAATTATAAAATATTTTAAAGTTTATCTAGATAAGTATCTAGATAGTTCTAAGCAGGTTTCTAATATAAATACTAAAGTAGTAAAGCTGCAATTAGCTTTCTTTTCTATTACTAGCTCTATCTAAAAGATAAATATATTTTAATTTTATTATATATATATTGTAATTCTTTTATTTTAGCTAATTTATATCTATTCTATATAGTATATATAAGGGAAGTAGAGGTTTAAAGAACTTAAGAATAAGGCCTGCTAAATTCTAAAGAAAATCTAATATTAAATTTTATACTAAATAATAGAAGTTTTTTATATTATAAATTATACTATATTAAAGGTCTATTTATATATATCTCTGCTAGTAATTATTCTAGACTAGATTATAGAGAGTATTTGCCTTTATTTAATAGTATTACTATTTAAATATATATTATATTAATTATAAAATATTAAAGCAGTTTCTATATTAAAAATGTATATAACTCCTTTTTAATAGCTTAAATATATTATTATTTAAAGATTAGAATAGATAGATTTAGTTTTTTAAATAGAGTAGATTCTGTTTTTTACTATATTACTCTAGTAGATATCTCTAGATATATAAATCTATAATAATAAAGAAGCTATTATTAAAATTTATAATTAGTAAATTAAATAGTAATTAACTATTTATACTAATAGAAGCCTTTTTAAAAAGAAAGTAAAAGCTATTATATTCTTTTTCTTTTTAGAAATACAATAGCTTCTAATAGGCTAAACTAATATTTATATAATATATATAATTAAGCTTAAGAGAATTAATACTATATTAAAGTAATTAGTTTAGCTATCTAAAGATTCTACTATTATTTTTATTAATAACCAGGAATCTAAACTAATTAATACAGAGATTAAGATAAAAAAAACAGGCTTCTTTTAATATAGAGCTTACAGAATTACAATAATATATAGGCTAATAGATAGTACTAGTTAGGCTTTTTTAAATCTTTATTACTAACTATTAATAGTAGCTTTAGATACTATATTAAATAAACTAGATTTAGTAATAGACTATAAATCTTTATTTTTTCTAATAAAAAACTTCTAGAACTTTATATAAATCTTTAATAAGTAGTAAGCTTTGCTATAATTTAACTTTAGATAAGAAAAGTTATTTTAGAGAAATATTTAGCTTTAATTAATACTACAGAAATCAATTAATATAATTATAGCCTAGAGATTTAAAATATAGATTATATTCTTATTAAATATTTTTTTATATTAATACAAGTAATATAAAATATTTTAGATAGTTTTCCTATAAGAAACTAATTACTATAAAATTCTTAATTAGATATCTTTTCTAAAATATACTATATAGTTTATTTTTAATATTTATATTCTTAAGTAGTTTTACTATCTTTCTATAATCTACTAGATTACCTATTAATTAATATATATAATTAGCTTACTTCTAGAATTACTAGGTCTATAAGAGACTACTTATAAACTAACTATCTTATATAAAGAGTCTGTATATATATAATCTTTAGAGACTATCTGCTTATAAAACTACTTAGAACTAACTATAGATTCTCTATCTCTTACTTTCTTTTATTTATATACTAGTTACTAAACTCTATCTTATTATTTTATTATTTTTCCTTTTCTTCTTTTCTTAGACTATTTAGTTATTACTCTCTAACTATATTAATCTTATCTCTATATATAGTAGTAGAATCTGCCTGTATATTAATTAATAATAAATATTAGATAGATAGATAGATAGTTAGATTAGAGTTAGCTAACTAGATAAGGTCTAGTAGCTAATAAAGGAAGCGGTAAAAGGCTTAATTCTTCTAGCTAGAGGCCTGATTAGCCTAAAAGCTATATAGAATTATATAATCTCTAGTAGCTAGAGGAACTAATATAGGTATCCAGCTAGAGTATCTAATACTTTCTCTTGACTTAAGCACTAGAGAATATATAGAACTAGCTAATAAACTAAATACAAATAGAATAGATATAGTAAAATATAATACAATAATAAAAAATAGATAATCTAATATTATAGAATTATTATAGCTAAACTAAATTATTTAATTTAGACTCTAAAGTTTAGAATTAGAAGTTTTTTAGTAAAGTTATTAGCTATATTATTGGTTAAATTAATATATTTTAGATTAATTATCCCTTGAGATAGTATATTACAGATATAATAAAAATATATATTAATATGCTTAGAGTATTTAGTGCTAGAAAAAACTAGAATTAGATCTCTAGTTCTATTATTATTAATATATAGAGTAATTAGTTCTTGCTAGAAGGTAATATTTATATTAATTATTAATTTTCTAATCTATTATACCTTTCTAGCAGTTTTAGAAGTAGTAATATATTTAGCTTTATTAGAACTAATAGATATATATATTTGCTTGCAGGATTTCTATAAAATAGGTCTACCGGCTAGTATAAAAATAAACCTTAATATTAAATATTACTTTTAAGAATTACTAGTATAATTAAAATTATAATATACCTATAGAAGATTTATATTACTATTATCTTTATAATAAATAATTCTGTAGTTAGTTATTTAGATTAAATAATATATAATATACTTTAATATTATATAGTATTTAGGTATTAGATAAGAATTTCTCTTTATTAGTAGACTTATTACTTTTGCTAGATCCAGATAAGTTTTTATAGTAAACTACTAGTAGTAGCTAATACTATATTAATATTTAATAATATTAATTTTAAAAATAAACTTATTATTAATCTATAGTTTAAGATCTAATAGAATATTAATATAGCTAAAATCCTTCTATCTAAAGAATTAAATAAATTTACAGGTATAGCTAGTTTAAATTAATTTAATCTTATTATTAGTTTAGTTAATTTCTATATCTAGATAGTATTTAACTGGGCCTAGGCTCTTTATTTTAAATTGTTTAGAAATTCTATCTAGAATAGTTTATACTATAAAAATCTAGAAAGTAATAATTAAAAAATTATTAATATAGATAGTAATATATATATTCTCTATAATAGTTAAAATTAAAGGTATAGATTATATAGAGAGATTCAGAATTCTATAAATAGAAGATATTCCTTTAGAATATTATACTATATCTTTATTAATAGAATTAATTTATAAAAAGCTTAATTAAGCTTATAGACTAAAATACTTTTCTTATCTTTCTGGAATCTAGTAGGTTAAAATATATAAATATTATATTTTAATTTTCTATTTAGAAAAGCTTAGATAATATTAATCTATATAATAGTCTATTTATAGTAAGTAATATAGGCTAATAATATATTAATTATTATAATAGATATAACTAGAGTATAAATAATTATATTAAATATAGTCTTATCTAGAATATTACTATAGATTATTTAATAAATTTTATAAATAATTAAATTATCTAAATCTTCTTTCTTCTTATATATCTATTATTTAGAGATTAGTCTAGTTTTAAAAGATAGTTTATCTCTATAAATAAGATATTAATATTTTTATTAAATTAATAGATTAATTTTCTTTTATATAGTTTTCTACTACTAAAGAGCTTTTAGATAAATTATAATTACTTTAAATAATTAGAGAATAGTTAATTTCTCTTTAAAAAAGATTAAATAGATCTTTATTTAATTAATAGAATATTATTAGAATCTATTTTTATTAGATAGAACTACTATTTTAAAGTTATTTTCAGAATTATATAATTTTATATTTTTTAGTATAGTTAAATTTAACTCTATAGCTAAGATAGCTAGCTTAGACTTAGAAGATTAATTTTTATTTATTTTAGATAGAATAATATTATTTATAATATAATATAGTATTTATATTATTATTTTAATAGCAGAATTCTATAGTAAAGTATTACTTTTATTATTTATATCTAGAAAGATTATAACTATTTCCTTTAAAGCTAGTTTCTTTAAAAGAGCTTTAGAACTAGCTAGTAGATAGAATCTAGATATTCTAAATTAATTTAAATATAATATTCTAATAGAATAGTTTATCTAAGTCTATAGAGAAATATACTATAATATAGATTATATATTACAATTAAATATAATAGTATCTAGAGTTTAATTATTAAATAATAGAACTAAAGTTAGTATTTAATTAATAATAAATATACTATATTAAACTATATATATCTAAAGCAAGTAGTCTAGACTAGAATTAATTATTATAGCCTAAGCTTATTCTATTATTGTTTTTATAGATTACTTACTAACTTTATTCTGCTAGAAGGTATAAGCTATAGTAGATTTAGAGAAGATTCTATATTATAAAAAATAGTCTATTATAGCTTTTGTATAGAACTTATTATTAAATCAAATAAAAGTAATAGAGAATCTCTATTAATATAGATTATTTATTAAATTATATAGAAGCTCTAATATATAAGCTTAATCTAGTATAGAATAGATCTATCTAAAATAAATAATATTATCTATAATTAGTAGAGTATATCTTATCTTTATATAGAAGAGTAAATCTTTATCTATTTTATATTATAGTATATTACTACTACTAATTATATTAATATAGAATCTTCTAACTAAAACTACTATTCTAGATATTAGTCTCTGTAAAATCTTTTTAGTTATATTAGCTTGCTTGCAAATATTATAAGATAGAAAATCTTTTAATTCTTCTATAAAAATACTCAAATTCTAATTATATACTAGATATAATAGATCTTCTTAATTAATATAATAGAATATTTAATACTACTCTATTATAGTATAGGCAATACTATACTAAATTAGAATACTAAAAATCTCTATATTAGTTATAATTAGTTCTTTATTCTTATAGCTTCTAATAGTAATAATAAATATAAAATAAACCTGTAAAAGAGGTAATACTAAATAAATTAAATATTAATATTCTCTAGGTATTAAAGTTCTATAGAATTAGCTTCTATTCAGAGCCTCTATAGTAAAATAGTTATTATCTAGACTAATCTAGATATAGAATTCTTAGTCTTTTAGTAATTTAAAAGATAGTATATTATTATTTGCTCTAGAAGTATAATAAATATTATATAATAGAAGAAAGATATTATTAAATTAAATAAATATAATACTAATTTCTTTAAATAATAAATATTCTCTTTATATTTTTTTAAAGAATTCTGTAATATTTACTACTGGTTTAAATAACAGAAAAGCTTCTCTTTAGATAATTAGATAAATATTCAATTTAATATCTAATATTTAATTGCCTCTGGCCTGTAGACTAGTAGTTATAATATTATTTAAAACAGAGATATTATCTATTTTATAAACTATAAGAGGGTTTAAAGAATTAGAAGAATTAAAAGATATTATTATTATCTAACTAATTCTAATATAGCTCTAGGCCTATAAAGAATATAATTTAGAATATATATTCTAATAATTAATATTTTTATAATATTTTTTATAGTAGAAATAGTATAGTTAGTATATAATAATTAATTCTTCTAATTTTAAGCTATTTAGTTTAGATAGAGAAATATTTAATTTTAGAGCTAAATTGCTGCTTTTCTATAATATTTATATATTAGTAATATCTTTCTTATATTATATAAGGTTCTTTAGCATCTCTTTAATATCTAGATTCTGTATTATAGAGTTATTAGTAGTACTAGTAGTATAAAATCCCTTGAAGTATTTGCTTGCCTAGCTAGGCTTGTATTTAATAATATAGCTAAGAAACCAGTTATAGAAGATATTATTAAATATAATCTCTATATTACAAAATTTAGAGTAGATTTATTCTTCTTTAGTATAGACTATAATAGAGTTTATAGATATATTAATATTAACTAGTTCTATAAATTTCTAATATAGTTTAAGTTATTATACTAATTTAATAATACTAAATTATATATTTAAGATATACTAAATATCTACTATAGTAGACAGGTCTTATAAAAAAATTAATTTTATAATTCCTTAGTCTAGTAAGATTATTATTTAGTTTTTTATAATCTTTTAGATAATATTCTATTTCTAGTACTTCTCTTCTGGAAATATCTATTAGTATAATATATTAATATTTCTAAGATTAATATTACTAATAATAATATTAATTTTCTAATTCTATATATAGTAATTATTACTATTAAACTATAAGACAAGAATACTAAGATATTTAAATATATTATTAATCTCTTTCTATAATAGATTAGTATTAGTATTTATATTTATTAAAGAATTTAATATAGAACTAGAAGTCTTTTATAGAATAATTATAATTTTAACAATATTCTAAAAATATTTTAAATCTATAGAATTTAATAAAGTAGTTAAATTAATAATATAATAGATATTTAGAAGTCTAGCTTAAGGTAAAGCAGAAGGTAATATAATCTAAAGAAAGTAGTAAAAGGCTTAATTCTTCTAGCTAGAGGCCTAATTAGCCTAAAAGCTATATAGAGTTATATAATCTCTAGTAGCTAGAGAGACTAATATAGGTATCTAGCTAGAGTATCTAATATAATAGTACTAATTAATATTTATAATACTAATTAAAACTAGATATTTCTCTAGAGTAACTTTCCCTATCTAAAATTAAATTACAGTAGAGTTTACTCTTTACTAGAGATTTATATAAAGCTTTAAAAGCTTCTTGCTAGAGAAGATAAAAACCTTCTATAATAGAAATCTATAAGAATTTATAGTTTATTACTAGATCTATTTAAATTAATATAATATTTAAAATTGCTATTAATAGTTAATTATAAAAATCTAAAAAGACTTAGCTAATACTACTTATTAGTTTATATATTATTATAATTCTATAAGATCTTCAGAGTCTATATTAGAAGAGACCTAATTCTAATCTTATTTCTATCTATACTACTATACTAGTTAGCTTAAATTCTAGGCTTTTAATATCTAATAATAATAGCTTACTAGTAGAGTAATATTCTTAGTAATCTAATTAATTATTTTATTTTCTGAAACTTCTATATAGTTTAAAAGCTATTAGATTTAAAATTATTACTATCTGTTTTTTAGACTATCTATCTAACTAATTATCTCTTTTAATATATACTAATCTAATACTGCTATTACTATTAGATTTTGCAAAATTAAAATAATAGTCTAAATATTAATAAAAATAATAGCAAAACTCTTAAATAGCTAAATTAATTATTTTAATATATTAATTCTCTTAAATTTAATTATATATACTATATAAATATCTATACAGTCTACTAGTAGCTATTATATCTCTAGAAAAAAAGAGAATATAATAGCTTCTAGCTCTTTTTTTAAAACAATACTATTAATATAGATTATTAATTATTTCTCTAATCTTTAATTATAAATTTTAATAATAGCTTTTTTATTATTATAGATTTGTATATCTAAAGGTATTTACTAGAGAATAGTAGTAAAGAATAAAATCTATTTTATTTAAAAATAAATAATTATATATAAATTTATATATTTAAACTATTAAAAAGAAGTTATATATATATCTAATATAGAGACTACTCTAATACTTTATAGTTAGTATAATCTATATCTAAATAGTAGTACTATAAAATAGAGATAGATATTCTCTATAATATAGGCTAGAGTAATAGCTAGTAGAAGTATATATAAATAAATTTCTAATATAATATAGCTAGTAGTATAGAAGATTTTTATTATTTAATATAGAATTTAATATTAAATCTTCTCTAGAATTTAGTAAGCTTTATTCTTAAATTTTTTAAATCTCTGTCTCTTTTGTATATATTATACCAAGTAGATATAAATTAGTTAAAATAGAAGAACTACAGTATATATATAATAGAATTAAAAAATATTTATTCCTTAAATAAAACTAGTAATAAAAATAAAGATTATTTATAGTTTTACTATTTTAATATTTATATCTAAGATTTACTTAGATTTATCTAGATATTTATCTAGACTAACTTTAAAATATTTTATAGTTATCTTTTAGTTTAATTTAAATACTATAAATCTATATAGAAGTTCTAATAAAATTTTAGATATTTTAAGATAAAATATATTAGTTTATATTTACTAGAGAAGAATTAGATATAGTCTTTAAATATTATTAATTAGATTAGTATTAAAAAAAATAAAAAATTAGTAATAGTAGAGATTTTTAGAAAATATTAATCTATAAATTAAACTTCTCTATAGTATCTTCTAGTAGTATAATAATTATTTTATAGTTTTTTAAAAAAATTAGTAATTTAGTCTACTATTTCTATTAGTATTTAGTATTTATAGAGATTATATAATATTTTTCTTATAGTTAATATTGTTAAATACTCTATATCTATCTAGAGTAAATAAAAAAATAATTAGTTTTTGTAATCTCTAGACTATATAAACTTTTTTAAGCAGAAAATATAAAATATATTTATAGAAATATTTTCTATAGCTCTCTATATAATTCTATAGAAGCTTATATTTCTTTACTAAATAGCTAATCTAGATAATAATAATAGTTTTTAAAGCCTTTTCTAAAATACTTAGTAATATTATAAAATAATATATTTTAAAAACTATATAATTTAGTATTTCTATCTTTTTTAGAATAATAGTATTAGATCTATAGAAGTATTATAGATAGTATCTATAATAGAAATATTTATTAAATAAATATATTAGAAAAAAACTAAAAATAGAGAAAGTTTTTAAACTAGATTTAGTATTCTATCTAAACTAGATATTTTTATTAATATAATATTTTTAATTACTTTAGTAATTTTATAAATTATAATTAAAGGAATTTGCAGTAGCTAGAAATAGTAATAGTTTTTAATATCTTAAAAATTAGTTAGTAAGAATTCTAGATATAAAACTTCTTAAAGAATTTTAGCTTTTACTATAGAGATTTTATATTAGTATCTTTTATAGTATAGAGTAGATATAAATATTATCTATAGAGTCTTTTACTATCTTATCTACTAGGCTAGTTTCTAGAATCTCTCTAGTATATATATTTTTTTAATATAATCTCTGTATAGATTTATTGCTATTTTAGTATTTTTGCAGTTTAAATAATATCTAGCCTATCTAAATTATTTCTAGTCCTTTTTAAACTATATTTAATAAACTCTTTATTAGACTTTATATTTATTTCTTTAGTTATTCTATCTCTAGTATATATTCTAGTTTAGAATAGTTTATAATTCTGATTTTTAATATAGCTTTAGCAGTAGTACTATTAATTAGAATTATTAAATATTTAATAATATTATTAAATTTCTCTTTATTAATATAGAATATCTAATCTAAAATTTAGATATTCTTCTGAAGTTTTTTAAGAAAGATATTCTAGTTAGTTACTATCTATTTTTTCCTTTAAACTTTCTAGATCTATATTACTAACAGATTAAGCTCTATTAGTATTAATATATAGTCTATTATATAAAGCCTCTAAGACTAAGTTTTATAGTAAATAAAATACTTCTATTATTAACTAGCTTTTCTAGATAAGATTAATTATAATCTATAGAATCTATCTATTTTTACTCTATTTTTTATATATAATAGTATTCTAAGAGACTAGCTATATTAACCTATAATTAATTCCTAGACTAATAAACTTATTTGCTTTTTAGTAGATATAGATATATTCTAATTAGAACTATAATAGATAATATAAATTAAAATCTCTAAAAATAATATATTTCTTCTTTTTAGTATTCTTAAATATTTAATATAAAACCTCTAAAATACTCTAGTTATTAGCTAATTTAATACCTAAACTAGAATTATATATATTATAAATAGAGATCTATCCCAGATATATTTTTAAAATAAATATACTAAGATTTTTAATATAGTATTTGATTAATTAACTTCTAGAATTAATTTTCCTTAATGTAAATAGATATATATCTAGAAAGCCTTTATCTAATAGTATTAACTTTAGTAATATATAAAACTTCTCTTTTAATATCTATAAATATATAATTATTTTATTTCTATAGTTATTAATATTAGACTTCTAGATTATTAATATCTTATATTTATATAGCTCTTACTAAAAATATATAATTATTTTATTTCTATAGTTATTAATATTAGACTTCTAGATTATTAATATCTTATATTTATATAGCTCTTACTAAAAATATATATAGTAATCTATTTCTATAATTTCTAGTAGTTAGTCTACAGAATTTAAATTCAAATTTAATTATATTTTATTATATAATAATATTATTTTTATTAGTAATTTTATCTTTATCTTTAGAATTATTACTCTAGAAAGTCTAGAATAATTAAATAGATTTAAAAGAACTCTTTATATTTATACTAATCTTATTCTCTAACTTATTATTAATCTATATAGACTGCTTCTTCTTTAAACTATCTATTCTAGCTAGAATTACTAGCAATAGAATATTTAATAGTAAATCTAGCTAAGAGATTATCTATTTCTTTAAAATATTTTTACTATAGGATTTTTATCTAATTTTTAGAAAGTAAATATAATATTAGTATCTATAATATTGTTTTATTTACTCTAGAGTTTTTTATTAGATTATTATACTAGTACTAGTATACTAATATTAATATTAGTATTATTTTAATTCTAATTTTAAAATATAAACTTTAAATTTTAATTAATTCTTTTATAAAACAGATTCTAGAGTTTAATTTCTAGATTATTTAGTTTTCTAGCTAATTTTTACTAGTATAAAATCTTTTTTATTATTAATTAATAATATTATCTATTTCTTCTCTAATCTTAATTAGGCAACTAGTATATAATAGAGAGATTTATAAATACAAATATTCTAGATAATAATAATTTTTATTTACTATATAGAATAGTTTTAAGAAAAGATAAAATATTATAATTTTTTTAACTATTTTGCTTTTTTTTTTACTAATAGTATTTTTGTAAATAGTATACTTAGCTATCTACTTATTCTTGGAGTTCTTGCACATTTAGATACTATATTCTCTAGTATAATAGATATACTAGAAATTCTATCTGTAATATCTAGTAATATATTTATATATCTAGTATTTAAAATACTGCTAAAGCTACTAATTCTTATAATATATTATAGTACTATATAGTTTATCTAAAAAAAACAACTCTCTAGTCTACTATAGTATATATAATATAGTTATTATTAAATTTAATATTTAATATAAAAGTCTACTAATCTTAATTTTTTAACTTTTTAATCTTTTTTAGTTCTAGAAGCTAGCTAGCCTATATAATAGAGTTAGAGATCTTAGCTAGCTAGCTTATATTATTAGTATAAAGCTAGTCTTTTAAAGTACTAGAGAATATTTATTTCTTAATTTCTGTATAGTTGCTAAATATCTTTATTTATATATTATATTATATTAATTATTCTGTATTCTTTAGATTATTAGTTTAAAAAATTATATTTCTATTAGAAAGAATTCTATCTAGTAATATAATATAATATATTACTATTTATTCTCTAGTCTATATAATATTATAGTTTACTTTTTTAACTAGCTTTTTCTTTTTCTAATATAGAGAATTAATTATAAAGACTATAGTATTTTTTTATATAAATCCAGAGATCTATTTTTAATACTAAGAAGCTTGCAGCTAGGCTAAATATATTAAATAGTCTATTATTATCTATAGAGAATAAAATATTAAATATCTAATTATTCTATTCTATTATAAAGAACTTAGATAAAGATATTATATAACTTTGCAGAGCTATATTATAATATAATAATCTCTAGAGAAAGATAGTAGTAGCTATATAATTAATTTATATAGTAATAGTATTAAGCTATTTAAAAATCTGATTTTTATAGGCTAAATAGTAATTTAGCTATTTTTTAATATTATAGATCTTCTGTTTAATAATATTTAGTATAGGCTTATTCTTAATATATTATATAAACTAGCAGATTATATTAGCTAGTTCTATAAATAAATTTAAAAAAAAGATTTCTTCTCTCTAATAGTATCTTTAAGTTTTGTAATCTATTTAAAAAGTTTCTGCACTTAGACTTATAATTTAAAGGGTTTATTATTAATATTTAAATTAAACTATAGCTATAGTAATAGTTATATTAATCTCTTTAGTTTTATATCTATTACTGCAATTGTAAATAAGAGAATATAAAGTTAAAAGAGATATTAATCGAATAAGAAATATTAGTAGAATAAGATTTAAATATCTACAAAGCTTAATTACTATATAGAGAGAATTTTACTAATTCTATAGTTTCTTAAATATATATCTATTCTTCTATAAGTAAGTAATTATCTTGTTTCTATAGTAATTAATATTAGATTTCTGAATTATTAATATTTTATATTTATATAGCTCCTTTTTACTAAAAAGATATATAGTAATTTATTCCTATAACTTCTAGTAATTAGCCTACAGGATTTAAATTTAATTTTGGTTATATTTTTTTATATAATAATATTATTTTTATTAGTAATTTTATCTTTATTTTTAGAGTTCTTACTATAGAAGATACTAGCCTAGAATAATTAAATAGATTTAAATAAGCTTTCTATATTAATACTAATCTTATTCTTTAATTTATTATTAATCTATACTAATTACTTTTTTTTTAAACTACTTACTCTAGCTAGAGCTACTAGTAATAGAGTATTAAATAGAATTATAAGAAAGGTATAGAATAGTATAGTATTAGTTAGATTATAGCAAGACTAATTACTAGAGAGAAAAGCTCTCTAGTATAAATATACTCTAGAGAATATACTATCTAGATATTATATAATATAGAGTAAATACTCTGTACTATCTCTAATAGAATTCTATATATAATATATACCTTATAATTGCTTTCTCTCTTTATATACTTAAATTCTTAGATATTAATTAATATTACTATATATCTTTAGATTCTTTTAGTATAGTAATTATAATTATATTATATATAGTAGAAATATTACAATATTATTATTATATAATTATATAGATATATATTATTATATTGCTAGATAGAGTATATTATATTATATATATAAAAGTATTCTAGTTATTAGATACTAATTTACTAAAAATAATATAGAATAATAGAATTAAAAGTAGTCTATTATAATATATTATAATATAAGATAGTTTATATTATATCTTTAGATATATTTTATTTTTCTTTCTAGTCTATTTATCTTATATACTATATAAATATTTCTTCCCTTTTATTTCTTATACTTTATAATATTATTTCTGGTTTTATAGTATAATATATTATAAAACTAGATTCTCTAAATTAATTTATATTTTCTCTAGATATAAAAGGTATTATATTATATTATAACTGTATTTATTATATTTTTATATAGAGTTACTATATATAGCTATATTATAATAATATTATATTCCTATACTATTCTGGTAATTCTAGAAATATATATTAATAATTTTAGTAGAAGAATATCTATTAATTATACTTTTACTCTTCTTTATAAAAAGAATAATATTTTTATTCTCTCTATTACTAATCTATCTTTTAATATATTATTTATAGTAGTAATTCTACTACCTTACTATCTTTCTCTATCTTATATTCTATCTTCTCTAGAAAAAGAGAAAGAAAATAATAATTCTATATTATCTTTCTCTCTACTCTTTTTTAAATAGAATAATAATTCTATCTATATCTACTACCTCTACTATATATACCCTTCTATTAAAAAAGAGAAGGAAGAGAAAGAATCTATAGTAGTATTACTCTCTCTACTATTTCTATACTAATAATACCTCTACTATATTAAATTAGACCCTGGCTAGATTCTATATATTTTTAATATTAATTAAAAGATATAACTACTATATATAACTCTACTAATACTACTATTTTATAAATTAAATAATATATATTTTCTTTTTGTTCTATACTTTTCTAATATTTAAATCCTTTAGATTTCTAATAACCCTGCTATTTATAATATAGCTTATTATTTGGTAGATTATACTAGCTCTTTCCCTATCTAGTTTAAACTTATTTAGAAATTTAACCTTATTATATATTATAAAAAGAGATTTATTATTATAGAATTCTGTTTCTAATATTCTAAATAGATATTAGATATATTTTCTAAGATAGCTAATTCTGCAACTAGCCTCTCAGAATTCTCTAGTAAGATTATAATTTTTTCTTCTAATAGGCAGTTACTAATAATAGAAGAAGATATTAATTTTATAATATTATTCTATTTCTCTATACTATTAGTTTTTGCTTTTTTTAGCTTTATATTGTAATCTCTATTCTATTAGATATTTAACTTCCTTTAGTAAGTTATTATTATATTAATCTTGCAGTATCTATTACTAATATAATATAGCCTATAAATAGCCTGGTTTTTTTACTGCCTTTAGATATTTTTCTTTAATTTTTTTTATACTCTTTTAGACTACTATTTAAAGGGATTTTTATTTAATATTTTTAGTTCTATACTTTAGTACTAGACTCTTTTTTAGATTAATAAGATTTAGTTTCTTTCTATATTTTCTTTTTTTTAGAGATTTTCTTTTATATTTTCTTATAATATTTGTAGCTATTTCTAGATTTTACTTCTTATATTCTTATAATAGGTCTTAGGCTTCTTTAAGGTTAGATTTTATTTTCTAGAAATTATAGTTTTAAGAATATTCTTTCTAATATATAAGATAGTATATCTATTTTTCTTTTTTTTTTGCCTTTAGTATACTTTTAACTTCCTATTACTTCTTATTCTTAATCTATATAAAATTAGAATTCTTAATTTTCTCTTCTCTTATATAATAGAGCTCCAGAAGAGAAATATAGAAAATAAAATATATACTTCTAAATTATATAAATAGATCTAATTTATATATCTATTTTCTCTATATTATAATAAGTTTAAAAGATCTAAGAAAGTAATTATTTAGATTATAGCTAGAGTATAATATTCTAATATATATAGTATAGAGTATTATCTATTATTCTATTAAGAAAAATATAAATTATTATTTTTAATTATAATAGTACTTCTATTATTTTTATATATTTTAGAATTTCTCTGTAAGTATTTCTTATATATTTTCTAAAACCTTTATTCTATTAATTATATTTTCTATCTTATTAATCTCTATTAGCTAATTAATATCTATTATACTATATCTTAATTAGAGTAAGTAATAGATTAAGTTAAAGCTTAGCTTAGCTTAGCTTAACTTGCTAAAACCTCTAAGTTAAATTAAGAGTACTAGCTTAGCTTATTAAGTTAAGTTAAGAAACTTAGCTTAGCTTAACTTATAAGCCTATAAGCTTAGCTTAAACCTTAATTTTTCTAGAGCTTGCCTTAGCTCTAGTTCTAATAGAGTAATCTAGTAGGTAATTTTATTAATATACTAATTCTAATTAGAAAACTAGATTATATATTAGACTTGTAAGCTAAACTTATAAGCTAGATTAAATTTAAATCCTTAGCTTAACTTAATAAGCTAAGCTTAATTTCCTAGCTTAACTTATCTAATACTAATACTAATCTTAATCTATTATATATTAGTTATATTATTAATAGTAGGCTAGCTTAATTATTCTACTTAAAATTAATATATATTTATAGGTAATACTCTAGAACTTAATTTTAATACTCTGTTTATCTATCTATCTGTAGGTAGAATACTATAGATAAACTTCTCTTTATATCTAACTAGTTATATAGAATAAACTAGTATTTATTAATAAATAATAATTTTCTATATTTAATAAATCTAGCTGGAATTCTATAGTTTTTAAAAACTATATCTAGTATTAGATTTATTAAATCTAGTATATCTATCTTCTTTATACAAGAAATATAGAAAACCTATTTTATTAAAAAATCTATAGTTACTAATACTATATTATATACTATATCTCTCTATTATAAAGGAGATAGTTCTATAATAAAGTCTAGCAAGACTACTTTAAATAGCTTTATAAGAATTAGTAAAGACTCTAGTATACTATAGAACTTATAATATTTAACTATAGTTCTCTAGTAGATATTATATATTTTAATATATTTTTTAATATTCTATATTATATTATACTAGAAGTACTTACAAATAATATTATTATAGATATACTATATCTTAAAATATCTCTCTATAGAATTATTATAATAAATATATAAGATCTTCTATCTTATTATAGTATCTCTAAGAATATATATATATTTCTTATATTTAAATAGACTATTTTTACCTAATTTCTAGACTAATTACTTAATCTATATACTTATATTTTCTTTATTATATTCTTTCTCTACAAGTCTATAAGCAAAGATATTTTTCTTTTATTTAGCTTATACAAGATCTGTAAAGGATATAATTATAGTATTACTATAAACTATCTTAAACTAGATAGCTATTACTACTATAATTTATAATACTAGAAATTCTAAAATTTCTATATTACTAATAATATAATCCTTAACTATATTTATATTTTGTAATATACTAATCTTTCTATTAATAGATATTAGTTCTCTATCTAGAAGTCTAATATATATTATTAGTTCTATTCTAAAGAATTCTAGCTCTATTTACTTTTCTTTTAGCTTAGTAGCTACTTTATATAATAATTTTTCTCTTAAAGTAGATAGTAATATATATTCTTTTTTACTAGCCTTATAGTCTAAATATCTATTAGATATATCTGTAGAGTTTATTTTTTCTACTCTATACTCTATTATAAAATTAAAGATATTAAACTATTTAGTCTATCTAATCTAGTACTCTTTAAGCTTCTTTATAATCTAGAAAATATATAGATTAATATAATTAGATAATACTACTATAGAATATTAGTTTCCTTTTAAATAGTATCTCTATTATTTAAATATATTTACTATTACTAGTAGTTCTTTATTATATATCTTATAATTATATTTAGAAAATATTATTTTTCTTAATTAATAGATTATAGAATACTATTATTAATTATTTTCTTATAGCTATATTAGAATTACTAAAATAATATATTCTAATATATTAGATTTTATTCTAATTCTCTATCTAGAATTAAAATATTATAATAGAAGTATACTTATAAATAATTTTTTTAGATTTATAAAGACTTTTCTAGCCTCTACTATTATTACAAAATATATAGAAAAAATACTAGACTTTTTTTTTTTTACTATAATATCTTTAATTCCTTTTTTTATATTATTTACACTTCCTTTGTTAATTCTATTAAGAATATATATATTTGTAAAAATCCTTTTATAAATCTGCAATAGAAATTAGCAAATCTTAGAAAAACTTAGATATTATATATATTCTAGAGTTCTAGTTAGAATATAATTATCTCTATATATATTTGCTCTATTTCTATTTCTCTAGAACTAATAATATACTTTAGAAAGTTAATAGTATTAATATTAAAAATATATTTTAACAATTTTGCATAAAGTCTATACTAGTATAACCTTTCCAGAACTAAATATATATATCTTTTATATTCTTCTTCTGAATTTAAAAAGATAAGAATATTATCTAAATAAATAATATAGTATATATCTAATAGATTACTTAGTACTCTATTAATATATATTTAAAATATTACAGGTATATTTATTAGACTAAAAGATATAATTTAATATCTATAGTATCTATAGTATATATAGAATATAGTTTTCTATTTATCTCTTTTTTAAATATATAACTAGTAATATATATTTTAAAAATCAAATTAAATAAATATTATTATTCTAGATAGCTAATCTAATATTTTACTAATATTTTACTAATAAATAGTAATAGATAGTAATTCTTAATAATAATTACATTAACTTCTCTATAGTTAATATAAAGGTATAGAGAGCTATCCTTTTTTAAAATAAATAATATAGATACTTCTATAGAACTTTTAAATAGCCTTATCTATTCCTTTTCAAATATAGATTATATATATTTATATAATATTTATAGCTTCTTCTCTAATAATAGATATAATAGTTTATAAAGAAATTCTTTTTCTAATACTAAATCTATTATATAATTATAGTCTATATATACAGAAATTATATCTATATCTTCCTTTAAAAAGATAGCTATATATTTCTAGTATTTATTAGAGAATATAGATTCTACTATACTTACTCTAAAGAGTACTATAACTCTATTCTTTATTAATATCTATAGATAGATAAGATAGGCTATATTTCTCTATATAATTAAATCAATATATATTATAGTATTAATAATTTCTATTAGAAAATATTCTAGTACTCTATAATATATCTAGGTCTTTTTATTCTAGTTTAGATCTAGATTAATTATCTAGAGCTATAGATAGTCTAGAATAGTTTAATATTTTTTTATATCTATAATTTTAAATATATATAATTATTTTTTTATCTCTTCCTGTATATTCTATATTAAGATCTTAGAGTATATCTTCTATATATATTAATCTTATAGCTGTTAAGTATCTTTATTTAATAGGAAATACTCTTCTTATCTAAAAGGTATTCTTTAATCTAATATTAAAATATAAAATTATTTTCTGCTTCTAAGTCTAATAAGGTCTATTAGTATTAGCATTAGATTAAGTTAAGCTAGAAAATTAAGCTTAGCTTATTAAGTTAAGCTAAGAGTATAGACTTAGCTTATTAAGTTAAGCTAAGAGTACAGACTTAGCTTATTAAGTTAAGCTAAGGATTCAAACTTAATCTAGCTTATAAGCCTAATATATAATCTAGTTTTCTAATTAGAACTAATATATTAATAAAATTACCTACTAGATTACTTTATTAGAACTAGAGCTAGAATAAGCTCTAGAAAAATTAAGGTTTAAGCTAAGCTTGCAGGCTTATAAGTTAAGCTAAGCTAAGCCTTTTAACTTAACTTAGAAGTCTTAGTAAGTTAAACTAAGCTAAGCTAAGCTTTAACTTAATCTATTACTTACTCTAGAGTCTATATATTAATAAAATCTTTAGATATAATTATATTAATACTAAAAATAATAGCTATAGTATTATATCTTTAGATAGTAATATCTAGTACTATTATAATATAAAACACTGGAAATTCTAGTTTTTTATCTTATCTCTAGCTTTTCCAGCTCTAAATATCTCTTATCTTTTTAAATAATACCTTGCTATATGCCTGGATTTATTACAGAGGTAATATATTAGTTTTTACTTAAATTTTAAATCTACTTTATTATTATAAATATATAGTATAAAGAGTTTTTCTTATAACTAATATCTCTTTAATATATTTTTAAAGAATAAGTCTTCTAATCTATTCTTTTGCTAAATACTCTTTTCTAATTTTTACTAAGACTTATTTTAATACTAGTTTGTAATTACTTTTCTCTAGTTAGAGATATTATTCTTAATTAATTATAGTTATATAATAAATTAACTATAGGTCTCTAGTTCTATTATATATCTATTTAATTCCAGGTATATCTTCTTTATAACTTTAGCCTATAAATACTTCTTTTATTATCTTTCAATATATAATTTAACAAGATATAACTTATAGATATATAGTTAGGTAGTAAAATTATATACTAATTATTCTAGTCTCTAGTATAGTTTTAGAATAGTTCTATAAATATCTTATTCTAGATTTTCTAGACTATTTAGTTAGTATAGTAAATATTCTTTAAATTCTTTTTATATTAGTAGGTATTTCTGCTTCTTTCTTTCTTTATATATATTTATCTATATAATAAGCAGGTTGTAATTAAGGTAGCTTACTACTTTATTTATCTTGTACTTATCTAAACAAAATACTTTTTCCTGCTGTATAAAATGCAGTTCTAAGCATATAATAAACTTATAGTATTCTTCAGAAATAGACCTCTTATAATATTCTTCTAGCTTTAAGTTTCTAGATACTAGTGCATTATTATCTTTTAATAATATATTAGACTTAAATACTTTATTCTATTAGTATTTCTATTCTGAATAATCTCCGGAAACTCTGTAGAATCGGCAAACTTCTTCCCTATATAGCAATTAAGCTTCGCGAGTATTTAAACCTTATTCTTCTAAAGTTTCTTATTTGATTAATATCTCTTTTAACTTTATTTTTTTATATATACTTACTATAATAAGTATAAAGCTAAAGAGATTAGTATAACTATTACTATAACTACAGTTTAATTTAAATATTAATAATAAATCTCCCAAACTATAAGTTTAAGTATAGAAGCTATTTAAATAGATTATAAAATTTAAAGATACTATTAGAAAGAAGAAATCTTTTTTTCTTTTAAATTTATTTGTTAAGCTAGTAGATATAATCTGCTAGTTTATACAATATATTAAGAATAAGCCTATACTAAATACTATTAAACAAGAGATTTATAATATTAAGGAATAGCTAAATTACTATCTAGTTTATAAGAACCAGATCTTTAAATAGTTTAATATCTTTACTATATAGATTAACTATATAACTACTACTATCTCTCCCTGGAAATTATTATATTATAATGCAGCTCTGTATAGTTATATAGTATTCTTATTTAAATTTTTTGTAATAGAGTAAAATAATTAGATATCTAATATCTTGTTATTAGTAGAAAATAATAGGCTATTTAATATATTAAGTCTAGTTATAAGTCTTTTGCTACTAAAGATAAATCTATAGATTTATATAAAGAATATTATAGCTTCTATAGTTAATTTCCTGTATTAGAAAGAGAAGGAACTTATAGATTAGACAAACTGTACTATTATATAAACTGGGAAATAAATAGTAATATATTATATAATATTATTAGATAGAGTTCTTTCTAGTAGTAATGTAATTTTTTAGATAGATAGTCTAAAGAATATAGAGTAATTAATATAGTATAATGTATAGGTAAAGGTATTTAGTAACTATACAAAGATTAAAAAGTAAATATTTCTTATTACTTTATATTAGATTAAAATTAACTAGGTATATTTAATAATTTTATTAGTATTTTTTGTATTAATAATATAGACTAGCTAGCTAAGATCTCTAGCTCTTAGAATTAAAGAAGATTAAGAAGCTAAAGAATTAAAGTTAATAGACCTTTATATTAAATATTAAATTTAATAATAATTGTATTATATATATAGTAGTAGACTAGAAAATTATTTTTCTAAGCAAACTATATAATATTATAGTATATTATAAAGACTTATAGGTTTAGTAATATTTTAAATATTAGGTATATAGATATATTACTAGATATTGCAGGCAGAATTTTTGGTAGATTTATTATATTAGGAAATATAATATCTAAGTATATAAGGATTCCAAGAATAAATAGATAGTTAAGTATATTATCTGTAAGGACTCTCTAAGTAAAAAAGAGTAAGTAAAGTAGCTAGAGAAGTTAAAATATTTTGCTTTTTCTTAGAACTACTTTATATAGCAGATAAAGATTATTATTATTTGGAATATTTATATTTATAGATACTTCTATTATATACTAGTTGCTTAATCTTGATTAGAGGAGTAGATACCAGTTAATAATAATAAAAATTCTATTCTAGTAGAAGCTAGCTAAAGGATTAGAAGATCTAGAAGAAGAATTTTAGAATCTATTTTATAAAAGAATTAATTAAAATTAAGAGCTCTTATATTTTGAAACTAGAGTTAAAGTAATAGCAAGATTAATACTAATATTAGTATTTTAGTATTAATATAGTAATCTAATAAGAAGCTCTAGGAAGAACAAGATAATATTATAGATACTAATATTGTATTTATTTCTTAAGAATTAGATAAAAGTCCTGTAATAGAAGCCTTCTA
The DNA here is from genome assembly GCA_023624055.1 of Paecilomyces sp. PK2413. Classification (NCBI taxonomy): domain Eukaryota; kingdom Fungi; phylum Ascomycota; class Eurotiomycetes; order Eurotiales; family Thermoascaceae; genus Paecilomyces; species Paecilomyces sp. PK2413. Next base: position 106,796 of record JAMADQ010000023.1, read on the forward strand.
AAGAAGTAAATAATTATTTAATATCCTGTTACTAGTAATTCTAGTTAGGGTAGATAGTTTAAAAAAGAAGCAATCTGTATAAATTAATAATAAGTTAGAGAATAAGATTAGTATAGATATAGAAAGCTTCTTTAAATCTATTTAATTGTTTCAGGCTAGTAACTTCTAGATAAATAAAAACTCTAAAAATAAAAGTAAAGATAAAGATAAAGTTACTAATAAAAATAATATCATTATATAATAAAATATAATTAAATTTAAATTCTATAGACTAACTGTTAGAAGTTATAGAAACAGATTATAATATATCTCTTTAATAAAAAGAAGCTGTATAAATATAAGATATTAGTAATCTAGAAACCTAGTATTAATTAATATAGAAATAAGATAACTATCTATTTATAGATACTAGAAGAAAAGTTCTATATATTACTAAAATCAATATTAGTAGACAGGAATATTTCTAAGGTATATCTATTTATATTAAAGAAAATTAATTCTAGAAGCTAGTTAATTAAATATTATACTAAGAATTTTAGTATACTTATTTTAAAGATATTTCTAGAATAGATTTATATCTATAATATATATAACTTTAAGCCTAGAAACTAAACCAGTAGATAGCTAGAGTATCTTAGATATACTATATTAGATATTTAAGGTTATTAAGGAGGATAAATATATTATTTTAGGAGATTTTAATCTTTACTACTTACTCTAATTCTAATCAGGATATATCTATATTTACTAGAAGGCTAATAAATTTATTAGTATAGAGGCTAATTATAAATTAATATAACTAGTCCTGCAAGGTATTATTATATATAAAAAGTAGGGTAAAAATAGGCAGATCCTGTAGACTATAATTAATCTTATCTAGAGAAACTAGTTAATAGTTAAATATCTTATCTGCTGCAAGAATTAGTTCTAGTAGCTTTATATAGTAAACTATATCCCAATTCTAATAAAGCTTAATCTATTAGTAATATAGGCCTAAGAAGTCCAAAGAAAGAAATAAACTACTATTAATTGAAATACTTTTTTCAAGAAACTCTAGAAGAATATCTAGATTCTAAACCAAATATTCTATATTAATAAGAAGAAGTTTAATAATGCTGTTAAATATTTAATAATTCTAATTAATAATACTGCAGCTAAGGCTATATTAGAGGTTAGAATTATAAGTTTTTTATATTCTAGCTATATACTAGAGATAGAATAACTAAAGAAATAGGTTTAATAAGTTTAATAATAGGCTTATTAGATATAGTCTAAAGAAAATTAGAAGTAATTCAGATAGGCCTAGTACTACTTAGATTATAAAAATACTAAAATAGTAAGAAATCTATATAGAGACTATATAAAGAAAGAAATATAAATATTAAAAGGATTCTGAAATCTAGCCTAGTAGATAAAATAGTAAAAGATTCTATAGATAATATTTATACTTATTTTGTATTATAATAGATATAAATATAAGATTTTAGAAGAGAAAGCTAAGATTCTTTAGAAAGTTCTATATTTAGTATCTCTATTAGCTAATCTTTAAGATATTAAAAATTATTATTATTTCTAGCTATTGCAGATTCTATTAATTATAATTTATAAAGTTACTAAAGTAATTAAGAATATTACTCTAATAAAAGCTTCTAGTCTAGATAGAATTCTAAATCTAATATAGAAGAAGACTCTTTCTATTTTAGACTCTTTCTTAATATACCTTTTTAATAAATATCTTTATTATAGATACTATCTAAAGTATTTCTATAGATTCAATATTATTATTCTAAGAAAGATATTATTATTCTAAGAAAGATAGAAAAGCTAAATTATATAGTTTTTAAAATATATTATTTTATAATGCTATTAAGTATTCTAAAAAAGATCTTAGAAGCTATTATTACTATCTGGATTAGTTATTTAATAGAGAAGTATAAACTCTTCTTACAGAATTATATAGAGAGCTACTAGAAATATTTTTATAAATATATTCTATATCTCCTGCTTAAAAGAGTTTATATAGTCTAGAGATTATAAAAGCTAATTACCTTTCTACTTATTCTAAATAGAGAGGGAATATTTAATAATATTAACTATAAATAAGTATTATATAATCTCTGCAAGTACTATATCTTTATAAAGATAGTAGATTAGATTATAAACTTTCTAAAGAACTGTAAGATAATTATTATATTACTAGAAGGTATTATAGAGAAGTTTAAATTATTAACTAGTATTTCTTAGAGATTCTTATTATCTTTTATTTTCTATCTTTTCTTTAATACTAATCTAATTAATAATATTTAAAGGTAGTTTTCTATTACTATAATAATTATAGGCTATATTAATAATCTTTGCTTTTTAATCTAGAGTAGTTCTGCTATCTAGAACTATTATATATTTATATAAGTATATTAACTAGTAGAGAGATAGAAATAGATCTATATAGTCTAGTTCTCCTTTAGTAAATATAAACTAATATATTTTATCCTGAAGTATTTTAAATTTATTTATTTAATAGAGTCTATTAAAGCTATTATACAGATTTATAGTATTTAAATTAAATTAAAGATAACTATAAAATACCTTGGAATTTATCTGGATAAGTATTTAGATAAATCTAAGTAGATTTCTAATATAAATACTAAAGTAGTAAAGCTGCAAATAATCTTTTTTTCTATTACTGGTTTTATTTAAGGAATAAATATTCTTTAATTCTACTATATATATACTGCAGTTCTCCTATCTCAATTAATCTATATCTGTTTAGTATAGTATATATAAGAAGAATAGAGATTTAAAGGATTCAAGAATAAGGCCTGTTAAATTCTAGAAAAGATCTAATATTAAATCCTATATTAAATAATAAGAATCTTTTATATTATAAATTATACTATATTAGAAGTCTGTCTATATATATCTTTATTAGAGATTATCTTGGCCTAGATTGCAGAGAGTATTTGTCTTTATTTTATAGTATTATTATTTAAATATATATTATATTAATTATAAAGTACTGAAGTAGTTTTTATATTAGATATATATATAACTCCTTTTTAATAGCTTGAATATATAGTTTATATATAATTAAGACTGGATTCTATCTTTTAGATAGAGCAGATTCTATCTTTTACTATTATTCTCTAGTAGGTATTTCTAGATATACAGATCTATAATAATAAGGAAGTTACTATTAAAATCTATAATTAGAGGCTAGAGGAATAACTAGTAATCTATATTGTTAGGAGTTTTTTTAAAGGGAGAATAGAAGCTATTATATTCTCTCTCTTTTTAAAGATATAATAGCTTTTAATAGGTTAAGTTAATATTTATATAGTATATATAGCTAAGTTTAAGGGAATTAATATTATATTAAGGTAATTAATTTAGTTATTTAAAGGTTCTAAAGATCTTGTTATTATCTTTATTAATAATTAGATAGCTATTCTGATTTTGCTAAATCTAATAGCAGCAGTAGTATTAGATTAATATATATTAAGAAAGATAATAAGTTAGATAGATAGTCTATAGAAAAGATAGAAATAGTAATAATTCTAAATCTAGAAGCTTCTAGACTATATAAAGGTTTAAAAAAATAAAATAGTTAATTAAACTGCTAAGAATACTACTCTATTAGTAAGCTATTATTACCGGATATTAGAAGTTCAGGATCTGGAATAACTAGTATAGTAGTATAGGTAGAAATAAAATTAGAATTAGACTCCTTCTAATATAGGTCTTGAAGGCCTTATAGAATTACAATAATATATAGGCTAGTAGATAGTATTAGCTAGGTTTTTTTAGACTTTAATTATTAATTACTAATAGTAGCTCTGGATATTATATTAAATTAAATAGATCTAATAATAGACTATAAATCCTTATAGATTTCTTTTTTAGAAAATTCCTATATTTATCTCTTTAGATAAGAAGCTTCTAGAGCTTTATATAGATTTTTAGTAAGTAATAAGCTCTGCTATAATTTAACTCCAGATAGGGAAAGTTACTTTAGAAAAATATCTAATTTTAATTAGAGTTATAGAAACTAATTAATATTATTATAATTTAGAGGCTTAAGATATAGACTATATTCTTACTAAATGCTTAATATATTAAGATAAGTAGTATAAAATATTTTGGACAGTTCTTCTGCAGGAGACTAACTATTATAGAATCTTTAATCAGGTATTTTTTTTAAAGTATACTGTGCAGTTTATTTTTAATATCTATATTTTTAGATAGTTCTATTATCTTTCTATAATCTATTAGGTTACTTACTAATTAATATATATAATTAGTCTATTTCTAGAACTGCTAGGTTTATAAAAGATTATCTATAAACTAGCTATTCTATATAAAGAGTCTATATATATACAATTTCTAAAAATTATTATATTTTTAAAGCTACTCTAAAGAACTAATTATAGATCTTCTATCTTTTATTTTCTTTTTTAATATATATATTAATTACTAAGTCCTATTCTATCTTATTCTATCTCTTTATTATTTCTTTTTTAATCTAACTGTCTGGCTATTATATTCTATTTTCCAATTATATTAATCCCTGCCTCTGTATATAATAGTAGAATCTAGCTATAACTAGATATAAAATAAAGTTAGATAAATAGATAGATAGTTAGATTAGAGTTAGCTAGTTAGATAAGATCTAGTAGCCTGCAGGCGGTAATAGGAGTAGTAGAAGATAGACTAGTAGAACTAGCCTACTATCTAACTATAATCTACTGCTACTCGGCCGATAGAGCTAACAGATGCAGAAATAAATTCTACTACTACTACTACTAGTATTTCTATTCTTGTAAGAAGTTTCTCTCTGGAGATATATTTTATAATATATTACTATTAGCTAAAGATAACAAGAACAGATCTATTCTTACTTATATATATTCTTTTTCAGAAAGTTTAATATTCTGATTTAGTCCTTATACTATCTCTAATAAAATATATTCTGTCTAATCTTAAACTATAATTTTATACTCTAATTTTAAGAATAAAGGGAAAAACTCTGTAGAATTAGTAAACTCTCCCTTTATATAGTAATTAAGCTTTGCAGGTATTTAAACCTTATTCTACTAAAGTTTCTTATTTAATTAATATCTTTTTTAACTTTATATTCTTTTATATATACTTACTATAATAGATATAAAACTAAAAGAATTAGTATAATTATTACTATAGCTGTAGCTTAATTTAAATATTAGTAATAAATCTTTTAAACTACAAGTCTAAATACAGAAGCTTTTTAAATAAATTATTAAATTTAAAAATACTATTAGAAAGAAGGAATCTCTTTCTTTTCTGGATTTGTTTATAGAATTAGCTGATATAGTCTACTAGTTTATACAATATATTAAAAATAAGCCTATATTAAATACTATCAAATAGGAGATTTATAATATTAAAGAATAGCTAAATTATTATCTAATCTATAAGAATTAGATCTTTAAGTAGCTTAATATTTTTATTATATAGATTAACTATATAGCTACTACTATCTTCTTCTAAGAATTATTATATTGTAATGTAGCTCTATATAGTTATATAACCTTATCTAAATCTTTTATAATAGAATAGAATAATTAGATATCTAGTATTCTATCTTTTATAGGCAGTAATAGATTATCTAATATATTAAGCCTAGTTGCAAGCTCTTTACCATTGAAAATAGACCTTTAGATCTATATAAAAAATATTATAGTTTCTATAATTAATCCTCTATATCAAAAAGAAAAGGAATTTATAGACTAGGCAAACTATACTATTATATAGACTGGGAAACAGATAGTAATATATTATATAGTATTATTAGATAGAATCCTTTTTAATAAAGATATTATCCTTTAAATTAATAGCCTGAAGGATATAGAGCAGTTGATTTAATATAATATATAGATAAAGGTATTTAGTAATTATACAAAGATTAAAAAATAAATATTTCCTATTACCTTATACTAGATTAAAATTAACTAGATATATTTAATAGTTCTATTAGTATTAAAGGATTAGCTCTATACTAATAATACAGACTGTATTACAGACTAACTAATGTGGGGTCCAAGCACAAACAAAAGAAGGAATAAAACACTATAGCATAATTAGATAGATTAGGCAGATACAAGATTATATAATAATATAATAGACCAAACAGTAGAACAAGAGAATAACTATCAGATAATCTATAGTATGGTATATAATATATATAATAGACTATAGGAATATTAATAAGGTATAGTCTATATAATCTATAGAAAAGGACTAGATATATAAGAATATTTATTTATATTCTATAAATATATTTAGTTCTTTGTACTTAATAATATTATTTTATTTACTATTTATTATAGATTAGTAAGAATAGTATTAGAAGAATTATAATTTAACCAGACTCTACTTCTAATTTAGCTATTATTATTTAGTTTATTAGTTAGATTTAACAAATTATATTAGAAAAGTCTTATTTAAAGAATTATAATAAGTAGACTATATTAACTGTCTACAAAAGATTTAGAAGAACTTAGATTATTAAAAAGGAATTAGATAAGTATTCTATTTAAGCTTTTCCTAATAATAGTATAATAGGATAGTTAGGAAGAATCCTAGAGTAATAATATATTAAATATCCTTAATCCTATTATTAAAGGCTTAAGTATCTAAGATCTAAATATATTAAATAATAATTATTAAGCTGCAGTAAGGCCTGCTATACTTCTAGTTAATTAGAGTAATAGAATAGATATAGATAAACTAACTATAATAGAGTTATATAAATTAATTAGCTAGCTTCAAGGATAGCTTTATAAAGTATTTCAAATATAGATAAATATAAATATTAATAGTAGAACTAATAATAATAATATAATAAAGATTAAACTACTAAAGCCTAAACTATTTAATAGTAACCAATATAAGTTATAGATATTTATTATTTAGCTGGACTTATATTTCTAGATAATAAATATAATTAATAATAAAGACAAGATACTTTTTGTAATATTCTATATAAAAGGACCTGTATTTAATTAGATTAATCCAATAATAGTTAATAGAAATGCAAATAAAAAAAAAGATTAAGATAAAATTATAAAATAAATTTACTAAAGCTATACAAGTTTTTAGTAAGAATTAAACAAAGTATTTAGTATTAAAGATAAGACTAAGATTATAGAATAGAAGCTTAGATATTTATATTAAATCTGATTAGTAGTAGATTATATAATATAATTTAGATAGATTATATTTTATTTGGAATAAAAATTATTAATATAGATTATAATATATAAACAAAGATTTAAAAAAGAAGTACAAGATAAAATAGTACAAGTTAGTAGACCAGATAATATTAATAATCTTATTAAAATATTAATCAGAATTAATAATAGAATATTTAAAAGAAAGCAAGTAAAAAGATATACTAAATAATAGAGAAATAATGGCTATTAAGGATTAGACTAGTATAGGCTAAATAAGAAATAATCAATAAGAAACAAAGATTCTTATAGACTATAACTAATAGAGCTAGATATTATAATACTAAAATAGAATAACAGGATTAATTAGAATTAGAAATAACAAAAGTTCAAATATTTTAACTGTAATAAAGAAGACTATTATATAAAAGATTGCAAGATACTAAAAAGATTAAAATAATAATTAAAAATAATAAATAAAGAAATATCAAAAAGTAATTATAACAAAATCCTAGAAAGTTAGAGATAGATATAATATAAATAAATAATTTGGAATAACAAAGATAAAAATATAGATTTTTTAGATATTAAATAAACTAGACAAGTATTAGTATTACTAGAGACTGTATAGAAGATATAGAATAAGATTAATAGATATTTATAGGAAATCCAGGAAATACCTAAGGTAGTAAAATGATTTATAAAATAATAGATAATACTATTAGATAATAAAATTAAAAAAGTAGTAATAATAGTTTTATAAAAGAATCTAATTAAATAATTAAAAAAATAATATAAGATTAATAAGATATCTAAGAAGCCAGAAGGTATAAATAGTAAATAATTATTTAGAATTAATAAAAAACTAAGTTATAAGATAACTAAGGCCAAGATGTAAGTAATAGATTTTATTTTGCTAAATTTAGACAAATATAGTTATAAGCAGAAGACTTAATAGATTAGGATTTAAAAGAATTCCCTATAAAAAGAAATATTAGTTTATTATAATAAGCTAGGATATATATATATAGGGTATTAGAGATACTTATAGTATAAAAATATATATTAGATAGTATATTATAAAGATTATTGCTTAATATATTATAATACAAAGATTAATAATAGATATTTTCTATAGGAAAATAGAAGTAGAAGATACTAATAAGAAAAATAATACTAATTAGTAATAATAGTTAGAGAATAATATATTAAAATATAGACTAAGATTATAGACTAACTAGTTAGAGTGCTTATTAATTCAGAAGCCATAGGAAACTTTATAAATTTAGGATTTATGAAAAAATTATAGATTCTAGGAAAAATCAAGAGATAGCTAATACTAATTTCAGGATTTAATGGAAAAGACTTGGGATAGTTTTTGATTATAAAAACAGGAATTATACTAGTATTAATATAGAACTATTTAAAATTATTTAATTTTAATATAATTAAGGTTAGAAGATATAATATAGTATTTAGAATACTATAACTAAAATAATATAATTTAGAAATTAACTAGATACAAGATAAAATATAATTTATAAAATATATATATAGAATAAGGCCTAATTAAGACTACTTCCAGGCCCCCAAAAATTAGATAGGTAAGGTAGAGTTAACTACAAAAGGGATTGAGTTAAGGAGAATAATTAATAATTCTAAATTGAAAGGATAGGAAGATTCTAAAAAACCTATAGAAAGTAAGTTAATAGATAAGATTATATAAGAAGATATATAAACCAAGAAATAATAATATAATTAGGCATTATATAATACTATAATAAGAATAAAAAAATTAAAAAAAATAATAAAACCAAAAATACTAAAGGAATATAAGTAATTTTAGAATTTCTTTGATTTTAATATTAATAAGGAATTGCTAGACTATAAACTATATAATTATAAGATATTTCTAATCAATAGAAAGTTACTAATATGCAAATTAATTTACTAGTTATTAGAGAAAGAATTAAAGATACTAAAGATATATATTAAAAAAAATCTATAGAAAGAATATATATAATTATTAATATTATTAATAGAATATCTAGTACTATTTATATCAAAAAAAGATGGAAGTTTATAACTATATATAGATTACAGATAGCTTAATATAATTATAATCAAAAATAGATACCTGTTATTATTAATTATAGAGATACAGGATACAATATAAGAAATAAAGATATTTATAAAATTTAATATTATAGATGCATATAATTAATTATATATAGAAAAAGGTAAAGAATAGAAAATAGTATTTAGAACCAAATTTAAATACTATAAATATAAGATTATATCCTTTAGATTAACTAATACATTAGTAATATTTCAGTAATTTATTAATAAAGTATTAGGAGATTATATATATAACTTTGTAGTTATATACTTAGATAATATTTTGATATTCTCCAGAAACTATAAAGAATATATTAGATATATAAAGATAATATTATAATAACTATAAATAATAAATCTATAATTTAAATTAAAGAAATATAAATTCTATATATAGGAAATAGATTTTTTAGAATACAGAATTACCCAGGAGGAAATATAGATAGACAGATAAAAGATTTAGATAATTAGAGATTAGCTAGTACTAATAAATCTATAAGAATTATAAGTATTTATTAGAATAGTAAATTACTATTAATAATATATTAAATAATATATAGATATTATAAGACTACTATTTAATCTATTCAAAAAAGAAAAAGAATATTAGTAGATAGAAGTATAACAGAAAGTATTTAAGAAAATTAAGATAAGACTTACTATAATACCAGTGCTTAGATAATATAATTTAGAAAAAAAAATAATTATTAAAACTAATATATTAGACTATATAATTAGAGCAGTTATATTATAATTAGATAATAATAGAAAGCTATATTTAGTAATATATTATTTAAAAAAAATAATATTAGCAGAATTAAACTATAAGATTTATAATAAGGAATTATTAACTATAATAATAGTATTCCAATAGTAAAGAATTTATTTTAAAGGAGTAAAATATATAATTAAAATAATTATAGATTACAAGAATCTTATTTATTTTATAATAATTAAAGTATTAATATAAAGATAAGTAAGATAGACAAAAGTATTAACTAATTATAATTTTATAATTAAATACTATAATAAAGAATAGAATAAGTAAATAAATATACTTAATAGATAATTAGATTATAAAAAAAAATTTAAAAATCAGAATTAGTATTATTAAAAAAAAGAAAAAATAGAATAATTATATATAATTATTAGATAATAAGATTAGTAGTTATAATGGCTATTAAGAGTTAGGATAATAAATTAATATAATATATATAGTAAGAAATAACTAAAGATAAAAATCTCAAATTAATTAAAGAAAAAACTAATAAAATAATTAAAAAAAATAGATTAATTTACTATAATAAACTAATATATATACTATTTATAGTAAGGAATAAAGTAATTAAAAGATATTATAAATTACTAATAAAAGGATATTTTAGATTAGAAAAAACAGAAGAATAAATATTAAGGAATTTTTATTTTCTAAATATAAGATAAACAATCTATTAATATCTTAGGAAATATAATACCTGTTAAAAGAACAAGATAGTAAAATATTTATTATATAGAAAGCTATAATTACTAATAGTATCTATTTATTTATATAAATAGATTATTATAGATTTTATTATACAATTATTAGAATTATAAATAAATAAAGCTATATATAATACTATCCTTACAGTAGTAAATAAATTAATAAAATATATATATACTATACTAATAAGGACAGATATAATAATAATAGATATAATATACCTACTGTTGAAATATGTATTTAATAAATATAGTATATTAAAAAGAATTACTATAAACAGAGATCTATAGTTTATATTAAAATTATAGAAGATACTAATAGATATAACTAATATTAAATATAGATTTAGTATAGTCTATTATTTATAGATAGATAAACAAATAGAAAGAATAAATTAGATAATTAAATAATATTTATAGAACTATATAAACTATAATTAAAATAATTAGATAGAATTATTACTTATAGTATAGTTTATATATAATAATTTAATTAATATAATAATTAAGGAGATACTGTTTTATATTAACTTTGGGTATAATCCTGAATTTAGCAGTAAACCAAAAGAAACACAGGAAATAAATTATAAAGCAGAAAAGAAAGTTATATAGCTATAAATATTATATAAATAACTATAAAAAGATATTAAATTTATAAATCTTAAAATAGTAGTTTACTTTAATAAAATATATTAGAAGGGATTTAATCTTAAAAGAAAAAAAAAATATACTTACTATATAGAAATATTAAAACAAAATAATTAAATAACAAACTTAATAATAAGAAAATCAGATTATTTATTATTAAGAAAAGAATCAGACTAATAAATTATAAATTAAAACTCCCAGATAATATAAAGATATATCTAATTTTTTATATCTTATTATTGGAACCAGCACTATAGAATACTTAAATATAATATAAAGAAATTAAAATTATAAAAAAAGAATATAAAGTTAAAAAGATTTTAAATAAAAGAAAAATTAACAGACAAATATAATACCTTATAAAGTAGAAAGGATATAATACCTTAAAAAATATTTAGAAACCAGTTAAGAATTTAATAAATTACTAATATTTAATAAAGGAATATTGAGACCAGTAGAAGTCTAAAAACTGGGACTTAAATTATAAAGGATTTAATTTATTAATAGATTATTAAGAATAGCAGATAACTTTTAATATTAATAATTATTTTTATTAATAAAATAAGTTAGTTTAGCAATATCTTTAGAAGTATTTAGCTTTTTAAAAATCTTAAGTATTTTAGTATTATAATTAGATAGTTTAATACTATATTCCTTTAGAAACTTCTAGTATTTATAAAGATAAGTATAATAAGCAAAAGTAGTAGACAGTTAAAACTAAAGATAAAAAAGCTTAGATTAGAGGTATTCTAATTTATTATTTATTATCTAGAGTTTCTATTGAATATAATCTTCTGTTTATTAAAGATTATATTATTTCTTATTATTATAAAATTGTTTTTTATATTTTTAACTATGCTTTATATATATAGTATAATTTTGATAATAACTATCTATAATATACTGCAAACTATAAGAAAAATAATATTTATAAGAAAAATTAGAAATAAAACTGTTTTTTTTAATATTTTTAGTATAGCAAGACTTTTTATAATACTAATTATAGAGAAAATTAGTTTAGAAAGTATATTTATACTAAGGAGGCATAATAAAGAGATATTACTTATAGAAAAGAGTTAGAGTTTTAATAGTAATATAGGTAAATATTTTATTTATATAATTATTTTTAGGAACAAAGATTTTAAAGAGAAAGGAATAATATTATAGACTAATTAATATAGAATCTAAGTATAAATAAAAGAAGGAATAAAATATTATAGTATAGCTAGATAGATTAGACAGATATAAGATTATATAATAATATAATAGACTAAATAATAGAATAAGGAGATAACTATTAGATAGTCTATAGTATAGTATATAGTATATATAATAGACTATAGGAATATTAGCAGAATATAATCTATATAATCTATAGAAAAGGACTAGATATATAAGGATATTTATTTATACTTTATAGATATATTTAGTTCTTTATATTTAATAATATTATTTTATCTATTATCTATTATAGGTTAGTAAGAATAGTACTAGAAGGATTATAATTTGATTAGATTCTATTTCTGACTTAGCTATTATTATTTAGTTTATTAGTTAGATCTAATAAATTATATTAGAGAAGCCTTATCTGAAGGACTATAGTAAATAGGTTATATTAACTACCTATAGAAGATTTAAAAAGATTTAGATTATTAAAGAGAAATTAGATAAGTATTCTGCTTGAGCTTTCCCTAACAACAGTATAATAGGATAGCTAGAAAGGATCCTGGGGTAGTAACAGATTGGCTGGCCAAGGTTTCTAGTACTATTATCTAGGCTAGTTGGTTTCTAGAATTAAAGAAGATTAAGAAATTAAAGAATTAAAATTAGTAGACTTCTATACTAAATATTAAATTTAATAATAACTATACTATATATATAGTAATAGACTAGAAAGTTATCTTTCTAAGTAAACTATATAGCACTATAATATATTATAAGAATTAGCAGGTTCAGCAGTATTTTAAATATCAGGTATATAAATATATTACTAAATATTATAGGTAGAATTTCCAGTATACCTATTATACCAGAAAATATAATACCCAAATATATAGAACTTTAAAAATAAGTAGATAACCAAATATACTATCTGCAAAAACTCTGTAAACAAGAAAAAACAAGCAAAATAACTAGAAAAGCTAAAGTATTTTATTTTTTCCTAAGACTATTCTATGTAGCAGATAAAGATTACTATTATCTAGAATATTTATATCTATAGGTCTCTCTATTATATATTAATTACCTAATTTTAATTAGATAAGCAGATAATATTATTAGTTAATAATAATAAAGATTCTATTCTAATAGAAGCTAGCCAGAAAACTAAATAGTTTAAAGATTAAATTCTAGAACCTTTCTTACAGAAGAATTAATTAAAATTTAGAATTTTTGTATTTTAAAACTGAAGCTAAAACAATACTAATATTAATATTAATATTCTAGTACTAACAGAGTAATCTAATAAAAAGCTTTAGAGGAAAGGAAGCAAAGTTATAGATACTAATATTATTTTTACCCTACAGGAGTTCAGATAGAAATCCTATAGTAAAAACTCTTGAAAAAAATAGATAAATCTTTAGTTAGATCTACCTCCAAATATTCTATTACTAGTAATCTTAGCTAGAGTAGATAGTTTAAAGAAGAAATAGTTAGCAAAAATAGATAATAAATTAAAAAATAAAATTAATACTAATATAGAAAGTTTATTTAAGTCTATTTAATTCTTCTAGGCTTCTTAGAGCAATAATCCCAAAAATAAAGGTAAAGTTACTAATAAAAACAATATTATTATATAAAGGAATATAATTAAAACTAAATATAAATTCTGCAGGTTAACTGCTAGAAATTGTAGAAGTAAATTATTATATATCTTTTTAGTAAGAAGAAGCTATATAAATATAAAATATTAGTAATTTAGAAACCAAGTATTAATTATTATAAAGACAAAATAAGCATCTATTTATAGATACTAAAGAGGAAGTTCTATATATTATTAAAGCTAATACTATTAGATAAAAAGGCCTTCTAAGTCTACCTATTTATCTTAAAGAAAATCAATTCTAGAAGCTGGTTAATTAAATACTATTCTAAGAATTTTAATATATTTATCCTAAAGATATCTTTAGGATAAATATAAGTTTATAATATATATAACCTTAGTCTAGGCTCAGGAATTAAACTAACTAGTAGCTATAGTACTCTAAATACATTATATTAGATATTTAATAATTTTAATTAATAGTACTACTACCAAAGCTATACCTGTTACTACTCCAGGATTCTTTCTAGCTATTCTATTGTACTATTATTAGGGAAAGCTTAAGCAGAATATTTACCTAGTTTTTCTTTAATAATCTAAGTTTTTTTAGATCTTCTATAGGCAGTTGATATGGCCTATTTATTATAATTCTTTAGATAAGGCTTTTTTGGTATAACTTATTAGATCTAATTAATAAATTAAGTAATAATAGCTAAGTCAGAAATAGAGCCTGGTTAGATTATAATTTTTCCAGTATTGTTCTTACTAACCTATAATAGATAGTAGATAAAATAATATTATTAAATATAAAAAACTAAATATATTTGTAAAATATAAATAAATATTTTTATATATTCAGTCCTTTCCTATAGATTATATAGATTATATTCTGTTAATATTTCTATAGTTTATTATATATATTATATATTATACTATAGATTATCTAATAATTATTCTTTTATTCTATTATTTAATCTATTATATTATTATATAATCTTATATCTGCCTAATCTGTCTAGCTATATTATAGTGTTTTATTTCTTTTTTTGTTTATACTTGGACCCTATATTAGTTAGTTTATAATATTATTCTTCTCTCTTTAAGATCTTTGTTCCTGAAGATAATTATATAAGTAGAGTACTTATCTATATTATTATTGGGATTCTAACTCTCTTTTATAAGTAATATCTTTTTATTATATTTTTTTAATATAAGTATATTTTCTAAGCTGACTTTTTCTATAATTAGTATTATAAAAAGTCTTGCTGTATTAAAGATATTAAAAAGAATAGTTTTATTTCTGATTTTTTTTGTAAATATTGTTTTTCTTATGGTTTGCAGTATATTATAGATAATTATTATTAAAATTATACTATATGTATAAAGTATAGTCAAAAATACAAAAAGCAATTTTATAATAATAAGAAATAGTATAATCTTTAATAAGTAAAAGATTATATTTAATAGAAACTCCAGGTAGTAAATAATAAATTAGAGTATTTTTAATCTAAACTTTTTTATTTTTAGTTTTAACTGTCTGCTGCTTTTATTTATTATATTTGCTTTTATAAATATCAGAAGTTTCTAAAGGAGTATAATATTAAACTATCTAATTATAATATTAAAATATTTGAAATCTTTAAAAAGCTAAATATTCTTAAGGATATTACTAAACTGACTTATTTTACTAATAAGAATAATTATTAATATTAAGAATTATCTGCTATTCTTGATAATTTATTAATAAATTAAATTCTTTATAATTTAAATCCTAGCTTCTGGACTTCTGCTAATCTTAATATTTCTTTATTAGATATTAGTAATTTATTAAATTCTTAACTGGTTTCTAAGTGTTTTCTGAGGTATTATATTCTTTCTATTTTATAAGGTATTATATTTGTTTATTAACTTTTCTTTTATCTAGAATCTTTTTGATTTTATATTTTTCTTCTATAATTTTAATTTCTTTATATTATATCTAAGTATTCTATAATATTGGTTCCAATAATAAAATATAAAAAATCAGATATATTTTTATACTATCTAGGAGTTTTAATTTATAGTTTATTAGTCTAATTCTTTTTTTAATAATAAATAGTCTAATTTTCTTACTATTAAGTTTGCTATTTGGTTATTTTGTTTTGATATTTTTATATAATAAATATATTTTTTTTTTTTTAAGGTTAGGTTCTTTCTGATATATCTTGTTAAAGTAGATTGCTATTTTAAGATTTATAAATTTAATATTTTTTTATAATTATTTATATAATATTTATAGCTATATAATTTTCTTTTCTACTTTATAATTTATTTCCTGTGTTTTTTTTGATTTGCTACTAAATTTAGAATTATATCTAAAGTTAATATAAAATGATATCTCCTTGATTATTGTATTAATTGAATTATTATATATAAATTATATTATAAATAATAATTCTACTTAATTATTTTAATTATAGTTTATATAGTTCTATAAATATTATTTAATTATCTGATTTATTCTTTCTATTTATCTATCTATTTATAAATAATAGACTGTACTAAATCTATATTTAATATTAGTTATATCTATTAGTATCTTCTATAATTTTAATATAAACTGTAAATCTCTATCTGTAGTAATTCTTTTTAATATATTATATTTACTAAATATATATTTTAATAATAAGTATATTATATCTGTTGCTGTTGCATCTATCCTTATTAGTATAGTAACGTGATTCCCGGGCGACCTGGCCACCCGAGCGACCTGGCCGGAGCCGTATCGCATACAAGATACCTATTCTCTGGGCCCAAATATCGCAATAACAGAGTATTCTAAAGGTGTCTCAAATGGTAATTTATTAAATATAGATTATTAGAAATATATAGGCTTAATTTCAAATTCTAAAAATTGATTTTTACCTATAAAATATAAATTACAAGCGTAATTTTAGTAATTAATTTACATCTTAAATATCTGAAGAAAGACAAGACTCAAATACTCAAAATTTAGCCAAGACATTCTAAATAGTCTATATTTTATAAATTACTATTCTAGACGCCTTTAGAATGCTTTATTATTGAGATATTTAGCTCTAAAAAGACCCTAATTTGTATGCGGTACAGCGCTGGCCAGGTCGCTCGGGTGGCCAGGTCGCCTGGGAATCACGTTATATATATATTTTATTAATCTATCTACTATTATAAGAATAGTATTATATATAGCTTTATTTATCTATAATTTTAGTAACTATATAATAAAATCTATGGTAATCTATTTTTATGGACAAATAGATACTATTAGTAATTATAATTCTCTATATAGTAAATATCTTGCTGTTTTATTTCTCTGACAGGTATTATATTTCTTGAGATATTAATAGATTGTTTATCTTATATTTAGAAAATAGAAGTTTTTTGATATTTATTCTTCTGTTTTTTCTAATCCAAAATATCCTTTTATTAGTAGTTTATAATATCTTCTGATTACTTTATTTCTTACTATAAATAGTATATATATTAATTTATTATAGTAAATTAATTTATTTTCTTTGGTTATTTTATTAATTTTTTTTTTAATTAATTTAAGGTTTTTATCTTTGGTTATTTCTTACTATATATATTATATTAATTTATTATTCTAATTCTTAATAGTTATTATAATTATTAATCTTGCTGTCTAGTAATTATATATCATTATTTTATCTTTTTTTTTTTTAATAATATTGGTTCTGATTTTTGGATTCCTTTCTTATAATCTGATTATTTATTAAATATATCTGCTTACTTATTCTATTCTCTATTATAGTATTTAATTATAAAATTATAATTAGTTAGTACTTTTATTTATTTTATTTATCTTTATATTAATACTTTAGTTATTATAAAATAAATAAGATTCTTATAGTCTGTAATTATTCTAATTATATACTTTGTTTCTTTAAAATAAATTCTTTATTATTAGAATACTATTACTATAACTAATAATTTTTTATTATAAATCTTATAGTTTAATTCTACTAGTATTATTTTTTTTAAATAATATATTACTGGATATAGTTTTTTATTATTATTTGATTATAATATAACTGCTCCAATTATATAGTCTGATGTATTAATTTTGATAATTATTTCTTTCTCTGGATTATACTGTCTAAGTACTAATGCTATAATAAGTTTTATTTTAACTTCTTTAAATATTTTCTATTATATTTCTATTTATTAATACTCTTTTTCTTTTTTAAATAGATTAAATAATAGTCTTATAATATCTATATATTGTTTAATATATTATTAGTAGTAGTTTACTATTCTAATAAATATTTATAATTTTTGTAGATTTGTTAGTACTAACTAATCTCTAATTATCTGAATCTTTTGTTTATTTGTCTATATTTCCTTCTGGGTAATTCTGTGTTTTAAAAAATCTGTTTTCTATATATAGAATTTATATTTTTTTAATTTAAGTTATAGATTTGCTATTTATAATTATTATAATATTATTTTTATATATCTAATGTATTCTTTGTAGTTTCTGGAGAATATCAAAATATTATCCAAGTATATAATTATAAAATTATATATATAATCTTCTAATACTTTGTTGATAAATTGCTGAAATATTATTAGTATATTAGTTAATCTAAAGGATATAATCT
Organism: Paecilomyces sp. PK2413; assembly: GCA_023624055.1. Lineage (NCBI taxonomy): Eukaryota > Fungi > Ascomycota > Eurotiomycetes > Eurotiales > Thermoascaceae > Paecilomyces > Paecilomyces sp. PK2413. The sequence continues at coordinate 125,650 of JAMADQ010000023.1, forward strand.
TATATTTATAATATCTGAACTTAGTCCTGAATATTGTTTTTTATTCTTTATCTTTTTCTATATATAATTGATTATATGTGTCTGTAATATTAAATTTTATAAATATCTTTATTTTTTATATTATATCCTGTATTTCTATAATTAATAGTAATAGATATCTGTTTTTAATTATAATTATATTAAGCTGTTTGTAATCTATATATAATTATAAACTTTTATCTTTTTTTAGTATAAATAGTACTGGATATTCTATTAATAATATTAATAGTTATATATATTTTTTCTGTAGATTTTCTTTGATATATACCTTTAGTATCTTTAATTCTTTCTCTGATAATTAGTAAATTGGTTTGTATATTGGTAATTTTCTATTAACTAGAGATATCTTGTAATTACATAATCTATAGTCTGGTAATTTTTTATTAATACTAAGATTAAAGAAATTCTGAAATTATTTATATTTCTTTAGTATCTTTGGTTCTATTATTTTTTTTGATTTTTCTATTCTTATTGCAGTACTATATAGTGCCTAATTATATTACTATTCTTTGATTTATATATTTTTTTATATAGTCTTATTTATTGATTTATTTTCTATAGATTTCCTAGAATCTTTCTATTCTTTTAATCTAGAATTACTAGTTATTCTCTTTAACTTAGTTCCTTTTATAGCTAATTCTATCTCACCTATCTAATTTTTAGGGGCCTAGGAATAGTCTTGGTTAGGCCTTATTCTGTATATATATTTTGTAAATTATATTTTATCTTATATTTAGTTAATTTTTAAATTATATTATTTTAACTATAGTATTCTAAGTACTATATTATATCCTCCAATCTTGGTTATATTAAAATTAAATAATTTTAAATGGTTCTATATTAATATTGATATAATTCCTATTTTTATAGTTAAGAACTGTTCTAAGTCTTTTCTATTAAATCCTGAAATTAGTACTAATTATCTTTTGATTTTTTCTAGAATCTATAATTTTTTTTATAAATCCTGGATTTATAAAGTTTCTTATAGCTTTTGAGTTAATAAATATTCTAACTGGTTAGTCTATAATCTTAGCCTATATTTTAATATGTTGTCCTCTAGCTGTTATTATTAATTAATATTATTTTTTTTATTAGTATCTTCTGCTTCTGTTTTCTTATAGAAAATATCTATTATTAATTTTTATACTATAATATATTAAGCAATAATCTTTATAATATATTGTTTAATATATATTTTTGTATTATAGGTATCCCTAATACTCTATATATATATATCCTAGCTTATTATAATAAGCTGATATTTCTTTTTATAGAGAATTCTTTTAAATTCTAGCCTATTAAATCTTTTGTTTACAGCTGTACTTATCTAAGTTTAATAAAGTAGAATCTATTATTTATATCTCAGCCTCAGTTGCTTTATAGCTTGGTTTTCTATTAATTCTAAATAATTATTTATTATTTATACCTTTTAGCTTCTTGGATATCTTGCTGGTCTTATACTATTTTTTTAATTATTTAGTTGGGTTCTTTTATAAAACTATTATTATTATTTTTTCAATTTTGTTATTTGATAGTATTGTCTATTATTTCATAAGTTATTTTATTATTTTAGGTATTTCCTGGGTTTTCTATAAATATCTATTAATCTTATTCTGTACTTCTTATATAGTTTTTAGTAATATTAATATTTGTCTGGCTTATTTAATATTTAAAAAATCTATATCTTTATTTCTGTTATCTCAAGTTATCTATTTATATTATATCTATCTCTAATTTTCTAAGACTTTATTATAATTACTTTCTAATATTTCTTTATTTATTATTTTTAATTACTGTCTTAGTCTTTTTAATATCTTATAATTTTTTATATAATGGTCTTCTTTATTATAATTAAAATATTTAAACTTTTATTATTTTTGATTTTGATTAATTCTGTTATTTTATTTTGGTATTATAATATCTAATTTTATTAACTATAATCTATAAGAGTCTTTATTTTTTATTAGTTATTTCTTGTTTAGTCTGTATTAATTTAATTTTTAATAGTTATTATTTCTCTATTATTTAGTATATCTTCTTATTTATTTTTTTTTAAATATTCTGTTATTAATTCTGATTAACATTTTAATAAGGTTATTAATATTATCTGGTCTGCCAATTTGTACTATTTTATCTTATACTTCTTTTTTAAATCTTTATCTATATATTATAATCTATGCTAATAATTCCTATTCTAGATAGAATATAATCTATCTAAACTGTATTATATAATCTACTATTAATTAGATCTGGTATAGATATTTAAGCTTCTATTCCATAATCTTGGTTTTATCTCTAATACTAAATATTTTATTTAATTCTTATTAAAAACTTATATAGCTTTAATAAATTCATTTTATAATTTTATTTTAATCTTTTTCTTTATTTGTGTTTCTATTGACTATTATTAGGTTAATCTAATCAAATGCAGGTCCTCTTATATAGGATATTATAAAAAGTATCTTGTTTTTATTATTAGTTATATTTATTATCTGGAAATATAAATCCAGCTGAATAATAAATACCTATAACTTATATTAGTTGCTGTTAAATAGTTTAGGCTTTGGTAGTTTAATCTTTATTATATTATTATTATTGGTTTTATTATTGGTATTTATATTTATTTATATTTAAAACATTTTGTAAAGTTATTCTTAAAACTAGCTGATTAATTTATATAACTCTATTATAGTTAGTTTGTCTATATTTATTTTATTATTTTGATTAATTAAAAATGCAGCAGACCTTGCTATAGCTTAATAATTATTATTTGATATATTTGGATTTTAAATACTTAAATCTTTAGTAATAGGGTTAAGGGTATTTAATATATTATTATCTTAGAATTCTTTCTAGCTATCCTATTGTACTATTATTAGGAAAAACTTAAATAGAATATTTATCTAATTTCTTCTTAATAATTTAAGTTTTTTTAGATCTTTTGTAGGTAGTTAATATAATCTATTTATTATAGTCTTTTGGATAAGACTTTTCTAGTATAACTTATTAGGTCTAACTAATAAACTAAATAATAATAGTTAAGTCAAAAGTAGGGCCTGGTTAGATTATAATCCTTCTAGTATTATTTTTACTAACCTATAATAGATAATAGATAAAACAATATTATTAAATATAAAGAACTAAATATATCTATAGAATATAAATAAATATCTTTATATATTTAGTCCTTTTCTATAGATTATATAGACTATACCCTACTAATATTTCTATAGTCTATTATATATATTATATATTATACTATAGACTATTTGATAGTTATTTCTTTATTCTACTATTTGGTCTATTGTATTATTATGTAATCTTATATCTGCCTAATCTGTCTGGCTATGCTGCAGTGTTTCATTCCTTTTTTTGTTTGTGCTTGGACTTTATGTTGGTTAGTCTGTAACAATACCAGAGATTAGAATTACAAATTTTTTATACTCTAGCTATATACTAGAAATAAAATAATTAAAAAAATAGACACAAAGAATCTAATATAGAGCCTATTAAATACAGTTAGAAAAAGACTAAGAATAGTTTAGGTAGGCCTAATACTATCTAAAATATAAAAATATTAAAATAGTAAGAAATCTATACCAAAAATATATAAAAAAAAATATAATTACTAAAAGAATTCTAGAAGTTAGTTTAATAGATAAAATAGTAAGAGACTCTAAGAATAATATTTACACCTACCTTATACTACAAAGAATATAAATATAAAACTTCTAAAGAGAAAGCTAGAATTCTTTAAAAAGTTCTATATCTAATATTACTATTAGCTAATCTCCAGAATACTAAAAACTATTACTATCTCTAACTATTATAAATTGTTCTAATTATTATTTATAAAGTTACTAGAGTAATCAAGAATACTATTCTAATAAAAATCCCTGGTTTAGACAGGATTCTAAATCTAATTTAGAAGAAAATTCTCTCTATTCTTAGTCCCTTTCTAATATATTTTTTTAACAAATATCTTTGCTATAGCTACTGCCCGGAGTACTTCTACAAATCTAATATAATTATCCTAAGAAAGGTAGAAAAATCAAACTATACAGTTTCTAAAGTATACTATTCTATAGTGCTGTTAAGTATACTAGAAAAGACTTTAGAAATTATTATTACTATCTAGATTAGTTATTTAATAAAAAAATATAAGCTTCTATAGAACTATATAAAAAATTATAAAAAATACTCTTGCAAGTATATATTATACCTTCTATTTAAAAATATTTATATAGTTTAGAGATTATAAAAACTAATTACCTTTCTGCTTACTCTAGATAGGAAAGAGATATTTAGTAATATTAATTATAAACAAATATTCTATAACCTCTGCAAGCACTGCATTCTAGCAGAGATAGTAAACTAAATTACAAGCTTTTTAAAGAATTATAAAATAATTATTATACTATTAAAAAGTATTATAGAAAAGTTTAAATTACTAATTAATATTCTCTAGAGGTCTCTACTATCTCTAATTCTCTACCTCTTTTTTAATATAGATCTAATTAATAATATTCAAAAGCAGTTCTCTATCTCTATAATAATTACAGATTATATTAATAACCTTTACTTTCTAATCTGAAACAGTTCTGTAATCCGGAACTACTATATTCTTACATAGGTATATTAATTAACAAAAAAATAAAAATAAATCTATACTATCTAGTTCTTCCCTAATAAGTATAAATTAATATACTTTACCCCAAAGTATCTAAAGTTTATCTGTTTAACAGAATCTACTGAGGCTACTATATAAATTAAAGATATTTAAATTAAGCTAAAGACAATTATAAAATATCTAGAGATTTACCTAAATAAGTACCTAAATAGTTTCAAATAAATCCTTAATATAAATACTAAGGCACCCAAACTATAAATAATTCTTACCTCCATTACTAGTTCTACTTGAAGAATAAATACCCTCTAACTCTATTATATATATACTGTAGTTTTCCTACCTTAATTAACCTATATCTGCTCTGTATAGTATATATAAGAGGGACGGGAGTTTAAAGGACTCAAAAATAAAGCCTATTAAATTCTAAAGAAGATCTAATATTAAATCCTATATTAAATAATAGAGGCTTTTTGTATTACAAGCTATATTATATTAGAAATCTATCTGTATATACCTCTACTAACAATTACCCTGGCCCCGACTATAGAGAGTACCTGCCTCTACCTTATAATATTATTATTTAGAAATATACTATACCAACTATAAAGTATTAAAGTAGTTTCTATATTAGAAATATATATAATATCCTTCTAATAGCTTAAATATACTATTATTTAAAGACTATAATTAGACTCTATTTTCTAGATTAAGCAGATTTTATCCTTTACTACTATATCCTGGTAGGTATTCTTAGATATATAGATCTATAATAATAAGAAAGCTATTATAAAAACTTATAGCTAGCAAATTAGATAAATTAAGCAACTAGTAATCTATACCAATAATAGTCTTTTTAAAGAAGAGATAGAGGCTATTACAGTCTCCTCTCTAAAAATACAATAGCTTCTAGTAGGCTAAACTAATATCTATACAGTATATATAGTTAAGCTTAAGGGAATTAATATTATACTAAGATAATTAGCTTAGCTGCATAAAGATTCTAAAGATTCTATTATTATTTTTACTAATAATCAGATAGCTATCTTAATCTTGCAAGATCTAATAATAGCAGTAGTATCAGATTAGTATATATTAAAGGAAATTATTAAATAGATAAATAATCTAAAACAATAGTAGATCTAAATCCAGTAGTTTTTAGATTATATAAAGGTTTCAGAAAATGAAGTAACTAATTAGACTACCAAAAATACTATTCTATTAGTAAACTATTACTACCAGTTATTGGAAGCCAGAGACCCAAGCCAATTAATATAAAGATAGAGGCAGAAACAAGACTAGAAACAGGTTTCTTCTAGAGTAAGCCCTATAGGCCTTATAGAGTTATAATAATAAATAGGCTAATAGATAGTATTAGTATAATTCTTTTAGACCTTTACTACTAACTGCTAACAGTAGCTTTAAATATTATATTAAACTAAATAGACTTAGTAATAGGTTATAAATCTCTACAGATTCCTATTATAGAGAATCTTTACTTTTCCTAATAAAAAGCTTTTAGAATTTTATACAAATCTTTAGTAAATAGTAGTAGTAGTAGTAGTAGTAGTAGAATTCATTCACGCATCTGTTAGCCTATTTGGCCGAGTAGTAGCAGGTCGCAGCTAAGCAGCAGGCCAGTTCTATTAGTCTAATACCTTTACTACCTGCTTAACCGCCTACTACTAGCTGCTAACCAGTCTAACTAAGCTAACTCTAATCTGACTATTTAATATCTACTTATATAACTGCAGAGAAGTAAATATTTTAGATTCTATACTATAAAGGAAAAAACAGAGAAAAAGGCCTATATTATATAAAAAGAAGAAAGTAAAGGAAAAGTAAAATTAGTAACTAATAATAGTAGCAAACAAAAAAAAATATAAGAGAAATCTATAATTATAAGGGGAGAAGATATAAATACAGATAGTCTTTTAAAAGACTACCTGCTTAGCAGACTATATATAGAAATACTAATTTACAGGCAAGTACTCTATAGTCTAATAGTCTATGGAGTCTACTACTAAGCTTAGATACTTAATAAATAATCTAGTAGATTAGAAAAAGATAGCAGAACTATTTTAATATATATATATAAAGGAAGAACTATATAGTATATTTAATAAACTTTATATAACTTAAAATTTATTAATAATTAGTTTTCTATAAAAATTCTTTCTAGAGGATTTTATTTCACTAATTACTATAGGTAGAATAGATAATAAATATATAATTAACTATCTATATACTAATATTATAGAGATACCAAACTAAATCTATAGCTTTAAAAGTGCCAAGATAGCTAGCTAGTCTAATTTTGCTAATTTATATCTAGATAATTATAGAGCTTGCTATATAACAGAACCTGGTATATAACTCTAATATTTACTTACTTAAAATAAAAAAGATTTGGCAGAGATAAATACTATAAATATTAATATACCAGTTATTATACTAATTCTAATATATTATAGTTTAGAACTACTGGTAGTAGACTATAGCTAGTATATAACAGATTATTCTAACTACTTAAATAAACTATACTATAAGTATCTATATAGAAGACTATTATATAAATAAGGTTTTTTTCTGGAAGAAGGAATAGGATTCTAATAATACTAGCTAGGTTAAGATAAGAATAATAACTTTTTTAGTAATCTAATCTACAAGCTTGTTTCCTCTAATATCTATATAGCCTGAAAGCTATTAGAGGCAGAAATACTAATTTATCTAATAAAGCTAGTTAATATAGTTAATAACTTTAAATAGTATATACTATCCAGATATAGTATTCTCTATAAAATTCTAAAAGATTTATATAATAACCTAATTATCTGTATAGATTATAGCTTTTCTAGAGATAAGAATTCTTATAATTAATAGTTACTCTAATATTATATTAATCCCTTTAAGTTTTATAGTATAAACTATATATATTTTTTTAGTACTAATAATAAGTTATTATATATCTAGAGAAGATACTATAGTAATACTAATCTTTCCCTTAATAAGACTTTTATTTATATAAATTAGTAGTTAGTTTAATTCTTATATTAATATAGTATAAATAGTTATAGTAACTTCTTTATTATTATAAATTTTTATTTCTAATAACTTCTATTAGAATAATACTATAAAGGAGAGAATTAGTTTAATCTGAGCTTCAAGTTTTAGATAGTTTGTAAGAATTCTCTTAAAATATATTAATAATATAGTATAGGAATACTAATCTTTTATATTATTATCTTTGTCTTTTTAAATCTTCTATATCTTAATTTATAATAGTAATATTTGGATTTTTAGATATATAGCCTCTATTACTAATCCTATTGCAATTTCTAAAAATAATATATATAGGCAAACCTCTAAAATAGCCTAGCTAATAATATAAAAGATGCCAGCTACCTAAGAAAAAATCTAATATTAGATAGTTCTAATAATCTTTTTAACTTTCCATTAGACTTTTTTATAGCTATAATATCTCTAAATATATTATATAAAACACCTATAGAGAATTTACAGCAAGAGAATTGCAATATATATATAGTAAAAATATAGAATATTAGTTCCCTAGATAACTAATAATAAAGGCTAGTATTATTTCTAAATAGACTACCTTTTCCTTTACTTTCTATACCTATTCAGTATTAATAAGGTATTTATTAAACTAAATATTAAAGTATTTAATAGGGTTTTCAGAAATAATCTTAATATTCTAAATCTATAGAAATCCTATTACTAATTCTATAGACTAGGAAAATACTTAATATTTAGAGATAAAGTAGATAATCTTATATTTATATAGACTAAACCAGAAGATATAGATTTATTTCTATTTTTCTGCTAATTGATATATTTCTACTAATTATTAATAGTTCTTAACTACCAAATTATTCCAGACTAGTATACAGATATTATTAATATAACTTATAATTATAACTTTACCAAAATAGAGAGCTTAGATCTCTTTAATTAGATTAGTATTAAAGAATAGAAATAGAATTAAAAATAATAAGAATCTTTATAAAATATCTGTATAGAATTTAAATATATTTATAGAAATCTCTTGCAATATTATTATAATATAATAATTCTAAAAAAAGCTTGCTATTCAGTTAACTAATACTAGAGAAATCCTATATTTATAAAGATTATAAAGAAGATATTTATAGTTAATATTATTAAAAATATTCTTACTATTAAAGATTAGTAATATAGTTATAGGCTTTTCTATTTACTAAATAATATAGATTTATTCAAATAATAGATATAATATATATTTATAAAAATATTTATAATATTCTTCTATATAATTCTATAGGAATAGAAAGTATTACTCTACTAAATAATTAAGTTATATAGTAAGTACTATTTTTAATACCTTTCTAACTATACTAAGTAAAGTAATTAGCTAATATAATTTTAAATCTATATAGTCTCCTTTTTCTAATTTGCAGAGAATAATTATAATAAAAGTATAGAAATATTTAAAACAGTATTTATATTCTAAACAGGCATTAAATAGTTCTATTAGAAATAGATTAAGAGTTAAAAAAGATTATTATAAAACCAAGTTCAAGATATTATTAGAACTAGAGGCCTTATCTAGAGCTATATTTTTAATAGTTTAGATTACTTTATAGATTATAATAAGAGGTATTAAAATAGAATCCAGATAGGTATAGTTAAATAGATCTATTAAATTAGCTAATAGAAGCTATAAATATAAGATCTTACAGAGTAGTTAAATCTTAGTTTTTAAAATATTATATTTAGTATCTCTATATTTAAGGATTAAGATAAATATAGATTAGATAGTTTTATATTAGCAGATCTAATAGATAAGTTTTTAGAATTTATTAATTAATTATATATCTTCTTCTATCTGATTTTAGTATAGATTATAGGTTAGCTAAGTATTATTCCTTTCTAATTAATATTATAACTAATAAAAAGTCTTTTAATCTTTTTTAAAGCTAGTCTGCTAAATCTATTAATAGATCTAGCTAGTATAATAATATAATTATTCCATTTCCAGAATATAGCTAGGCTAAAAATATATAATAAATATAATAATTAGAATTACTTTTATTATTACTTATTTAATAAATTCTATAAACTATACTACTACTTAATTAATCTCTTTTATATTATCTAGTAGTAATTGCTCTAGAGAGTCTAGATTAGCTTAAGTCTTATAGAAAAAGACCTTTTAGTCTATTTATATCTACTGCTAGTAGAATATTTTTAGTATTTAGAATACTTTAAAGTTAAGTTCTGTTAGAATTAGTATATAATTAGTTATATAGAACTACTACTACTAAGCTTAACAGTAGACTAAATAATCTATAACTAAAAAAATCTTTTAAATAAGATTAATAATAATCTTTGTTAACTATCTATTCTCTATATATTTTTTATAAATAGTAGTTTCTTGGAAAAATAATTAATTAAGCTAGTAAATAGCTACAAGTTTAATAAATTTATTTATTTTAATATATATATAAATATAATCCAGCCGGGACTACAAGAGATAGTATAGATTAAAATCCTTAATAACTAGATATTCTTTCTTATAGCTATTAGCTAGTACCTCTTGTAATATTAGAAATATTAATTAGCTAGATTCTATACCTAAGCTTAAACTAGAGCTAGGGTTATAAATATTATAGATATAGATTCTATTTCTTTCAGTCTATAGGGTTAGTATACTTAGATTCTTAGTATAATATTTTATAATCTAATTTTATAGATTAATCTATTTATTAATAAATAAATAGACCTATAAAATATTTTTATCTAAAGATATTAATTTTAGTAATATATAAAACTATCTTTAAAATATTTAAATATAGATTATAATCTATTCCCTATAATAATTAATGCTTAGCTTCTAGATTGCTAGAATCTTAAAACTATAGAATTCCTCTTTACTAAATAGGTATATAGAAATCTATTCTTATAATTTCCAATAGTTAGCCTATAATATATAAATCTATATAGACTCTTTTATAGTTTTTTTTTTAGGAAAATTATAACTATTACCTTTATTCTTCTTATTATTATTATTTTTATTATTTTAATACTCTGCAATAGCAGAGTCTCTATTAATAGTAGTTTTTTTTTTAAAAGAATTTATCTTTAAACTTATTATTTCTAGCTAATTAATTCTTTTTCTATTTATCTATCTGGGCTAAGGTTACTAGAATAAATATAGCAGGGGGAAGGTCTAACTTAACAATCTAATATAAAATAGAATATCTAGAGTTCTTCTGTTTTAAGAACTTATATATAATTTAACTTTAGAAATTAATAAAAGTCCTTACTAATATATTAGTTAGTTTTTGGAATTCTTAGAAATAAGATTTCTTTATTATAGCTAAATCCAAATCCTAGCAATTATATTCCTTTATATAGGTTTTTTTATCTTATTATATTCTTTTTCTTTCTATCTAGATAGGACCAGTACTTTAATTATATATATATAAATTTAAGATTCTAACTTTATATCCTCTGTATCTGTTTTATAACTGGTTCCGTCAGCCCCTTTGGAGTGCCTAGAATTAGAATCTTATAGTTATAATAATAGCTACTATAGTAGCTATAGCCTCTACCAGAATAAAATATATAAATAAGTCTCTAGAAAGACTCTGGATACTCTCTATATAAATAACTAATTAAACTAGTAGAAAAGTCTAAATTTATATTTTATAGACAGTATTTAACTTCTCCTTATATATAGAATAGTCTCTTAAATAGATATAATATTAAATCTGCTCTAAATACTGCTTGGCATCCTATTTCCCTTAGGAAATATTAAGACAGATAGTATATCTTACAGTTTCTTTATTCTTTAAATATTTATAATTATTTATATTATAGTCTCCTATTTAGAAGATATAATAAAAATCTTATCTATAATATTTAGTAATATAACTATAGGCCTAACAATTAAAATATTATTGGATCCGGAGCTTCTTATAATATTAAACTATCTGGCAAGTATTATTAAAAAGAATAATACTATAGTTTATTACTGTTATAGTAGCTTAATTATTATTAAATTCAATAATTAATATTAAGGCCTATTTTTTATCCTTTTCTGCAGCTTCTTGCACCTTATAAAGGCCTAGAAACTATTTAACAAAAATAAGTTTATTAGAAACCTACTGTAACCAGCCTGTATTCTTTGTCTTAATTTTTTTAAAGAGGATATTATATATTAGGGAATTTACTCTGTAGATTAGAATCCTATAGATTAGAACTTTAAATATCTGTTTTTTAATATAGGTATTATCTCTAAAGGTTTTTATTCAGTTAGATTATTGTATTAACTGTTCTATATCTTTGGAACTAATAATATAGATAAATATATTCCTATTAGAGAGAATTTATCCGGCAGTAATCTTATAGTAGTTTATAAATATATCTAATAGCTATACTATTATATAGTTAATTTAATTATAGATTCTCTCCTTATATTATTAGAGGGGATTTACTATAAAGAAAGTTATATTCTAAATATAGATTTCTAGGTCTTCCCCGGCCATATTCACAGTAGCTACCTTACTTAAAGAACTTAACAGGCTATTACTAGAAACTGTTAACTGGTAACTAGCTAGGTAATACTGCTATCTTATTACTAGAGATAATTTAATTAATATATAACTCTGCAGAGCTGTATCTTGATAGAATCTAAAATATAAGATCTAAAAATAATAAATAGCTACTGCTATATAGTTAATTTAATTAATAATATTATTAAATTATTTAAAGATCTCCTTCTTACTGCTTTTGCAGTAGTTTAAACATTCCTTAATAGCTTAGAATCTATACTCTAGGAAGCAAAAGATTAATTTATTTTAAACATAATTATTAAATATTACTACTTCCTAGAGGTACTAAAGGAATAAATCTAAAAAAAAGGATTTCTCCTTTTTTCAAGTAGTTTCTTCAATTACTTATATCTATTTAGTAAGGTTTTTCATATAATATTATAGGGATTTAGTTTTTATAGAGTTAAGATTAAGTTCCAGCCATAGTAGCTATTACTTTAATCTCTTCAACTTCTTTCTTATAATAGACTGCTATAGGGAAATTGAAGTCAAAAATAACTTCTAGAAGGAATTAGTTATAATTTGATAAGGTTTCGGGCCCCAGAAAGTTTATATACTGAATATAGGGGCTGATTCGCGGTTCCAACAGAGTTTTTTGGTTAAGGAGCTTTTAGTAAATAGTAAATTCTATTATAATTTAATTTTAGACAGAGAAAGTTATTTTAGGAAAATACCTAGTTTTAATTAGTACTGCAGAAACCAATTAATACTATTATAGCCTAGAGGTTCAAGATATAAACTATATCCTTACTAAATGCCCAATATATTAATATAAGAAATATAAAATATTCTGGGTAATTCCTCTGTAAGAAACTAACTATTACAGAATTCTTAGCCAGGTATCTTTATTAAAGCATACCATATAATTTATCCTTAATATCTATATACTGGAGCAGTTCTGCTGCCTTTCTATAATCTACTAGGTTATCTATTAATTATTAGATTAGCCTGCTTCTAGAATTATTAAACTTATAAGAAACTACCTATAAACTGGTTATCTCTATAAAGAGCTTATATATATATAGTCTCTAGAAATTATTTGCTAACAAAGCTGCCTAATACTAACTATAGATTCTCTACTTTCTACTTCCTTTTAATATATATATTAATTGCTAGATTCTGCCCTGCCTTATTCTTTTCTTATTTTATATTCTTTAATTAGATTATATTATTTTCCTTTCCTTTAATTATATTATTTCCTGTTTTCTACCTTTGTATGTAATAGCAGGTGTACTTATATATTAGTTAAAAAGATAGATAGAATAGGTAGTTAGATTAGAATTAGCTAGCTAGAGCAAGATCTAGTAGCTGGTGGGTAGTAACAGAAGCAGTAGGAAGTAGGCCGGCAGAACCAGCCTACTACTCAACTGCGACCTACTGCTACTTGGCCAATAGGGCTGACAGATGCAGAAATGATTTCTACTACTACTACTACTACTATACTCTAATTTTATATATCTTTTGATTTCTTTTAATCTCTATCTTTTCTCTAAATATTAGAGCTATACCTCTATCTCTTAGACTTGGATTATAATATTTTTATTATCTAAAGGAGGTTTAATCAGATTATTTGTTAGGCTTCTCTAGCTATTCCTAAATATATTATTCTTTTTGTTATTATAGACAGGGCCTATATCTTCTTTATAATATATCCTTTCCCCTAAAATAGTAAAGGACTTTCTCTGAATTTAATGTATACTCCTTTTTAAAGCTATTCTGATAATACCGGACTATTTCCTTTAATTAGATCAAAATAAGAGTAATTAGAATTATAAGAAAGGTACAGAATAGCATAATATTAATTGGATTATAATAAGACTAATTACTGAAAAAGGAAGCTTTCCAGTATAGATATACTCTAGAAGATGCACCATCCGGATATTATATAATATAGAACAGGTACCCTATACTATCCCTAATAGGGTTCTATATACAACATGTGCCTTACAATTGGATAGCAGGTCTGGTTAGATAATTATTTATTTTTTTAATAGGCTTTTACTGCAGGACTTTCGTCTGCCTAATTTCTAAGAGATAAATATAATATTAGTATCTATAATATTATTCTGTTTATTACAAGGCTTCTTATTAGATTGCTGTATTAGCACTAGAATACTAATATTAGTAGTTCTAGATTTTAATTAATTCTTCTATAAGATAGATCCTGCAGTTTAATCTTTGGACTATCTAATTTTCTGGCTAGCTTCTATTAGAATAGAATCTTTATTACTATTAATTAACAATATTATCTGTTTATCTAATTTAGATTAGGGAACTAATGCATAGTAGAACAATCTATAGATATAAATATTCTAAGTAATAACTATTTTTATCTACTGTATAGGGTAGTTTCTAGAGAAAACAAAATGCTTCAGCTTCTCTGGCTATTTTACTTATTCTTTTTTACTAAGAGAATCCTTGTAGATAGTATGTTTAGCTATTTATTTATTTTTGGGGTTCTTATATATTTAGATATTATATTTCCTGGTATAATATATCAGAAATTCTGCCTGTAATATTTAGCAATATATCTGTATATCTAATATTTAAAGCACTACTAAACCTGCTAATTCTTGTAGTATATTATAGTACTATATAGTTTATCCAGAAAGATAATTCTCTGGTCTATTATAGTATATATAGTATAATTATTACTAAATTTAATATTTAATATAAAGATTTTCTAGCCTTAATTCTTTATTTTTTTTGATCTTGTTTAATTCTAGAAACTAGCTAGCCCAGGTAATAGAACCAGGAACCTTGGCCAGCCAGCCTATATTATTAGTATAGAGCTAGTATTTTAATATTAATGGAGCCAGTAAATATATCTAATTAATTTTAATTTAATATATAGTAATAGGGAATATTTGTTTTTTAATTTTTATATAGTTACTAAATGTTTTTATCTATATATTATGCTAAATTAACTGTTTTATATTCTCTGAGTTATCTATCTGGAGGATTATATTGCTGCTGGAAAAGACCTTATCTAACAATATAACTTAGTATATTACTATCTTTTCTTTAATTTAACCAATAGTATAATTTGCCTTTTTAATAAGCTTCTTTTCTTTTTAATATAGAGAATTAACTATAAAAACTATAATATTCTTTATATAGATCTATAGATATATTTTTAATAGTAAGAGGCTTGCAGCCAGGCTTAATATATTAAATAATCTATTACTATCTGTAGAGGATAGAATACTAGATACTTAATTATTCTTTTCTACTATAAAGAATTCAGACAAGGTTATATAACTATGCAGAGCTATATACAGATTCTACGGCAAAAAACTCTGTAGAATCGGCAAATTCCCTCCTATATAGCAATTAAGCTTTACGGGTATTTAAACCTTATTCTAGTGAAATTTCTTATTTAATTGATATCTCTTTTAACTTTATATCTCTTTGTATATGCTTACTGTAATAGATACAAAATCAAAAAAATTAATATAACTGCTACTGTAGCTACAGCTCAATTTAAATATTAATAATAAACTTCCCAAACTACAAATCCAAACACAGAAGCTATTTAAATAAATTATAAAATTTAAAAATACTATTAGAAAAAAGAAGTTCTTTTTTATTCTAGATCTGTTTATAAAGCTAACTAATATAATCTGCCAGTTTATATAATATATCAAGAACAAGCCTACACTGAATACTATTAAACAGAAGAACTATAATATTAAAAAATAGCTAAATTATTATCTGGTCTACAAGAACCAGGTTTTCAAGTAGCTTAATATTCTTACTATATAGATTAATTATATTGTTACTGTTATTACTACTATCTAGAAATCAGTATTGTATTAAAATGTAGCTCTATAAAATTATATAGCATTCTTATCTAAATTCTTTGTAACAGGATAGAATAATTAGATATCTAATATTCTATTCTCTGCAGGCAGTAATAGACTATTTAATATATCTAGCCTAGTTAAAACCCTTTATTACTATTAAAAATAGACCTACAGATCTATATAAAGAATACTACAGTTTCTATAGTTAATTCCCTGTATCAGAAAAAGAAGAAATTTATTAAATAGATAAACTGCACTATTATACAAACTGGGAAATAGATAGTAATATACTGTATAGTATTATTAAATAGAATCCTTTCTAATAGAGATATTATTCTTTAAATTAATAGCCTGGAAAATACAGAGCAGTTAATATAATATAATATATAGATAAAAGTATTTAGTAACTATACAAAAATCAAAAAGCAAATATTTTCTATTACTATATACTAGATTAAAATTAACTGGATATATTTACTGGTTCTATTAATATTAAAACACTAACTCTATACTAATAATATAGACTGGCTAGCCAAGGTCTCTAGCTTTATTATTTTAGCTGGCTGGTTTCTAAAACTAAAGAAAGTTAAGAAGCTAAAAAATTAAGATTAGTAGATTTCTATACTAAATATTAAATTTAATAATAACTATACTGTATATATAATAGTAGACTGGGAAGTTATCTTTTTAAATAAATTATATAGTACTATAGTATACTATAAGAATTAGTAGATTTAGCAGTATTTTAAATATTAGATATATAGATATATTGCTAGATATTGTAGATACTAAAAACTTAAATATATTTATTCTAAAAATATTTCTAAGATAGATATATATTTATAATATATATAACTCTAGCCTAGACTTGGGAATTAAATTAATTAGTAGCTAGAATACCTTAGATATATTATATTAGATATTTAAGAAGGCTAGAAAGAAGGAATATATTATTCTCAAAAATTTCAATCTATATTACCTACTCTGATCCTGGCTAAAGTATACCTATATCTACTAAAAAGTAAATAAGTTTATTAGTCTAAGAACTAACTATAGATTAATATAGCTAGTCCTGCAGGGTACAGTTATATATAAAAAATAGAGAGAAAATAAACAGGTTTTACAGACTATAATTAATTTTATCTAAAGAAGCTAGTTAATAATTAAATAGATTATTTATTATAAGAACTAGTCTTAGTAGCCTTATATAATAGATTATATTCTAATTCTAACAGAGTTTAATCTGTTAATAATATAGGCCTAGAAAGTCTAAAGAAAGAAATAAACTATAATTAACTAAATTTTTTTTCTTAAAAAAACTCCAGGAAGATATTTAGATTCTGGACTAAATACTCTATACTAAAAATAGGACAACTAAAGAAATAGATATAAAGAATTTAATAGAAAGCTTATTAGGTATATAGCTAAGCCTATCCTAGAGCTTATCCTGGAGTAGGCTGAGCTTAGCCTATTCTATACACAGATTATATATTAATTCTATATATATATAATTTAGCTAAGTTGAAATATTATCTAAGTATAATTTGCTACTATTTGGCTAAATAGCTTAATTAATATATAAATAAACTTTAGTACTAACTATTCTTATCTTAGCTTATTTAATATATAAATCAAAAATTAGTTTTGTATATATATATCTATTTAGAACTTGAGATATATTTTAGTTTGCTATATAATATATATATAATATAAGTTAAGTATTAGCTATATATATATATATAATTTATTTACAGCTTAAGTTATTTTATATTAAAATCTAAAAAACCTCTAGCTTATAGAATATACAAATTAGATATAGTTTTATATATATATAGTAGTAGTAGTAGTAGTAGTAGTAGTAGTAGAATTTATCTCTGCATCTGTCAGCCCTATCGGCCGAGTGGCAGTAGGTCGTGGTTAGGCAGTAAGCTAGTTCTGCCGGTCTATCTTCTACTGCTTCTATTATTACTTGTTAGCTGCTAGACCTTGCTTTACAAACTAATTTTAATCTAATTATTTATTTACCTATCTAATATCTACGTTATTAACTAATATACAGGCAGGCCTGTTACTATATGCGGAGGTAAAGGATATATAGTTTAGGGGGGAATAATAGAGCTTGTTTAATATAAAAAAAGAGGGTTAAATAAGGTCTGGTAACTGGTATATATATTAGAGAGGGGATAGAAGGTAAAGGACTTATAGTTAGTTCTGGATGGTTTTATAAATAAATAGTCTCTGAGAACTATATATATATAAGCTTTTTATATAGAATAGCCAGTTTGCAGGGAGTCTTTTATAGACCTGATAGTTTTAAAAATAGGCTAATTTTATTAATTAGGGAGTAATCTAGAAGATTATTGATAGCAAAACTGCTATAGATAATCTAATAAATTACAGGGAGATAATAGAACTATCCAAGAATACAGATATTAAGGATAAACTGTATAGTATATTTTAAAAGAGATATCTAACTAAAGATTTTATAATAATTAGTCTTCTACAGGAGAACTATCCAGAGTATCTTATACTACTACTTATATTAATATAGGAGGCATTTAGTAAGAATATAGTCTATATCTTAAACTTCTAGACTACAATAATATTAATTGATATTTATAGTATTAATTAAAGCTAGATATTTCTCTAAAGCAATCTTCCCTATCTAAAATTAAATTATAGCAAAGCTTATTACTTACTAAAAATCTGTATAAAGCTTTAGAAACTTCTTATTAAGGGAGATAAAGACCTTTTATAATAGGAATCTATAGGGATTTGCAGCTTATTGCTAAATCCATTTAATTTAATATAGTATTCGAAGCTGCTACTAGTAGTTAGCAGTAAGAATCTAAAAGAGTCTGGCTGGTATTATCTATTAGCCTATATATTATTGTGATTCTGCAAGGTTTTTGGGGCCTGTATTAGAAGAGGTCTAATTCTAATCTTATTTTTATCTATACTACTATACTAGTTAGCTTGAATTCTGGATTTCTAATATCTAGTAATAATAGCTTGCTAGTAGAGTAGCATTTTTAATAGGCTGGTTGGTGTAAGACTTCAGAGGGTATAGGAAGGATAAAATTCTCTAAGTCCTATGGGGCAGGAGGAAAGCTATCTAGTCTAAGGCCAGACCTTCGATCTAATGCCGAAATCTCCAATATAAAGCCAAACTCCCAACCTTTTATTATATAATATGTGTCTCCTTTGGAAAAATAAAAAACAGTATCTATACTACTGCTGGCAGTCTTTTGTCTAAAATATATAGTATTCTAAAATACATAAGATTGTCTAGAATACATATTATTGTATTTGTTAATACTATTTATTATATTTATTTATGAGTTCTCTGGTATCTTGCAAATTATTAATATTGTATTAGATATTGTATTTAGAGCTATATTCTTTCCAGTAGATAAGGTATTGTATAATATACTTTCTATTATATTGTATAGTATACTTATCTAATAGTATCTTTATCTTGTAGTTTATTGTTTTATTTGTATCTATATTGATTGGTTTGGATTAGGGTATCTTATAATTAAATAAATTTATACTATGCTTTGCTGGCTTAAGATATGTAATTAATATAATATTATAGATATATTAATAAGTAGAAAAATTAAGTTAGTAGGCTAGCTTTCTAATATATTTCTTAACTATAAAAGGTTCTATATACTGTTGTAATAGCTTCCATCCTAGAATTATTATAGAAGGAATAGAATAACTACAGTATAATTAAAGATATACTTTATTATTGGGGATAAAATAGATAGATTAATATTAATAATTATAGTAGTATTTGGTATTTATTATTATAATATTAATTGCTTCTCTTATATCTATATAATAGGTAAAGCTCTATACTGGAATCTTTGAAATAAGCAGACCAATTAAAATAGGGAGTTTGATACTATATATAAGTTTATATAGTAAGTATTATATTACTATACTATAGGTAGTATTTATAGCTTCTTATAAAAAAGGAAGAGTTTTTAGCTAATTTTTTGAATAGTTTATATCTGTTAATAAATATTGCAGGGTAATCTTTGCTTGTTGGTTAGTATATTCAAACTATTTATCTAACTAAAGGTGATATATTATAGAATATAGTAATTTAATTTCTAATCCTTGGAAAAGAATATACTATAAATTAGAAAGGAATTTATAATCTCTATTAGAGATAATATAGTATAGTATTCTTTAGTTATTTAGTTAAAGTTATTTAAAAAGAATATTAATCTATTGTACTATAGTTTATATAATAAATCCCAGAATAAATATAATTTATTTTATAAACTTGTATATAATTAATATACAGCAATCTTAGTCCTTATATTAAAGATATCCTTTGGGTAAGCTAAGGATAAAATTGATTATAATTATATAAAACAGGATTAGAGGTATTAGAATTAGTTATATAAAACTATAAGATCTATATTATCTGATATAATTAATAGTGCATTTGGGATAATAATTAATATATTAATAAAATAACTTGACCTCCTTATAGATAGTAAGGCTATTAATCCTATCAAATATTCTATTAAATCCAGGATAAGTAGTATTATTATAGGTTATATAGAAAACATCTCCTGCTAGCAAAATCAAAATATAAAAATATATATATCTGCTATAATAATTAACTGAGTAGAGTAGTCTATTAACTATCTTATAGGATAATATAGTATTATTATCTGTTTATATTATCTCTATAATCTGTGATTATCTATAGTCCTTGGTATATCTATTGAGAAATTTCTTTTTGAAGTTTTTACTAATCTCTATAAATAATATTATAAATTCAATATTATTACTAGGTATTATAGTATTAAAGCTAGATATAACTAAGTATTATAGTATATTACTAGTATTATACTTCTAATTCCTGGAGTTATTAATAGATTTGTTTCTGGAGTCTATCTAATAGGCTGTTGGCCTGTAGCTAGTAATTACTATTATTTTGGAATTAAGGATAGTTTAGTTTCTATATATAGTATTTATCTTGCTATTTAGATAATTTATCTCTAGATTTAGGCCTATTGTAATAGGCTTATTATTTATACTTGCTAGAAATATATAGTTGTTATAGTCTCTTATTGTTATATTAGTACAGAAGATATTTAAATCATTAATATTTTCAAGTAATAGTGCATGTAGTTTCTTGGTAGTAGAGGGTAAATATAATAGTAGTAGTAGTAGTAGTAGAATTCATTTCTGCATCTGTCAGCCCTATCGGCTGAGTAGCAGTAGATTATAGTTGGGCAGTAGGCTAGTTCTGCTGGCCTATCTCCTACCACTCCTGTTACTACCTACTAACTGCTAGACCTTGTCTAGCCAGCTAATTCTAATCTAACTACCTATTTACCTATCTATCTTTTTAACTAATGTACAGGTAGTCCTGCTATCATATACAGAGACAGGGATTTATATAGTAGAGATTAATAATTATGGCAATTTTAACATAATAGAAGAGAAGAAGAAGATAGGGATAGTCTGGTAACTAATATATATATTAGGAAGGGGGATAAAAGGTAGAAAACCTATGGTTATCCTGAATAGCTTTTGGAGCATAACAGTTCCTAAAAGCTATATATATACAAGGTTTTTGTGCAAGATAACCAGTTTGCAGGTGGTTTTTTATAGGCCTAATAGTTCTAGAAACAGGCTAATCTTATTTTATATATTGATTAGGGAATAACCTGGGAGGTTATAGGAAGACAGCAGAACTACTATAAATAATCTAATAAATTATAGGAAGATAGTAAAACTACTCAAGAATATAAATATTAAGAATAAACTGCATAGTATATTTTAGAAAAAGTATCTAACTAAAAATTCTACAATAATCAGTCTCCTGCAGAGGAACTGCCCAGAATATCTTATATTATTTATATTAATATAAAGGGTATCTGGTAAGAATATAATCTATATCTTATACTTCTAAACTACATTGGCACTGATTAATATCTATAATACTAATTAAAGCTATATATTCCTCTAAAACAACCTTTTCTATCTAAAGCTAAATTACAGCAAAGCTTACTACTTACTAAAGACCTATATAAAGCTTTAGAGGCTTCTTACTAAAAAAGATAAAGACCTTCTGTAATAGGAATCTATAGGGGTTTACAGTCTATTATTAAGTCTATTTAATTTGATATAGTATTTAAAGCTGCTATCGGCAGTTAATAATAAAAATCTAAAAGGGCCTAGCCAGTACTATCTACTAATCCATATATTATTGTAATTCTGCAAGGCCTACAAGGCCTACCGGGCCTGTGTTAAAGGGGGCCTGTTTCTGATCTTGTCTTTGCCTCCATCTTTATACCAGTTAATTTAGGTCCCTTGCTTCTAATAGCTGGTAGTAGTAGTTTGCTAGTAGGGCAATATTCTTAACAGCTTAATTAGCTATTTCATTTTCTGAAATCCTTATATAATCTAGAAACCACTAGATTTGGAGTTGCTATTACCTTAGGCCATCTATCTATCTGATAATCTCCCTTAATATATGCTGACCTGATACTGCTACTATTATTAGATCTTATAATATTAAAATAGTAGCCTAATTATCAGTAAAGATAGTGGCAAAGTCTTTAAATAACTAAGCTAATTGCTTTAATATAGTATTAATTCCTTTAAACTCAGTTATATATATTATATAGATGTTGGCTTGGCCTACTAGAAGCTATTGTATCCCTAAAGAGGGAGAGAATATAGCAGTTCCTATACTTTCTTCAAAGAGGCTTCCATCAATATAGATTGCTAGTTGTCTATTTTATTAGTTATAGGCTTTAATGGCAGCTTTCTTACTATTATAGATCTACATATCCGGGGGTACCCATTAGGATAGCACAGCAAAGGGTAGTAGTAGTAGTAGTAGTAGTAGAATTTATTTCTGCATCTGTCAGCCCTATCGGCCGAGTGGCAGTAGGTCACAGTCGGGCAGTAGGCCAATTCTGCCAGCCTACCTCCCACCGCTCCCATCACCGCCCGCGAGCCACTAGACCTCGCCTAGCCAGCTAACTCTAATCTAACTACCTATCTACCTATCTAACATCTGTTGTCGACTAATGTACAGGCAATTCCCACTACCATGCACGGAGGCAGGGGTTACATGGTCCGGGAATAATGACTAGGCAATTCGATCAAGGGGGAATAATAAAGGGGCAGAACAGAATCTGGTGACTGGTATACTGGTAAAGGAAAGGTAAGAGATAGAAGACCCATAGTTAGTCCTACATAGCTTCGCAAGCAAGCAACCCCTAAGAGCTATACACATACAAGCTCTTTGTAAAGATAGCCAGTTTGCAGGTAGTCTCTTATAGACCTAATAATCCTAAAAATAGGCTGATCAAATAATTAGTAAATAACCTTATAGGTTACAGAAAGATAGTAGAACTACCCCAAAATACAGATATTAAGAATAAACTATACAGCATACTTCAAAAAAGCTATCTAACTAAAAATTCTATAGTAGTCAGTCTCCCGCAGGGAAGCTACCCAAAGTATTTCATACTACTTGTCTCGATATATCGGGCACTTAATAAGGATATAATCTATATCCTAAACCTCTAGGCTGCAATAATATTAATTAGTTTCTATAGTATTAATCAAAACTAAGTATTCCTCTAGAGCAACTTTACCTGTCTGAAGTTAAATTATAGCAGAACTTACTACCTATTAGAAACCTATATAGAGCTTTAAAAACTTCTTACTAGAAAAAATAAAAATCTTCCATAATAGGAATCTGTAGGGATTTGCAGTCCATTACTGGATCTATTTATTTTAATATAGCATTCAAAGCTGCTGCCGGCAATTAACAGTTAGGATCTGGAGGGGCCTGGCCGGCACTGCCTGCCAATCTATGTATTGTTTTGATTCTGCAAGGCCTGCAGAACCTGCAGGACCTATATTAAAAGAGGCATGTCTCTGTTCCTGGTTTTATCTCTGCCTCCATCTCTGCACCAGTTGGCCTGGGTCCCTGGCTTCCAGTAGCTAGTAGTGGTGGCTTACTAATAGGGCAGCATCCTTGGCAGCCTGATTAGCTACTTTGTTCCCTGGGACTCCTGTATAGCCTGGAAGCTACTGGATTCGGACCTGCCACTGTCTCTACCTCAGGCTATCTATCTGACTGATTATCTCCCTTAGTATATGCTGACCCAACACCGCTGCTGCCATCGGGTCCTACAGAGTCAAGATAGCTGCCTAATTATTAGTAAAGATAGTAGTGATGGTTAGATCTCCAGGACCTTTGGGCAGCTGAGCTAATTATTTCAGTGTGGTATTAATTCCCTCAAGCTTGGCTGTATACACTGTATAAGTATCTATGCAGCCTACTAGTAGCCATTGCATCCCTAGGAAGGGAGAGACTGTAATAGCTCCTACCCCTCCATCAAAAAGGCTTCCATCGGTATAGATTGCCAGTTATCCCTCTGATCTCTGATTATAAACTTCAATAGCAGCTTTCTTGCTATCATAGATCTATATATCTGGAGGCACCCACCAAGGGGCAGTGGCAAAGGGCAGAATCTGCTTTATCTGGAAGATAGAATCCAATCCCAATTTTGTACAGACTACATGTTTAAGCTATTAAAGAGGGATTATATATACTTTTAATATAAAGACTGCTTCAATACTTTATAATTAGTATAGTATGCATCTAAATAGTAATACTATAAAATAGAGACAGGCATTCTCTATAGCCTGGGCCAGGATAATTACTGGCAAAGATACATACAAGCAGACCTCTAGTATAGTATAGCTTATAGTATAAAAGGCCCCTACTATTCAATATAGGATCTAATATTAAATCTTCTCCAGGATTTAACAGACTTTATTCTTGGCCCCTTTAAACCCTCACCCGCCCCAAATATACCAGACAGAACAGATATAGGTTAGCTAAAATAGAAAAACTACAATATACATATAATAGAATTAGAGGATATTTATCCTCCAAATAGAACTGGTAATAGAGGCAAAAACTATTTACAGCTTTGCTACTTTAATATTTATATTAGAGATCTGCTTAGATCCATCTAGATATTTATCCAGACTAATCCCAAAGTATTTTACTATTATCTTTGGTTTAATTTAAATACTACAAATCTGTATAGTGGCCCCAATGTGCCCTATTGGATGGGTAAACTTTGGATACTTCAGAATAAAGTATATTAGTTTATATTTGCTGGGGGAGAACCAGATAATATAAATTTACTCTTATCTCTCTGCCAATTAATATATTTGTATAAAAATATAATAGTTCCGGACTGCAGAGCCACTCCAGGTCAGAAAATAAAAATTATTAATATAGCCTATAACTATTATAGTAATGGAGAACTATCTTTAAATATTATTAATTAGATTAGCATTAAAGAAGAGGTAGAGAATAAAAGATAATAAAGATCTCTAAAGAATACCAGTTAATAATTCAAACTCTCCTATAGTATCTTTTAGTAATATAATAATTATCTTGTAGTTCTTTAAGAAGCTTATAATCCAGTCTATTATCTTTATAGAAATATAATATTTGCAAAGATTATATAGTATTTGCTTATAATTAACATTATTAAATATCCCCTTCCTATTCAGAATAAATAGAAAGATAATTAACTTTTATAATCTCTAGACTGTGTAAACTCTTTTAAACAAAAGATATAGGATATATTTACAAAAGTACTTTTTATAGCTCCCTATATAGTTCTGTAGGAGAAATTTTTGCTTCTCTATTAAATAGCTAATCTGGATAGCAATAATAGCTTCCAGGGCTTTTTCTAAAATACTTAGCAATACTATAAGACAATATACTTTAGAAACTATATAATTTGGTTTTCCTACCTTTTTCAGAATAATAATATTAGACCTGTGGAAGTGCTCTGAACAATATCTGTATTGGAGGTATTTATTAAAGAAATATATTAAGAAGAGACCTAGAATAGAAAGAGTCTTCTTCTATATCAGATTTGGAATCCTGTCTGAACCAAGGGCTTTTATCAAGGCAGCATTCTTAATTGCTCTGGTAACTTTATAAATTATAATTGGTGGGGTCTGTATAGACCAGGGATATCAAAAGTTCTTAATATCTTGGAGGTCAGCTAGCAAAAATTCTGGATATAGAACTTCTTAAAAAATTCTAACTTTTGCTTTGGGGATTTTATATTAATATCCTTTATAATATAGAATAGGCATAAATATTACCTACAGGATCCCTTGCTGCCTTATCTACCAGGCCAGTTTCCAGAATCCCTCTAGTATTTATATTCCTTTCTCTATGTAGTTCTGGTATAAATTCCTTGCTATTTTAGCATTCTTATAATTTAGCTAGTACTAGGCCTGTCTGAAATACTTCTAATCTTCATCGGATCCTGTTTAGCAGGTTCTATATTAGGCCTATTATATCTGTTTTTTTAATTATCCTATCTCCAGTATATAGCCGGGGCATAAAAAGTTTATAATTCTAACCTTAGGTGTGGCCTTGGCAGTAATACTATTAATTAGAATTATCAGATATTTAACAATATTATTAATCTTCTTCCTATTAATATAAAAGGTCTAATCTAGGGTTTATATATTCTTCTAAAGTTCTTTGAGAAAGGTATTCTAGTTAATTACTATTTACTTCTTCCTACAGACCTCTTGAACCTATATTACTAACAAATCAAGTTCTATCAGAATTAGAATATAGTCTGCTATATAAAACTACTGAGACTAATCCTTATAATAAATAAGATACTTAATTATTAATTAGCTCTTCTAAATAAGATTAATTATGGTCTGCAGAATCTACTTGTTTTTATTCTATTTCTTATAACTATACCCTACAGAACTAGCTATATTAATCTATATTTAGCTTCTATACTAATGAGCTCATTAGCCTCCTAGTAAATATAGGTATACCCTGACCAGAACTAGAATAAATAGTACAGGTTAAAGTCTTTAAAAATAATATATTCCTTCTCTCTGGCTTTTTTGAATATCTAATATAATACATCTAGGATGCCTATTGATTTAATCCCTGGACTAGAATTATATATATTATGAATATAGATCTATTCTAAAAATATTTTCAAAATAAGCATACTTAAATCCTTAGTATAGTATTTGATTAACCAGCTTCTAGGATTAATTTTCTTTAAGATAAATAGGCAGACCTAAAGGGCCTCTCTATCTAATGGTATTGACTTTAGTAATATATAGAACTTCCCCTCCAATATATACAAATACATAATTATCTTATTCCTATAATAATTAATGCTAGGTTTCTGAATTACTAATATTTTATATTCATGCAGTTCCTTCTTACCAAAAAGATATATAGTAACCTATTTCTATAACTTCCAATAATTAGCCTACAGAATTTAAATTCAGTTTCAGTTATATTCCTTCATATAATAATATTGTTTTCATTAGTAACTTTACCTTTATTTTCAGGATTATTGCTCTGGGAGGCCTGGAACAATTAAATAGACTTAAAGGAGCTCTCTATATCTATACTAATCTTATTCTCTGACTTATCATTGACCCATACAGATTACTTCTTTTTTAAGCTGCCTACCCTGGCCAAGATTGCTGGCAATGGGGTATTTAGTGGCAGATCTAACTAGAAGTTTGTCTGCTTTTTTAATAAGTTTTTACTATAGAACTTCCATTTGAACTCTTATAGGGCAAAGATAATATTAACATCTATAACTTTACTTCCTTTATTTTGGGGCTTCTTATTAGATTATTCTGTTGGCACTGGAATACTAATATTAGTATTAATATTACTCTAGCTTCAATTTTAAGATACAAGAGCTCTTAATTTTGATCAATTCTTTTGTAAGGCAGATCCTAGAATTTAACCTCTAAACCATCCAATCTTTTAGCTAGCTTTTGCTGGAGTAAAATTCTCATTACTATTGACTGATAACTACTTCTCTAATTTTGATTAGGCAACTAGCATGTAGTAAAAAGACCCATAGATATAAATATCCTAAATAATAATAACCTTCATTTGCTATATAGGGTAGTCCCAGAAAAAAACAAAGTACTTTAACTTCTCTGACTGTTTTGCTTACTTTTTCTTACTTAAAAAATTCTTATAGATAGTATATTTGGCTATCTACTTGTTTTTGGGGTCCTTATATATTTAAATATTATATTCCCTAATACAATAAATATACCAAGGATTCCGCCTGTAATATCTAATAATATATTTATATGCCTAATACTTAAAACACTGCTAAACCTACTAATTCTTGTAATATATTATAGTACTATACAACTTGCCCAAAAAGACAATTTCCTAGTTTATTACTATATATATAGTACAGTTATTATTAAATTCAATATTCAGTATAGAAGTCTGTTAACCTTAATTCTTTAGCTTCTTAACCTTCTTCAGTCCTAAGAGCCAGCCAGTCCATATAATAGAGCCAGGGACCTTAGCCAGCCAGCCTATATTATTAATACAGAGCTGGTTCTTTAATACTAATAGGGCCAGTAAATACACCTAATCAATTTTAACCTGATATAGGATAACAGGGAATATTTATTTCTTAATCTCTGCATAATTGCCAAATACCTTTATTTATATATTATATTATATTAACTACTCTATATCTTCCAGGTTATCTGTCTAAAGAATCATATTACTATTAGAAAGGACCCTACCTAATAATACTATATAATATATTACCATCCATTCCCTGGTCTGCACAATGGCATAGTTTGCCCAATCTATAAATTCCTTCTCTTTCTAATACAGGGGGTCGACCACGGAGGCCATAGTACTCTTTATATAGACCTATAGATCCATTTTTAATAGCAATAAAGGGCTTGCAATTGGACTGGATATATTAGACAGCCTATTACTTTCTATTGGAGACAGGATACTGGATATTTAATTATTTTATTCAATTACAAAGGATTCAAATAAGATTATATAGCTTTGCAGAGCCACATTATAATATAATATTAATCCCTGGGAGGAGACAGCAGCAGCTATATAGTCAATCTATATAATAAGAATATTGAGCTGCTTAAAGACCTGGTCCTTATAGGCTAGGCAATAATTTAGTTATTCTTTGATATTATAGATCTTCTA
This sequence comes from Paecilomyces sp. PK2413, assembly GCA_023624055.1. Taxonomy (NCBI): domain Eukaryota; kingdom Fungi; phylum Ascomycota; class Eurotiomycetes; order Eurotiales; family Thermoascaceae; genus Paecilomyces; species Paecilomyces sp. PK2413. Next base: position 154,819 of record JAMADQ010000023.1, read on the forward strand.
TTTAACTATATTCAGTATAGGCTTGTTCTTAATACATTACATAAACTGGCAGACTATGTCGGCCAGTTCTATGAACAGGTCCAGAAAAAGAAAAAATTCCTTCTTTCTAGTAGTATCTTTAAGTTTAATAATCTATTTGAAAAGCTTCTATACTTAAACTTATAGTTTAGGAGAATTATTGCCAATATTCAGATCAAGCTATGGCCAGGATAGTTATACTAACCTTTTTGGCTTTGTACCCATTACAGCAGACATATATAAAAGAATATAAAATCAAAAAGAATATTAATCAAATAAAAAACTTCAGCAGAATAAGATTTAAATACCTGCAAAGCTTAATTGCCACATGGGGGGGAGTTCGCCGATTCTACAGAGTTTTGCACAGTAAAGGGTAGAATCTATTCTATCTGGAAGATAGAGTCTAGTCCTAATTTTATGTAGACTGCATATTTAAACTATTAAAGAAGGATTATATATACTTTTAATATAGAGACTGCTTTAATACTTTATAATTAATATAATATATATCTAAATAGCAATACTATTAAGTGGAGGCAGGTGCTTTCTACAGCCTGGGCTAGAATAATTTCTAATAGGGATACATACAAACAGACCTCTAGTACAATATAGTTTATAATATAAAAGACCCCTGCTATTTGGTATAGAATTTAATATTAAATCTTTTCTAGGGTTTAGTAAGCCTTATTCTTGAATCCTTTAAACTCCCATTCTTTTTGTATATATTATACCAAGCAGATATAGATTAGCTAGAGTAGGAGAACTATAATATATATATAATAGAGCTAAAAGATATTTACCTCCTAAACAAAACCAGTAATAGAGACAAGGACTGCTTATAACTTTGCTGCTTTGGTATTTATATCAAAGATCTACTTAGATCTATCTAAATATTTATCCAGATAGACTCCAAGATATTTTATTATTGTTTTTAGTTTAATTTAAATACTATAAATCTATATAGTAGCTCTAATAGGCTCCATTAAACAGATAAATTTAGGATATTTTAGAATAAAATAAATCAGTTTATATTTGTCAGAAAAGAATCAGATAGTATAGGTTTATTCCTATTTCTCTATTAGTTAATATACTTATATAAATATATAGTAATTCTGGACCGCAGAGCTACTCTAAGTCAGAAAATAGAGATTATTAATATAATCTATAACTATTATAGTAATAGAAAACTGCCTTTAGATATTATTAATTAGATTAATATTAAAAAAAAAATAGAGAATAAAAGATAATAAAGACCCCTGGAGAATATTAATTAATAATTTAAACTCTCCTATAGTACCTTCTAGTAATATAATAATTATCTTATAGTTTTTTAGAAAGCTTGTAATCTAATCTATTATTTCTATAGGGATATGGTACTTGTAAAGATTATATAGTATTTATTTATAGTTAACATTGTTAAATACCCCCTTCCTATCCAGAGTAAGTAGAAAGACAATTAGTTTTTATAATCTTTAGATTATATAAATTTTTTTAAATAGGAGGTATAAAGTATATTTACAGGAATATTTTTTATAGTCCTTTATATAGTTCTGTAAGAAGAGCTTTTGCTTTTCTACTAAATAGCTAATCTAGATAATAATAATAGCCTCTAAGGCTTTTCCTAAGGTGCTTAGTAATACTATAGGATAATATACTTTAGAAACTATATAATTTAGTTTCCCTGTCTTTCTTAAAATAATAATATTAGATTTGTAAAAGTACTCTGGGCAGTATCCATATTAAAGGTATTTATTAAAGAGATATATTAAAAAGGAGTCTAGAATAGAAAGAGTCTTCTTTTATACTAGATTTAGGATTCTATCTGGACCAGGGGCTTTTATTAGAATAGTATTCTTAATTACTCTGGTAATTTTATAGATTATAATTAGTAGGATCTATATAGATTAAAGATATTAAAAGTTTTTAGTATTTTAAAGGTCAGCTGGCAAGGATTCTAGATATAGAATTTTTTAAAGAATTCTGGTTTTTGCTTTGGGGATTTTATATTAGTATTCTTTATAATATAGGATAGACATAAATATTATTTATAAAATCCCTTACTATCTTATCTATTAGACTAGTTTTTAGAATTCTTTTAGTATTTATATTTCTTTTTCTATATAGTTTTAATACAAATTCCTTACTATTTTGGTATTCTTGTAATCTAGCCAGTGCTAGGCTTATTTAAATTATTTTTGGTCTTTATTAGATTCTGTTTAGCAAACCCTGCATTAGATCTATTATATCTATTTTTTTAATTGTTTTATTTCTGGTATATAACTAGGATATGAAAAGCTTATAATCTTAATCTTAAGCATGGCCTTGGTAGTAGTATTATTAATTAGGATTATTAGATATTTAATAATATTATTAATCTTCTTTCTATTAGTATAGAAGGTCTAATCTAAGGTTTATATATCTTTCTGAAATTTTTTGAAAAAGGTATTCCAATTAATTACTATTTATTTCTTTCTGTAGATCTCTTAAACCTATATTATTAATAGATTAAATTCTATCAGAATTAGAATATAATCTATTATATAAAGTTACTGAGGCTGGTCTTTGCAGTAGATAAAATATTTAATTATTAATTGATTTTTCTAGATAAGGTTAATTATAATCTATAGAATCTATTTATTTTTATTCTGTTTTTTATATATAATTATATTCTACAGGACTAGCTATATTAATTTATAATTAATTCTTATACTGATGAGCTTATCAGCCTCCTAGTAAATATGGGTATATTGTAGCCAGAACCAGAATAGATAGTATAGATTAAAATTTCTAAAAATAATATATTTCTTCTTTCTGGCCTTTTTAAATGCCTGGTATAATATATCTAGGGTGCCTATTAATTTAATCTCTGGATTAGAATTATATATATTGTAAATATAGATCTATTCTAGGAATATTTTTAAGATAAATATATTTAGATTCTTGATATAATATTTGATTAACTAGCTTCTAGAATTAATTTTCTTTAAGATAAATAGGCAGACCTAGAGGATCTTTCCATCTAATAATATTAACTTTAGTAATAATATATAGAACTTCTCCTCCAATATATACAAGTATATAATTATTTTATTTCTATAGTAATTAATATTAGACTTCTAAATTACTAATATTTTATATTTATGCAGTTTCTTCTTACCAAAAAGATATATAATAATCTATTCCTGTAACTTCTAACAGTTAGCCTGTAGGATTTAGATTTAATTATATTCCTTTATATTATAATATTATTTTTATCGGTAATATTGTCTTCGTCTTTGGGGTTACTCTGGGAGGCCTGGAAGAATTAAATAGGTTTAAAGAAGCTCTCTATATCTATATTAATCTTATTTTTTGATTTATTATTTATTTTTGTTGATTGTTTCTTCTTTAGACTATCTACCCTGGCCAGGATTATTAGGAATAGGATGTTTGGCAATAGGTCTAGCTGGAAGTTTATCTATTTTTTCAAAGGACTTTTGTTGTAAGATTTTTGTTTAGACTTTTATAGGACAAAGATAATATTAGTATTTATAACTTTACTCTCTTTATTTCAAGGCTTTTTATTAGATTATTCTATTAGTACTAGAATACTAATATTAATATTAATATTACTTTAACTATAGTTTTAAGATATAGAGGCCCTTGATTTTAATTAATTTTTTTATAAGTTAGGCTCTAGAATTTAATTTTTAAATTATCTAATTTTCTAACTAGCTTCTATTAGGATAAAATCCTTATTACTATTAACTGGTAACTGCTCCTTTAATTAAGATTGAGTAACTAATATATAGTAAAAAGATCTATAGATATAAATATTTTAAATAATAATAATCTTTATCTGCTACATAAAATAATTCTAAAAGAAGATAAAATGCTTTAGCTTCTTTAGCTGCTTTGCTTACTCTTTCTTACTTAGAGAATTCTTATAAACAGTATATTTAGCTATCTATTTATTTTTGAGGTCCTTATATATTTGGATATTATATTTCCTGGTATAATAAATACACTGGGGATTCTGCCTGTAATATCTAGTAATATATTTATATACCTAATATTTAAAATATTGCTAAACCTACTAATCCTTATAGTATATTATAGTATTATATAGTTTATTTAGAAAGATAACTTCCTAATCTACTATTACATATATAGTATAATTATTATTAAATTTAATATTTAGTATAGAAATCTACTAATTTTAATTCTTTAGCTTCTTAACCTTCTTTAGTCCTAGAAGCTAGCCGGCCCAGATAATAATACCGGAAATCTTGGTCAGCCAGCCTGCATTATTAGTACAGAACTAGTCTTTTAATATTAATAGGGCCAGTAAATATATTTAGTTAATTTTAATCTAGTATAAGATAATAGGAAATATTTATTTTTTAATTTCTATATAATTACTAAATATCTTTATCTATATATTATATTATATTAACTATTCTATATCTTCTAGATTGTTTGTCTGAAGGATTATATTATTATTAAAAAAAACCTTATCTAATAATATTATACAATATATTACTATCTGTTTCCCAATCTATATAATAATATAGTTTACCTGATCTATAAATTCCTTTTCTTTCTAATACAGGGGATTAACTATAGAGACTATAATACTCTTTATATAAATCTACAGATCTATTTTTAATAATAATAAAGGATTTATAATTAGATTAGATATACTAAATAGCCTATTGCTTCTTACTAGAGATAAAATATTAAATATTTAATTATTCTATTCTGTTACAAAGGATTTAAATAAGATTATATAGTTTTATAGAGCTATATTATAATATAATATTAATCTTTGGAAAAAGACAGTAGTAGCTATATAATTAATCTATATAATAAAAATATTAAGCTATTTAAAGACCTGGTTCTTATAGATTAAATAGTAATTTAACTATTTTTTAATATTATAGATCTTCTATTTAACTATATTTAGTATAGACTTATTCTTAATATATTATATAAACTAGCAGACTATATTGGCCAATTCTATAAATAGATCTAAAAAAAAAGAAGATTCCTTTTCTTTAATAATATTTTTAAATTTAATAATCTATTTAAAAAGCTTCTATGCTTGGACTTATAGTTTAGAAGGATTATTACTAATATTTAGATTAAACTATAATCAGAATAGTTATACTAACCCCTTTAGCTTTATGCCTATTGTAGTAGATACATACAAAGAGATATAAAGTTAAAAAAGATATTAATTGAATAAGAAACTTTAGCAGAATAAGGTTTAAATACCTGCAAAGCTTAATTACCACATGGGGGGGGAATTTGCCGATTCTACAGAGTTTTTTGGGGTAGATATAATAGTATATCAGAAACTATATTTGACTTTCCAGATTTATATAGAATATATAGATTAAACTATTAGATATATTAGCTAGCCAGAACTAATTATAGATTAATATATTTAATAATACTTAATTTTAGTAATATCTATCTTATTATAATTAGTATTATACTATAATCTGTAAATACTATTATTATTGTTTTAGATATTTTAATTAAGTATTAAATCTTTCTAAATATCTATACAAAATATATAATTTTTAACTCTGTTAGCCAGTAATATATTTCTGTAATATTTAGTTATCTTAACAAAAACATAACTGACTAAATATATAGTCTATTTATTGTAGTCTTTGCTGGTAGGCTATTTATAGAAAAATATTATCTATTCTTTCTTATATTATTATAAAGGTAATATATTATAACAGTAAGTCTATATTAAGAATTAATATCTGATTTTCTTATTATATTAAGATTAATATAAAATAACCTGCTGTCTGAAAAATATATAAAAAAGGAGAGGTCTCTAAAGTATTACTTAATTATACAGAATATAAAGAGTTTATATTTTAATAACTTATTTAGTTTTATAATCAATACAAACTTCTTGTATATCTTTTCCTTTGTTGGGCCTAGTTTAAGAAGTAATATCTTCTAATCTTGTAGAGGTCTTATAATAATAGTATAATTAGAGATATATTATCAAAACTATCCTATAAGGATAAGAAAATATTCTAAGTCCTTTAGGATAGTTGGAAATAGTAGATTAATAATTGCCTTAGTCTTTTTATTTAAGAAAGCTATGCTAAAGATATCTATTTGTTATTTTAATAGTATTACTAAGGGAAAGCTAATAAATAATTTTTTAGAATTAAGTGTAATATTAAGTTCTTATAATATTAAAAAGAAGATATATAAGTATTTTTTATATTTTTTTAAGGTATAGGATAATATTACTAAATCATTAATATATATATAGATAAAATTATAATATTTTTATAGATAGAAATCTATAATCCTTTATATATAAACTAATATATTGCAAAATCCCATAATAGTAATATTAAAGACTTCTTATCCTCTATAACTAATAATAGCTAGATATAGTCTATATCTGGAAAACATGTGTTATTAATAAAAGAATAAGATAATATTAAAAATAGAAATAAATAGATAGTTTTTAATTATTACTAAAATATCCTCCTATAATAGGATTAGATAGATATCTGGTTCTATTTTTTGATTAAAAAGATATATATTAATAACTATACAACCTTTGTAAATTTGCTATCTGTTCTTTTTTATAATCTTCCAGATAATAAATATAGAATATTTATTAAATATATAGCTGTTAGCCTAGTCTATATATCCTTGCTTGTATAATTTGTCAAAAGTTTTATTAACAATTTTTTTGTTTATAGAATCTAGTAGATATACTTTGTACTATTATAGAAGTTATAATTCTTAATCCTTTTTAAGAGAAATTTTTATCTACTATAATTTAGAAATATTAGCAAATCCCTTATCCTGCCAGATATTATAGTCCTTAACTATAGTTTATAGATATACTTACAGGCCTACTTTATTACTATAAATTATTATTCCATAAGATATTTAGTATTTATAGTTAGGCTACTGGATTATCTCTAATGCAGGCTTAGTATTATAGCATTTAATATATTATTTAAAATCTATATTAATTTCTATCTACAGGAATAAAATGGATGGATTAAAGGACTATTTAATTCTGTTTTTTTATTCTATTTCTGGTTTGTCCTGCAGTAATTATATTAATAATTTAACTATTAATTTAAAAAATAGAGCTTCTGTATTGCAAAACTTATTAAATATTCCCAGTTATATCTTTTTAGAAATAGCCTAAGGTTGTAAGGACAGATTTGAGGCCTGTACAAAGTTTATATTAGTATTTATTATATATAAAAATAGGGCAACTTAATTATAGAAAGGTTTAAAAAGATAATTTCTATTATTAACTAAGTTATTTTTAACTTAAACCAAGAGGTATATTGTTAATCTTAAAGATACTACTATATATTCTTTGAGATAAAATATTTTTAGAGTATAGTATCTAGACTTAGTAGTAACTTTAATTAAAAGGATAGCTTCTTTATATATTATAATAATAGCTGTGCCTATACTTATATTCAAAATAAAACTATACAGATCTAGAATATTATTTCCTAAAAAAATATTGGTCTTGAGATTATTAATTAAATATGTTTTTATATTCAATTTAGTTCTAATAGTATATCTATTAATTATTGCTAGCAGTTCCAGAGATAATTGTATAAACTATATTAATACAAATATAATACTTTTAATATCTTATATTATAATTTCTATTGTATTCTATAGTAGAATATAAGGTATATACTTTTATAAAAACTATCTGTTAATAATTATTATAGAATATCTATTGTTTACATAAATTATACTTAGTTTTAATCCTGTAATATAAATATTTATTTTAGTATAGTATTATTCCTAAAAAGAGTAGCCAACTTTTATATAGAAATTACTAATAGCTATTAACTAGATAACTTAAGGCAATTTATTTGTCTTAAGATTGAAACTGTCTGTTATAAGATTATTATTGTCTGTATTTATAGCTATTATAGTTATAATATCCCTGTTAGAGGCAGTTATTATAATCTTATAATTAATATTTTATTAAATAGTCTATTCTATATTAATTATATCTTGCTCTATTATAGGGTATTATCCTAGAATAATTAGGGCTTATTACTTAATAATATTAGCTTATTGCTTTGTTAAGATAATTTATAGAAGTATTTGTAAAGCTTATACTATTATTTTAGAGGGCTGTCTGGAAGACTACTCAGGATAAATATCTGTTAGTATAGTTTGCTGATCTGTCTGGCACTAAATCTGGTTAAGTACAGAGTATTTATATTAGATTATTTTAAAATAATAATAGAAATTATTATCTGATAAGAAAGAATATAAATAGATATAATATTTTTGCCTCTAAGGCTCTGTCTGTATATGGTATATAAAGTATCTGATACTATTATAGGAGTAATTAGCCTTATTAAGTCCTTTCTTAATATATTTCAATGCCTTTTTAATTGGGTATTTAGCCTTATATTTATTTTTTTTTATACTATATATAGTATATTCTGTGATAGAATCCCTTATAATAGTTATTCTATATGGCTTTGGAATACTATTTAAAAGACTTGTCTTTTGGTTCCTTAATATAAGTATTATATATATATTGAGGCTATATATTCTGGTTTATAGGCTGAAATAGCTATTATAGAAAAGGCTGGCATAGTATTATTGGAAAGTAACTATCTTATCCTTATTTATTTTTTTAATTAAATTATTTTATTGGTTTCTATGCAGTATTATTAACTGATTTTTATTTAGGGATTTGTTGTTATAGTAAGATTATAGGCTGTCTAAGAATATTATAATAATTCTATTGGTAGTTGCTGTATAACCAATTACTATAAATTAGTTAATAAGACTAATATGGCTAGTAGTCCTGCTAACTATTGTAATAATTTTCCCAATTAATCTGGTCCTGTTAGATTATATATATATTACTAACTGATTCTATGAATTATATTAATATTATGTTCTACTACAGAAAAATAATATTCTTATATAGGTTTGGCAGAAATTTATTCTATACTAACAGTAGCTAATTGTAAACAGTATTTAAATCTATAATCTTATATAGGTATATAACTATCTATATAAAGACTTAAGGAATAATACTATTCCTTATCTTGATCTAGGTATATCTGAGTTATTCAAGCTTACTTACTACAACTATAATATTTATCTTAAACTATTTAAATAAAAGAAAAATCTAGATCTTTTCTACTTATTATTCTTTAAGGCTTTCTCTTTTAAAATCTAAGAGTTCCATACTATACCATTATAGCGCCTGTCCTTTAAATAATATATAGATATAGGAATATATATTTTCTTCCCCTTTAATGGATACCAAATTATATATATATTTAATAAAGAGAAAAATATCTCTGTAATATATCTATCTGTTTACTGTAATAATGGGTTCCAAACCAATATACTTATAATCCTTCAAGTCAGGCTGAAAATACCTCAATTTCTTTTATTTCCAGCTATTCAAACTGGAAGTATATATTATTAGTATATTTTGAATATTATTATCTGGTCTGGTTTACTATTCTCTATTTATACTGCTATTCTTTAGTATATTGTATTTATTTAGCTAATATAGTATTTCCTGGTTTTATTAACTTAGATTGGTTATTGCTTCCAGCATTCTTATTAAGATAATATTTATATCCAGACTTAAAATATTGTTATTATTTATAGGGCCAGGATTTAAAATTATATTATTAGCTTGTATCTTTATTAATAGCAGAACTATATTACTTTTAACTGGTTATACAAATTATAATAATAGCTCTAATAGAGGTAGCCTGCCTAAAATAAAAAGAAAGGAGTAATTTATACTAATTCATAACTAACTTTCTATAAAAAATTAGAGGAATTATAATACCAATAATACTTCTGCCTATAATTTGGAAGGATTATTAAACAGTTCTACTGGATTTAGATTTTTATAATAGTTTTGTTTTAGGAATACTATAGACTTAGATACAGACTAAATTAAGTCAGAGATATAAGATAGTAATAAGGGGCTATAAATATATAATAATATAATATAAGTATCTGATAACAGAGCCCAACTGCCGATTTTCAAAGATAATATATATAACTGCAGAAATCCAAGAGGATTTATTAGTTTCTATATTTTTTTCTATCCAAGTTTATCCTCTTGCCTTCTTTTCTATATTTGGAAGGTGAGATTTTTAACCAAATTCTAGATTATCTTATAAAAATTGCTTACTACCTTATCTAAGCAATTCTAATTAAGTGCCTATTCTACAGGATAGGAGAATTTTCTTATTTATAATCTATCCTTTCTAGAAGTAACTATCTCAATACTGAGATATACTGACATTAACAGAGTCTTTGGCAAAGAATAAAATAAAATAATAAAATTAATAATATACAGAATAATCTATGGAAACTATTTTTTATAAATAGAATCACTTGACAGGAAAGCTACTAACTAAAATATAGTACTAATTATAAATAACTAGATTGTAGAAAGATATTAAATAATAAAACTAGATATTGGAATAATAATATTATTATATTCTCTGTTGAAATATAGAGATTTGTATAAAATAGTATTATATAAACTGAGACTTTAGCTGGTATTCTGAGACTCAGAAGAGATGGTAAAGATACCCTAATTAATAGATATACTACCAATTGTAAGACTTCAGAGGATATAGAAAAGATAAAATTCTCTAAGTCCTATGGGACAGGAGGAAAGCTATCTAGTCTAAGGCCGGACCTCTGATCTAATGCTGAAGTCTCCGATATAAAGCCGAACTCCCAACCTCTCATCATGTAACAGTTGGCTACTTTATTTTCTGGGATTCCTGTATAGCCTGGAAGCTACTGGATTTGGATTGGATATACTACTATTTCTGCCTTAGATTATCTATTTAATTAATAATCTTTTTTAGTATATACTAATCTGATATTATTGCTGCCATTGGGTCTTGTAGTATTAAGATAGCTGTCTAATTATTGGTAAAGATAATAACAGGGCCAGTTGCAAGATTTTTAGATAGTTGAGTTAATTACTTTAATATAGTATTAATTCCCTCAAGCTTAGTTATATATACTATATAGGTATTTATATAGCCTATTAGCAGCCATTATATCTCTAAAAAGGAGACTATAGCAGCTCCAACTCCTCTTTTAAATAGGCTTCTATTAGTATAGATTACTAGTTATCTCTCTGGCCTTTGATTGTAAGTTTTAATAGTAGTTTCCCTGCTATTATAAATCTGCATATCTAGGGATACCTATTAAAATAATGTCGCAAAGAGTAGAATCTACTCTATCTGGAAGATAAAATCTAATTGCCCTAGCCTTTGGATAATAGTATGCTTAAATTACTAAAAAAGAATTATATATATATCTAATATAAAGGCTGCTTCAATACTCCGTAATTAATACAGTATATCTCTGAATAATAATATTATAAGATAGAGGCAAGTATTCTTTGTAGCCTGGGCCAGGATAATTGCTAGCAGAAACATATACAAACAGACTTCTAGTATAGTATAGTTAGTAATACAAAAGGCTTCTGCAATTTAGTATAGGATTTGATATTAGATCTTTTGACAAAACTCTGTGGAATCGGCGAACTCCCCCTCATATGGCAATTAAGCTTCGCAGGTATTTAAACCTTATTCTACTGAAGTTTCTCATTCAATTAATATCTCTTTCAACTTCATATCCCTTTGTGTATAGTCACAATGGGTGCAAAGTTGAAGAGGCCGGTACAACCATTCTGGCTGCAGTTTAACCTAAATATTAGTAATAATCCTCCTAAACTACAAATCCAAGTATAAAAGCTTTTTGAATAGATTACAAAGCTCAAAGATATTACTAAAAAAAAGGAATCTCCTTCTCTTCTGAATCTGTTTATTGAGTTAGCGGATATAGTCTACCAGTTTGTATAATATATTAAGAACAAACCTATATTGAATATTATTAAACAAAAGATCTATAATATTAAAAAACAGCTAAACTATTAACTAGCCTGCAAGGACCAGATCTTTAAATAGCTTGATATTCTTATTATATAGATTAACTATATAACTGCTACTGTCTCCCTCTGGAGATTATTATATTATAATATAGCTCTGCAAAGTTATATAATATTCTTGTCTGAATCCTTTGTAATAGGGTAGAATAATTGGATGCTTAGTATTCTGTCTCCTATAGGCAGTAATAGGCTGTCTAGCATATTAAGCCTAGCTATAAGCCTTTTATTACTAAAGACAGACCTGCAGGTCTATATAAAAAATATTATAGCCTCTATAGTTAATCCCCTATATTAGAAAAAGAAGGAGTTTATTAAGAGGATAAACTATGCTATTACTTAAACCAGGGAACAGATAGTAATATATTATATAATATTATTAGATGAAATCCTTCCCAGCAAAAATATAATCCTTCAAACTAATAGTTTGGAGGATACAGAGCAGTTAATATAGTATAATATATAGATAAAGATATTTGGTAATTATACGGAGATTAAAAAATAAACATTCTCTATTATCTTATATCAGATTAAAATTAATCAGATACATTTAATAGCTCTATTAGTATTAAAGGATTAGTTCTATACTAATAATACAGGCTAGCTAGCCAAAGTTTCTGGCACTATCATTTGGACCGGCTAGCTCCTAGAACTGAAGAAGGTTAAAAAGCTAAAAAATCAGGATTAGTAGATCTTAATACTAAATATTAAATTCAATAATAATTATACTATATATACAGCAGTAAACTAAAGAATTATCTTTTTAAATAAGCTATATAGTACTATAGTATATTATAAAAATCAGCAGGTTTAGCAATGTTTTAAATATCAGATATATAGATATATTACTAAATATTACAGGCGGAATCTCTAATATACTTATTATACTGGGAAATATAATACCTAAGTATATAAGAATTCTAAGAATAAATAAATAACTAAATATACTATCTATAAGGACTCTTTAAATAAGAAAGAATAAGCAAAACAGCCAGAAAAGCTAAAATATTTTATTTTTTCCAGAGACTGCCCTATACAGCAAATAAAGATTATTATTATTTAAGATATTTATATCTATAGGTTCCCTTATTATGCGCCAATTGCCCAATCTTAATTAGATAAATAAACAATATTACTAATTAATAATAACAAAGATTCTATTCCAGTAGAAGCCAGTTAAAAAACCAAATAATCTAAAGATTAAATTCCGGCATCCTTACAGAAGATATATTCAAAATCTAAAATCTTTATATCTTAAAATTGGAATTAAAGCAATATATTAATATTCCAATACTAATAGAATAATCTAATAAGAAGTCCTAGAATAAAGGAAGCAAAATTATAAATATTAATATTATCTTTGTCCCACAGGAGCCCAGATACAAATCTTATAATAAAAATCCTTTAAAAAAATAGATAAACTTCTAGCCAGATCTACTACTAAACACTCCATCTCTAATAATCCTGGCTGGAATAGACAGTTTGAAAAAAAAAATAGTCTGTATAGATTAATAATAAATCAGAGAATAAGATTAGTATAGATATAGAAAACTCCTTTAAGTTTATTTAATTATTCTAAACCAGTAACTCCTAAGCAAATGAAAATCCTGAAGATAAAGATAAAGATAAAGGTAAAGTTATTAATAAAAATAATATTATTACATAAAAGAATATAATTAAAGCTAAATTCAAATTTTGTAAACTAACTGCTAGAAATTACAGAAGCAGATTATTATATATTTTTTTAATAAGAAGGAACTGCATGAATATAAAATATTAGCAATCCAGAAATCTAATATTAACTATTATAAGAATAAAATAACTATCTATTTATAGATATTGGAGGAGAAGTTCTATATATTATTAAAGCTAATATCTTTGGCAGACAGAGAGGCTTTTAGAATCTATCTATTTATATTAAAGAAAATTAACCCTAAAAACTGGTTAATTAAATATTATACTAAGGATTTCAGTATATTTACTTTGAAAACATCTCTAAGATGAATCTATATTTATAATATATATAATTCTAGCCCAGGAACTGAACCAACTAACAGTTAAGATATTTTAAAGATTCTATATTAAATAATTAAGGTAGTAAAAGAGAATAAATATATTATTTTTGGAAATTTTAATCTGCACCACCTACTCTAATCCTGGCCAGAATATACCTATGTTTACCAGGAAGCTGATAAGCTTATTAATATAGGGATTAATTATGGATTAATATAGCTAGTCCTATAGAAAACTATTATATATAAAAAACAGAATAAAAATAAACAGACTCTACAAACTACAATTAATCTTATCTGGGAGAGCTAATTAATAACTAAATATCTTATTTACTACAAGAATTAGTCTTAATAGCTTTATACAACAGACTATATTCTAATTTTAATAGAACTTAACCTATTAATAATATAGGTTCAAAAAGTCTATAGAAAGAAGTAGGCTACTATTAATTAGAATATCTTTCTTAAGAAATTCCAAGAGAATATCTAAACTCTAAACCAAATATTCTATACTAATAGAAAGGAGCTTAATAATACTATTAAATATTTAATAATCCTAATTAATAATACTGCTGCTAAAACCATATCAGAGGTTAGAATTATAAGCTATTTAAAGCCAGGCTATATACCAGAGATAGAACAACTAAAGAAACAGGCCTAAAGGGCTTAATAAAAAGCCTATTAGATATAGTTTGAAGAGGATTAAAAGCAGTTCAGGCAGGCCCAGTATTATTTAAGTTATAAAAGTATCAAAATAGCAAGGAATCTATATAGAAACTATATAGAAAAAGGAATATAAATATTAAAAGGATTTTAAAAGCTAGCCCAATAGATAAAACAGTAAGAAATCCTATAGATAATATTTATACCTACTTTATATTACAATAGATACAAATATAAGACTTTAAAAAAAAAAGGCTTATATTTTATATTAAGTACTTTATTCTATATTCCCACCAATAGATCTTTAGAATATTAAAAACTTCTATTATTTTTAGCTACTGTAGACTCTTCTAATTATAATTTAAGAAGTTACTAGAATAATTAAAAATACTATATTAATAAAAGCCCCTGGTCCAGATAGATTATTAAATCTAATATAAAAAAAATCTTTTCTATTTTAGGCTCCTTTATAATAGACCTTTTTAATAAATACCTTTATTATTAATATTATCTAAAATACTTCTATAGATCCAATACTATTATTCTAAGAAAAATAAGAAAACTAAATTATATTATTTCTAAAGTATATTATTTTATTATATTACTAAATATTCTAAGAAAAGCTCTAAAGACTATTATTATTATCCAGATTAGTTATCTAGCAGAGAAATATAAGCTACTCCTACAGAACTATATAAAGAACTACAGAAAATACTTTTATAAATATATTCTGTACCTCCTGCTTAAAAGGATCTATACAGCCTAGAGATTATAAAAACCAATTATATTCCTATTTACCCTAGATAGGAAGAGAGCATTTAATAACATTAATTATAAATAAATATTCTATAATCTCTGCAAGTACCAGATCCCAGCAAAAATAGTAGACTAGATTATTAATTTCCTAAAAGACTACAAGACAATTATTATATTACTAGAAGATACTATAGGAGAGTTTAAATTATTAATTAATATCTTCCAGAGATTCTTATTATTCTTAATTTTCTACTTCTTCTTTAATACTAATCTAATTAATAATATCTAAAGGTAGTTTTCTATTACTGTAATAATTATAGACTATATTAATAACCTCTACTTCCTAACCTGGAGCAGCTCCGCAGTCCAGAATTGCCATATATTTATATAAGTATATTAACTGGCAGAGAGATAAAAGCAGATTTATATAGCCTAATTCTTCTCTAACAAATATAAGCTAATTTACTTTACTCTAAAGTACCCCAAATTTACTTGCCTAATAGGGCCTATTAGAGCTATTATACAGATTTACAGTATTTAAATTAAATTAAAGACAACTATAAAATACTTTGGAATTTATCTAGATAAGTATCTAGATAGATCCGAACAGGTTTTTAATATAAATATTAAAGTAATAAAACTATAAGCAGTTCTTTCTTCTATTACTAGCTCTACTTAAAAGATAAATATTTTTTAACTCTATTATATATATACTATAATTCTCCTATTTTAACTAATCTATACCTGTTCAGTATAGTATATATAAAGAGAATAAGGATTTAAAGGACTTAAAAATAAGGTCTACCAAATCCTATATTAAATAGTAGAAACCTTTTATACTACAAGCTGTACCATACTAGAAGTCTGTCTATATATGCCTCTATTAGTAATTATCCTGACCCGGGCCATAGAGAGTACCTGCCTCCATCTTATAGTATTACTATTTAGATATATACTATACTAACTAGAAAATATTAAAGCAGTTCCTATTATTAGAGATATATACAATATCTCTTTAATAACTTAAATATACTATTATCTAGAGACTGCAATTAGACTCTATCTTTTAAATCAAGCAGATCCTATCTTTTACTACTATACTCTAGTAGATGCCTCCAAATATATAGATCTATAATAACAAAAAAGCTGCCATAGAAGCTTATAATTAATAAATTAGATAACTAATAATCTATACTAATAGTAATCTTTTTAAAGAAGAGATAGAAACTACTATAATCTCCTTTCTAAAAATATAATAGCTTCTAGTAAGCTGAACCAATACTTATATAATATATATAGCTAAGTTTAAAGAAATCAATACTATACTAAAATAACTAGCTCAGCTACCTAAAGATTCCAAAAATTCTACTATTATCTTTATTAATAATTAGATAACTATCTTAACCCTGTAAGATTTAATAATAGTAGCAACATCAGGTTAATATATATTAAGAAAAATAATTAGTCAGATAAATAATCTAAAAAATAGGTAGTAGCTCCAAATCTAATAGCTTTCAAACTATATAGAGATTCCAGAAAATAAAATAATTAATCAGACTGCCAAAGATATTATCCTACTAGTAAGCTACTACTACCAGATTCTAGAAGCTTGGAATCTAAGCTAACTGGCACAGAAATAAAGGCAGAAATAAGATCAGAAACAGGCCCCTCCTAATATAGATTTTACAGATCCTGCAGGCTCTATAGATTTTATAGATCTTACAAAATTAAAATAATATATAAATCAGTAGATAGTATCAATCAGATCTCTTTAAACCTTAACTATTAATTACTGGCAGTAGCTTTAAATATTATATTAAACTAAATAAATCCAGTAATAAACTATAAATCTCTATAGATTTCTATTACAGAGAATCTTTATTTCTCTTAATAAAAAACTCCTAGAACTCTATATAGATCTTTAATAGGCAGCAAGTTTTATTATAATTTAACTCTAGACAGACAAAGTTATTTTAAAGAAATATCTAACTTTAATTAATACTATAGAAACTAATTAATACTATTATAATCTAAAGATTCAAAATATAGATTATATTCTTATTAAATACCTTTTATATTAATATAAGCAATATAAGATGCTCTGAATAACTTCCTTATAGGAGATTAATTACTATAGAATCCTTAATTAAATATTTTTTCTAAAATATACTGTATAGTTTATCCTTAATATCTATATTTTTAGATAATTTTGTTGCCTTCCTGTAATCTACAAGATTACCTACTAATTATTAGATCAGTCTACTTCTAGAATTGTTAGACCTATAAAAAACTACCTGTAAACTGGTTATCTTTACAAAGAACTTATATATATATAATCCCTAGGAATTGCCTACTTATAAAACTATCTAGGACTAATTATAGGTTTTTTATTTTTTATCTTTCCTTTACCTGTATATTAGTTATTAGATTTTATCCTGCCTTTTTAGTATTCCTTTAATTATATTATCTAATTGCTATATCTTATTTCCTAACTATATTAACCTCTGCCTTTATATATAGTAATAGGATCTGCCTGTAATTAGATGCAAAATAATATTAGATAGATAGATAGGTAGTTAGATTAAAATTAACTGGCTAGGCAAGGTCTAGCAGCTAGCAGGTAGTAACAGGAGTAATAAAAGATAGGCCAGCAGAACTGGCCTACTGTCCAACTACAACCTACTGCTACTCGGCTAATAGGGCTGACAGATGCAGAAATGAATTCTACTACTACTACTACTACTATATTAGATCTTTTTTAGAATTTAGCAGGCTTTATTTTTAGTTCCTTTAAATCCTTGGCTGCCCTAAATATACCAGATGGAATAAGTATAGATTAGTTAGGATAGAAGAACTGCAGTATATACTTTAGTATTTATATTAGAAATCTATTTAAATCTATCTAGATATTTATCTAGATAAATCCCAAAATATTTTATAGCTATTTTTGGTTTAATTTGAATGCTGTAAATCTGTATAGTAGCTCTAATAGGCTCTATTAAATAGGTAAATTTGGAATGCTTTAGAGTAAAATATATTAGTTTATATTTATTAGAGGAGAACCAGATAGTATAAATCTGTTTCTATCTCTTTGCCTATTAATATATTTATATAAATATATAATAGTTCTGGATCATAGAGCTACTCTAGGTTAGAAAGCAAAAATAATTAATATAGTCTGTAACTATTATTATAATGGAGAACTGCTTTTAAATATTATTAATCAGATCTGTATTAAAGAAGAGGTAAAGAATTAGAGATAATAGAAATCTCTAAAGAATACTAATTAATAAATTAGACTTCTCTATAATATCTTCTAGTAGTATAATAATTATTTTATAGTCCTTTAAAAAATATTATACAACGGGAGGTTAAAGGTTCAGTATTCCGGCATAGTAGACTGTACTACCTTAATTCTACTAACTAAATAGCTTGCACCTGCTGCACAGGACTTAGTAGAATTTATCCTTTTTTACTATTACAAGCCTTACAATTTAATAGTATATCTATTAATTAGGGCATCTCCATTATCTTTTTTAAGTCTTAGGATATTAACTAAAACCTTAGTTTATATAGTACTATCTTATATAAGTCTCCATATTTTAATAAAGGATATAATAGTATTACTATACTAATATTTAGTTTTGTTATCTAATATCTTTCTATAATCCAGTTATCTATAATTAATACTATATTTTAACTAATAATTTTCCTATTAAGTAATTCTATTTATAAGGAGTAGTTTTTGTAAGTTATTCTATATATTATTAATTTTATTATCTTATATTATTCCTTACCAAAGACTCTGTTAATATTAGTATATTTTAATATTAAGATAGTTACTTTTAGGGAGAGCAGACTACAAATAGAAAAATTCTTTTATTCTATAAAGTAAACACTTAACTAAAACTGCTTAAACAAAATAATAAGTAATTTTTACAGAATAATTTGGGATCTAGTTAAAAATCCTATCTTCTAAATATAGAAAAGAAGATAAAAAGATAAACTCAGATAGGAAAAAATATAAAAATCAATAAATCCTTTTAGATTTCTACAGTTATATATATTATCTTTAAAAATAGACAGTCAGGCTCTGTTATTAGATACTTATATTATATTATTATATATCTATAGTCTCTTATTATTACCTTATATTTCTAATTTAACTTAGTCTATATTTGAGTCTATAGTACCTCCAAAATAGAACTATTATAAGAATCCAAATCTATTAGAGCTATCTAATAATCCCTTGAAATTACAGATAAAAGTATTATTAATATTATAACTCTTTTAATCTTTTGCAGAAAATCAGTTATAAATCAGTATAAATTACTTTTTTCTTTTTATATTAAATAGGCTATTTCTATTAGAATTATTATTATAACTTATATAATTAATTAAAAATAATATAATTCTGCTATTAGTAGAAATATAAATTAATAATATAGCCTTAAATCCTGGCCCTACAGACAATAACAGTACCTTAAATCCAGATACAAATACTATATTAATAAGAATACTGGAAGTAATAACTAATCTAAACTAATAGAACCAAAGAATACTAAAAAAAATACTCTGTAAAATCGGCGAACTCCTCCCCATGTAGCAATTAAGCTTTGCAGATATTTAAACCTTATTCTACTGAAGTTTCTCATTTGATTGATATCTCTTTTAATTTCATATTCCTTTATATACAGTTGCAATGGGTATAAAGTTAAAAAGATCAGTATAACTACTACTATAGCTACAGCTTAGCCTGAATATTAGTAATAATTCTCCCAAACTATAAGTCCAAGTGCAAAAGCTTTTTAAATAGATTATAAAGTTTAAAAACACTACTAAAAAAAGGAATCCTTTTTTCTTCTGGATCTATTTATTGAGCTGGCCAATATAGTCTATCAATTTGTGCAATATGTCAAGAATAAGCCTATACTGAATACTATTAAACAGGAGATCTATAATATTAAAGAATAATGAAATTATTACCTAATCTATAAAAACCAGATCTTTAAGTAACTAAATCTCTTTACTATATAGACTAATTATATAGTTGCTGCTATTACTACTATCTGGAGATCTGTATTATATTATAATATAGCTTTATAAAGCTATATAACCTTATCTGAATCCTTTGTAACAGAGTGGAATAATTAGATATCTAATATTTTATCTCCTACAGGCAGTAATAGACTATTTAGTATATTAAACCTAATTATAAATTTTTTATTATTAAAGATAGACCTGCAGATCTATATAAAGAATATTATAGTCTCTATAATTAATCCCCTGTATTAGAAAGATAAGGAGCTTATTAAAAAGGCAAACTATACTATTATATAAACCAGAAAATAGATAATAATTTACCAAATTATATTATTAGATAGAGTCCTTTCCAGTAATAATATAATCCTCCAGATAGATAGTCTAAAGGATATAGAGTAGTTAATTCAATATAATATATAGATAAAGGCATTTAGTAACTATATAGAAATCAAAAAATAAACATTTCCTATTATCTTATATTAGATTGAAATTAACCAGATATATATAATAATCCCATTAGTACTAAAAAAACTAGCTCTATACTAATAATACAGGCTGGCTAGCCAAGGTCTCCAGTTCTATTATCTGGGCCAGCTAGCTTCTAGAATTAAAGAAAATTAAGAAGCTAAAGAATTAAGATTAAAAAACCTCTATATTAAATATTGAATTTAATAATAACTACATTATTTATATAATAATAGACCAGGAAGTTATCTTCCTAGGCAAGTTATATAGTACTATAGCATATTATAAGAATTAATAGATTTAGCAGTGCTTTAAATATTAGATATATAGATATATTGCTAAATATTATAGGCAGAATTCCTGGTATATTTATTATACTAGGAAATATAATACCCAAATATGCAAGAACTCCAAGAATAAACAAATAGCCAAATATACTATCTACAAGGATTCCCTTAGTAAAAAAAAGCAAGTAAAGCAGCTGGAAAAGCTAAAGTACTTTATTTTTTTCAAGGACTACTCTATATAGTAGATAAAGATTACTATTATCCAGAATATTTATATCTATAGATCTCCCTATTATATACCAGTTATCTAATTTTAATCAGAAGAATAAATACTAATTAATAGTAATAAAGATTCTATTCTAGCAGAAGTTAGCCAGAAAATTGGAAGGCCTAGAGGCTATACTCCAGTATTCTTGCAGAAGAACTAATTAAAGTCTAAAGTCTTTGTATTTTAAACCTAGAATTAAAGTAATAGCAATACTACTATTCCAATACCAACAGAATAATCTAATAAGAAGCCTTAGGGTAAAGGAGGTAAAATTATAGATACTGATATTATCTTTGCCCTATAGAAGTCAGACAGATTAAAGTTCTATAGTAAAAGTTTTTTAAAGAAATAGATAAATTTCTAACTAGACTTGCTACTAAATACTCTATTATCAGTAATTCTGGCTGGAATAGGCAGCTTGAAGAAGAAGCAGTCAGCAAGAATAGATAATAAATCAGAAGATAAGATTAATATAGATATAAAAAGCTTATTTAAGTCTATTTAATTCTTCCAGACCTTTCAAAGCAATAACTCTAAAGATAAAGATAAAAGTTACTAATAAAAATAATATTATAATATAAAGGAATATAATTAAATTTGAATTCTGCAGGTTAACTGCTGGAAATTATAGAAGCAGATTATAATATATTTCTTTGGTAAGAAGGAGAGGCATAAATATAAGATATTAGTAATTTAGAAACCAAGTATTGATTATTATAGGAATAAAATAATTATCTATTTATAGATATTAGAGGAGAAGTTTTATATATTACTAAAGCTAATATTAGTAAATAAGAAGGCCTCTAAGGTCTATCTATTTATTTTAAAGAAAATTAACTCTAGAAGCTAATCTATTAAATATTATACTAAAGATTTTAGTATATTTACTTTGAAAATATCTTTAGAATAGATCTATATTGTTTGTTTGTTTGTTTGTTTGTTTGTTTTATTCCTTACTCTGATAAATATAGCCCGGAGGCTACGCCGGAGACTCTAACTACGTTATTCTAGATCTATTTTACTATATTAATCTCTAGTACCTACTAATTGCTGGCTGTAGAGTAATAAAATTACTCCACTGTATTAATATAGATATATATAGTTAAATATATTACAGGTACTATACCTGCTATCTACTAGAATTCTAATACAGAAATATATAGAATTAAATATATTTATAAATATTATAACTGCCTCCCTGTAGTATTCTTCTAAATCTTTTCTAGCTAGGTTGTTCTACTAGCTGCTAGCCTGAAACCCCCTTTATAGACCTTTATTTTCCGAACTATATAACTAGATAGTAAGTGCCTAATCTACTATAGATTGGTTATAGAGTCCTGGGCCATTTATATTTAGCTTTGCCAGAATAGATATTCAGTCCTTTCTTTAGTGTTCTGTAGAGATTACAGATATTCTGCCCTGGTAGGTATTATTCCATACCTTTTAAAATAGACTCCAGGATTCCTGTAGGGTCCTATACTAGACTTATATCTGATAAATATAGAAGAAGTATAAACAAACCAATATATTCTTTTTATCTATAGGTATTTTAAAGCTATAAATCCTGTTATACCTAGGTATATTCTAGCTATCTAGTAGTACTGATAAGTTAGTTATAGTAGATTCTACAAAATATAAAATTAGACCTATAGTAAGTAAGAATTAAATTATTTATTTTATTTAATAGCTATCTGTAAGAAACTCTGCCAGTTATTATAGTTATATTTTGGAGAACTATATTTTATTTTATAGATTATTATAGAGGATATAATTAAAAAATATATAGTAGATTATTTAAAAGGCTTAATTACAGGAATAGTATCTTAAATTAAGTATTCCAATACTTACCAGGAAGATATAGAGGCTAATCTTATCTATCCAGAGCTGTACTAGAATATTTGCCTCTGTCCAGATAAGACTATAATACAGATCCAGGGATTTAGATATAATAGCTAGAAGTTACTGTTAGAGTAGAATACTATATTTAGTCTATATCTAGTTCTATTTCTAATTCTACTTAATAATAGCTTTAATCCACCAGTCTGCTACAGAGCAGGTAGATATAATTATGGTTAGTATATTAAATAGATAGGGGGCAAGATTTATTTAAAAATTATTATTATACCAGCCTATAGCCTATTAAGCTGTAAAGTCTACTACTTTATTGCCAGAAACCCCAATGTATATAGAAATCCAATAGAAGTAGATTTTGGTATTTAAACTGGTATTTTACTAGTTATTTAATTCCTTGAGGATAATATATAGCAGGAATTAACCTAATAATTAATCTGGCCATTATAGGGTTTGGAGAACTCCCTGATTATCTATAAAGATATCTATAGATTATCCCTGGAATAATAGAAAGGTAACAAGGTAGAAAACAAATACAATACTTATAAGTTTTGCAGATAGAATCTTAGACTATTATATAATACCTATATAAACCTACTATTGTATAGGGGGTTCTAATATTATTATAATTATACCAATATATTCTTTAATATCTAAGCTATCTATATAGATTTGGCGGCAGCTCGGCATACTAAATATTTAAATCTTATAGTTTATTAGAACTATAGTTACAGACTTGTTGATAATAATATTAGGGGCCTATTATTATAGTATAACTATAAAGGAAATCTAGAACTCTAGATATTAAACATTAATACTAATAATAAATTTAAGTTCTTTTTTTGCTATCTATAGAAGAATCTATAGTAATAGATTATAATAATAATAATAATATACTACAAGATTACAGTATACTGGAATAGATATAATATAGATCAGTACCTGTATTTAAAATTTCTATAGATACTACTGCATTAGCAGAAGGTATAATTCTATATTATAGATATTTCTACTAATAAGCCAGAATCTACTTGAGATAATCTTACCTATATTCTTCTGAATTACTGTCAGTACCCGGACCTATTTATCATATAGGCAGAAATGGCCCTGGGTATATAAGATATACTATGCTGATACTGTATATAGTATAATTAATATAATATATACTGTATAAACCTGCCAGAGGTCTTGGAGTAAAAGGCTCCATTAATTCCTTTTTAGAATATTGATGACCTGCAGCTGCTGGAAAGTATAAGTATAGATTATTTCTAGATATAGCTAAAACTGGAAATAGTAGTTAAAGATAACTCTAAGAAAGTAGATTTTATAGATTATTATAATCTATATATTGTTTGGAAGTTAAAGTACTATTCTGCAGGGGGTTTTATTATTAGTTTTGGGCTTATCCTCTGCTATAGCTAGGGTCCGGGCAGATAGATATATATATTCCCTGAAAGGGTGGAAGTGCACAAACTGGAATTTAAAGGGGGAGAAGACTGAGGTATATTAAGATACCTAGTAGTAGTAGTAGTAGTAGTAGTAGTAGAATTCATTTCTGCATCTGTCAGCCCTATTAGCCGAGTAGCAGTAGGTTGTAGTTAGGCAGTAGGCCAGTTCTGCTAGCCCATCTCTTACTGCTTCTGTTATTACCTACTAGCTATTAGACCTTGCTCTAGCCAGCTAATTTTAATCTAACTACTTATTTATCTATTTACTTTTATCTTATATCTAATTATAAATAGATTCTACTATTATATACAGAGATAGGGATTAATATAACTAGAAAATAGTAATATAATAATCTTATTAGAGGGAAATAATTAAAATAGCAAGGTCTGGTAACTGGCATATATATTAGAAAGGGGAGGTAAAAGATAGAAGACCTATAATTATTTTAGATAGCTTCAGAAGTATAATAATCTCTAGAGGCTATATATATATAAGTTCTTTATATAAGATAGCTAGTTTGCAGACAGTCTCTTATAAATCTGGTAGTTTTAGAAGTAGGCTAATTTAATAATTAGTAGATAACCTTATAGATTATAGGAAGGCAGTAGAACTGCTCTAATATATAGATATTAAAGATAAACTATACAGTATACTTTAGAAGGAATATCTAATTAAAAATTTTATAGTAATTAATCTTCTATAGAGAAACTGTCTAGAATATCTTATATTACTTATATTAATATAGAGGGCATTTAGTAAGAATATAATTAATATTTTAAATCTCTAGACTACAATAATACTAATTAATATCTATAGTGTTAATTAAGACTAGATATTCCTCTAGAGCAACTTTTCCTATCTAAAGTTAAATTATAGCAGAGTTTGCTACTTATTGGAAACCTGTATAAAGCTCTAGAAGCCTCTTACTAGAGGAAATAAAAATCTTTTATAATAAAGATCTATAGAGATTTAAGGCCTATTGCTAAATCTATTCTGATTAATATAATATTTGAAGCTGCTACCGGCAGTTAGTAATTAAAGTCTAAAGAGGCCTGGCCGGCATTGCCTGCTAATCTATATATTATTTTAATTCTATAAGGCCTGCAGAACCTGCAAGATTTATATTAAAAAAGGCCTGTTTCTAGTCTTATCTCTGTCTCTATTTTTATATTAATTAGCTTAGGTCTCTTACTTCTAATAGCTGATAGTAGTAGCTTACTAATAGAATAGTATTCTTAATAATCTAATTAATTATTTTATTTTCTGGAATTTCTATATAGTCTAAGAGCTATTGGATTCAGATATACTACTATCTTTGCCTTAGGCTATCTATCTAACTAATTATCTTTTTTGGTATATATTGGTCTAATACTGCTGCTGCCATTAGATCTTATAGAATTAGAATAGCTATTTAATTATTAATAAAAATAATAATAGAACTATTAGATAATTAAATTAATTACTTTAATATAGTATTAATCTCTTTAAACTTAGCTATATATACTATATAAATATTGGTTTAGCCTACCAGAAGCTATTATATCTTTAAAAAAGAAAAAAATATAATAATTCCTATCTCTTCTTCAAAAAGGCTTCTATTAGTATAGATTACTAGTTATCTATTTTATTAATTATAAACTTTAATAGCAGCTTTCTTACTATTATAGATCTGTATTTCTAGAGGTATTTACCAGAATATAGTAGCAAAAGAAAGGATTTACTCTATTTAGAAGATAGAGTCCAGTCTTAATTTTATATAAATTATATATTCTAGCTATTAGAAAGGAATTATATATATTTTTAATATAGAGACTATTTTAATATTTTATAATTAATATAGTATAGTATATCTCTAAATAATAATACTATAAGATAAAGGTAGGCACTTTCTGTAGTCTGGACTAGGATAATCTTTGGTAGAGGTATATACAAGTAGATCTCTAATATAGTATAACTTATAATACAAAAGGCTTCTATTATTTAGTATAGGATTTAATATTAAATCTTTTCTAGGGTTTAGTAGGCTTTATTTTTAAATCCTTTAAATCTCTACTCTCCTTATATATACTATACCAAGCAGATATAAATTAACTAGGATAGAAGAACTATAATATATATATAATAAAATTAGAGAATATTTACTCTCTAGATAAAACTAATAATAAAAAAAAGAACTATTTATAACTTAGCTGCTTTAATATTTATATTAAGAACCTATTCAGAACTATCCAGATACTTATTTAGATAGATCTCTAGATATTTTATAATTATCTTTAGCTTAATTTAAATATCTCTAATCTGTATAGTAGCCCCAATAGGCTCTATTAGATAGATAAACTTTAGATACTTTAAAATAAATTAACTTATATTTATTAAAAGAAAATCAGGTAATATAAATTTATTTCTATTTCTCTATTAATTAATATACCTGCAAAAGAATATAATAATTTCAGACTATAGAGCTGCTCCAAATTAGAAAACAAAAATTATTAATATAATCTATAACTATAATAGTAATAGAGAACTACTTTTAAATATTATTTATTAAATCCACATTAAAAAAGAGGTAGAGAATTAGAGATAGTAAAAACCTCTAGAGAATACTAGTTAATAATTTAAACTTCCCTATAGTATCCTCTAGTAATATAATAATTATCTTATAATCCTTTAAAAAGCTAGTAATCCAGTCTATTATTTCTATAGGAATTTAATATTTATAAAAGTTATAGAGTACTTGTTTGTAGTTAATATTATTAAATACTCTCTTTCTATTTAGAATAAGCAGGAAAATAATTAGCTTTTATAATCTCCAGATTGTATAAACTTTTTTAAGCAGAAGATATAAGATATATTTATAGAAGTATTTCTAATAGTTCCCTATATAATTCTGTAAGAGAAGCTTATATTTTTCTACCAGATAACTAATCTAGATAGTAATAATAGCTTCTAAAGTCTTTTTCAAAATACTTAGCAGTACTATAGGATAATATATTTTAGAGACTATATAATTTAACTTCTCTATCTTTCTTAGAATAATAATATTGAATCTACAGAAATACTCCAGATAGTATCTATAATAAAAATATTTATTAAAAAGATATATTAAAAAAAAACCTAAAATAGAAAGAGTCTTCTTCTATACTAAATTCAGGATTCTATCTAAATTAGAAGCTTTTATTAGAATAATATTCTTAATTACTCTAATAACTTTATAGATTATAATTAATAGAGTCTATAATAATTAAGGATAATAATAGTTTTTAATATCTTAAAGATTAGCCAGCAGAAATACTAGATATAGAACTTTCTAAAGAATCTTAGCTTTCTCTTCCAGAATCTTATATTTATATCTATTATAGTATAAAGTAGATATAAATATTACTTATAAAATCTCTTACTATTTTATCTACCAGACTAACTTTCAGAATCCTTTTAGTATTTATATTTCCTTTTTTATATAGTTTTCATATAGATTCCTTGCTATCTTAATACTTTTATAATCTAAATAATATTGAGCCTATCTAAACTACTTTTAATCTTCTTTAGACTATATCTAATAAACCTGTTATTAAACTTATTAGGCTTATTTTTTTAGCTATTTTATCTTCAATATATAGTCAGAGTATAAAAAGCTTATAATTCTAATCTTTAATATAGCCTTAACTGTAGTACTATTAATTAGAATTATTAAATATTTAACAATATTATTAAACTCCCCTTTATTAGTATATAGAATCTAATCTAAAATCTAGGTATTCTCCTAAAGTTCTTTGAAAAAGATATTCTAATCAATAATAGTCTACTTCTTCCTATAGATTTTTTAGGCCTATATTACTAACAAGTCAAATTTTATTAAAATTAGAATATAGTCTACTATATAAAACTACTGGGACTAGTTCTTATAGTAGATAAGATATTTAATTATTAACTAGCTCCTCTAGATAAGATTAATTATAGTCTATAGGATCTGTCTATTTTTATTCTACTTTTTATATATAATAGTTTTCTATAGAACTAATTATATTAATCTATAATTAGCTTCTATACTGATAAACTTATTAGTTTCCTGGTAAATATAGATATATCCCAGCCAGAACCAGAGTAGATAGTATAGATTAAAATCTTTCAAAATAATATATTTATCCTCTTTAATAGCTTTGAGCACCTTATAAAATATATTTAGAGTACTTTAACTGTCTACTGGTTTGGTTCCTGGGCTAGAATTATATATATTATAAATATAGATCTATCCTAGAGATATCTTTAAAGTAAATATACTGAGATCTTTGATATAATATTTAATTAACCAGTTTCTAGGGTTAATTTTCTTTAAGACAAATAGACAGATCTAGAAGGCCTCTCTATCTGATAGTATTAGCTTTAATAATATATGGAATTTCCCCTTTAATGCCTATAAATAGATAGTTATCTTATCTCTATAATAGTTAATATTAAATTCCTGGATTATTAATATTTTATATTTATGCAATTCCTTCTTATCAAAAAGATATATAATAACCTGTTTCTATAATTTCTAGCAGTTAGCCTACAGAATTCAAATTTAATTTTAGTTATATTTCTTTATATAATAATATTATTTTTATTAGTAACTTTATCTTTATCTTTGAGATTATTGTTCTGGGAGGCCTAAAATAATTAAATAGACTTAAAGAAACTCTTTATATCTATACTAATCTTGTCCTCTAACTTATTATTAACCTATATAGATTGCTTCGTTTTTAAACTACCTATCTTAACCAAGATTACTAGTAATAGGATATTTAATAGTAGATCTAACTAGGAATTTATCTATTTCTTTAATAGACTTTTGCTATAGAACTTCTATTTAGACTTCTATAAAACAAAGACAATATTAGTATCTATAACTTTACCCCCTTTATTCTGGGACTTCTTATTAGATTATTCTGTTAGCACTGGAATACTAATATTAATATTAATATTACTCTGGCTTTAATTTCAAGATATAAAAATCTTTAATTTTAATCAATTCTTCTATAAGACAGGTTCTAGAGTTTAATCTCTAAATTATCTAATCCTTTAACTGGCTTCTGCTGGAATAGAATCTTTATTATTATTAACTAATAACTGCTTTTCTAATTGAGATTAAACAACTGGCATATAATAGAAGAATCCATAGATATAAATATCTTAAATAATAATAACCTTTATCTGCTATATAAGGTAGTTCTAGGAAAAGGCAAAATGCTTCAGCTTTTTTAGCTGCTTTGTTTATTTTTTCTTACTTAAAAAGTCCTTATAGATAATATATTTAACTATCTATTTATTCTTGGAATTCTTATATATTTAGATATTATATTTCCTAGTATAATAAATATACCAAAAGTTCCACCTATAATATCTAGTAATATATCTATATATCTAATACTTAAAATACTGCTAAACCTATTAATCCTTATAATATACTATAGTACTATACAATTTATCTAAAAAAATAACTCTCTAATCTACTATTATATATATAATATAATTATTATTAAATTTAATATTTAGTATAGAGGTCTACTAATCTTAATTCTTTAACTTTTTAATCTTCTTTAATTCTAGAAGCTAGCCAGCCTATATAATAGAACTAGAGACCTTAGCTAACCAGCCCATATTATTAGTATAGAGCTGGTCCTTTAATACTAATAAGGCTATTAAATATATCTAATCAATTTTAATCTAATATAAAGTAATAAAGAATATTTATTTTTTAATCTCTATATAGTTACCAAATATCTTTATTTATATATTATACTATATTAACTGCTCTGTATCCTCCAGGCTATCTATCTAAAGAATTATATTACTACTGGAAAGAACCCTATCTAATAATACTATATAATATATTAGTATCTATTCTCTAGTCTATATAATAATATAATTTATCCTTTTAACTAGTTCCTTCTTTTTCTGATATAAGGGATTAACTACAGAAGCTATAATATTCTTTATATAGATCTGCAAATCTATCTTTAGTAATAAGAGATTTATAATTAAACTTAATATACTAAATAATCTATTACTGTTTATAGAAGATAAAATATTAAATATCTAATTATTCTACTCTATTACAAAGGATTTAAATAAAATTATATAGCTATACAGAGCTATATTATAATATAATATAAATCCCTAGATAATAATAGTAGTAATTATATAATTAATCTGTATAATAAGAATATTAAGCTACTTAAAGATCTAGTTCTTACAGGCCAATTAATAATTTAACTATTTCTTAATATTACAAATCTTCTATTTAATAGTATTTAGTATAGGCTTGTTCTTGACACATTATATAAACTGACAGACTATATTAGCTAATTCCACAAATAAATCCAGGAAAGGAAAGGATTTCTTCTCCCTAGTAATATCTTTAAACTTTGTAATCTGCTTAAAAAGCTTCTATATTTAGACTTGTAGTTTAGGGGATTTGTTACTGATATTTAAATTGAGCTACAGCCATAATAGTAGTTGCACTAATTCCTTTAGCTTTGTATCCATTATAATAACTGTATACAAAGGAATATAAAGTTAAAAGAGATATTAATCGAATAAGAAACTTCAGCAGAATAAGGTTTAAATACTCGCGAAGCTTAATTGCTATATAGAGGAGAGTTTGCCGATTCCACAGAGTTCCCATATATTAAGATACCTAGTCAAAGGCTGGTTCCATAGCTTGGGAAAGAGCTTAGCAATTAGTCTTCTCTGTAGTACCTGTAGCTAGCATGTTAGAATAGATCTATATCTATAATATATATAATTCTAGTCTAGAAACTAAACTAGCTAACAGCTAGAATAGCTAGAGTAGTCAAGATATTCTAGATATACTATGTCAGGCACTTAAGAATACCAAAGAGGATAAATATATTATTTTTGGGAATTTTAATCTGTACTATCTGTTCTGGTCCCAGCCAGAGTATACTTATATTTACCAGGAGGCCAATAAACTTATTAGTATAGAGGCTAATTATAGATTAATATAACTAGTTCTATAGAGTATTATTATATATAAAAAATAGAATAAAAATAGGTATATCCTATAGACTATAATTAACCTTATCTAGAAAAGCTAGTTAATAATTAAGTATCTTGTTTGCTGTAAGGACCAGCCTTAGTAGCTTTATATAATAGATTATATCTCTATATTAATTGAGTTTAATCTATTAGTAATATAGGTCTAAGAGATCTATAGAAAAAAATAAACTATTATTGATTAAAATATCTTTTTTAAAAAACTTTAGAAGAATGCCTAGATTCTAGACTAGATTCTATATATTAATAAGAAAGAGCTTAATAATGCTATTGAATATTTAATAATCTTAATTAATAGTACTGCTGCTAAAACTATATCAGAGATTAAAATTACAAGCTATTCAAAGCTAGGCTTTATGCCAGAGATAGAATAACTAAAGAAATAGATACAGAAAGCTTAATAAAGAGTTTATTAAATATAGTTAGAGAAGGATTAGAAACAGTTTAGGCAGGCTAGATATTGCCTAGATTATAAAAATACTAAAATAGCAAGAAATCTATACAGAGACTATATAAAGAAAGAAATATAAATTCTAGAAGAATTTTAAAAACTAGCTTAATAGATAAAGTAGTAAAAGATTCTATAAATAATATTTATACCTATTTAAAAAAAAAAAAAAAAAAACTCTGTAGAATTAGTAAACTTCCCCCTATATAGCAATTAAGCTTTGCGGGTATTTAAACCTTATTCTACTGAAGTTTCTTATTTAATTAATATCTTTTTTGATTTTATATTTTCTTATCTATAGTTGCAGCAATAGGTACAAAACTAAAAAAATTAGTATAATTACTACTATAGCTATAGCTTAATTTAAATATTAATAATAAATTTCCTAAATTACAAGTCTAAGTACAGAAGCTTTTTAAATAAATTATAAAGGTTAAGAATACTATTAGAAAGAAAGAATCTTCTTCTTTTTTAGATCTGTTTATTAAGCTAGTAGATATAGTCTATTAATTTACATAATATATTAAAAATAAGCCTATACTAAATATTGTTAAACAGGAGATTTATAATATTAAAAAATAGCTAAATTACTATTTAGCCTATAAGAACTAGATCTTTAAGCAATTCAATATTCTTATTATATAAACTAATTGTATAGCTACTGCTATCTCTCTCCAGAAATTATTATATTATAATATAATTCTGTATAGTTATATAATCTTATCTAAATCCTTTGTAATAGAATAAAATAATTAGATATCTAATATTTTGTCTTTTATAGATAATAATAGACTATCTAATATATTAAGCCTAACAAAAAAAAAAAAAAACTCTGTAGAATTGGCAAACTCCTCCTATATAGCAGTTAAGCTTTGCAGGTATTTAAACCTTATTCTCCTGAAGTTTCTTATTTGATTAATATCTCTTTCAACTTTATATCCCTTTATATATACTTACTACAATAGATATAAAGTTAAAGAAATTAGTATAATTATTATTATAGCTACAGCTTAATTTAAATATTAGTAATAAATCTCCCAAACTATAAATCCAAGCATAGAAGCTATTTAAATAAATTATAAAGCTTAAAGATACTATTAGAAAGAAGAAATCTTTTCCTTTCTTAAATCTATTTATAGAACTAACAGATATAATCTGCCAGTTTACACAATATATCAAGAATAAGCCTATACTAAATACTATTAAACAGAAGATCTATAATATCAAAAAATAGTTAAATTACTATCTAACTTACAAGAACCAGATCTTCAAGTAGTTTAATACTCTTACTATATAGACTAACTATATAACTACTACTATCTCTCTCCAGGGATTATTATATTATAATATAGCTCTGTATAGTTATATAACTTTATCTAAATCCTTTATTACAGAATAGAATAATCAGATATCTAATATCCTATTTCCTGCAGGCAGTAATAGACTATCTAATATATTAAGCCCAGTAGCTATTTTATTTCTATTAAAGATAGACCTGCAGGTCTATATAAAAAATACTATAGTCTTTATAATTGATTTTCTATATCAGAAAGAGAAGAAACTTATAAATCAGATAAACTATACTATTATATAAACCGGGAAATAAATAATAATATACTAAATTATATTATTAGATAGAATTCTTTCTAATAGAAATATTATCCTCCAAACCAATAGCCTAGAGGATACAGAACAGTTAATACAGTATAATATATAGATAAAGATATTTAATAATTATATAAAAATCAAAAAATAAATATTCTCTATTATTATATATTAGATTAAAATTAACTAGATATATTTATTAGCCCTCTCTATATTAAAAGACCAGCTCTATACAGATAATACAGACTAGCTAGCTAAGATCTTTAGTTTTATTATCTAGACTAGTTAGCTTCTAGAGCTGAAAAAAATGAAAAAACTAAAAAATCAGAATCAGTAGACTTTAATACTAAATATTGAATTTAATAACAACTATACTATATATATAGCAATAGACTAAAAAATTATTTTTCTAGGTAAGCTATATAATACTATAATATATTATAAGAATTAATAGGTCCAGCAGTACTTTAAATATCAGATATATAGTTATATTACTAGATATTATAGGCAGAATCTCTAGTATACCTACTATACTAGGGAATACAATATCTAAGTATATAAGAAACCCAAAAACAAATAGATAGCCAAATATACTGTTTACAAAGATACTCTAAGCAAAAAAGAATAAACAAAGCAGCTAAAAAAACTAAAGCATTTTACCTTCTCTAGAGACTGCCTTATATAGTAGATAAAAATTACTATTATTTAGAATATTTATATCTACAGGTTTCTCTACTATATGCTAGTTATTTAATCTTAATTAGAAAAGTAATTACCAGTTAATAGTAATAAAGATTCTATTCTAATAGAAGCTAGTTAGAGGATTAGATAATCTAAAGATTAAACTCTAAAACTTATTTTATAGAAGAATTAATTAAAATCAAAGACTTCTATATCTTAAAATTAAAGCCAGAGTAATACTAATACTAATACTAATACTAGTAGTACTCCAGTGCTAACAGAACAATCTAATAAAAAACCCCAGGATAAAGGAGGGGAAATTATAGATGCTAATATTATCTTTGTCCTGCAGCAATCTAGACAGAAGTCCTGCAATAAAAACCTTCTAAAAAAACAGATAAACTTCCAGTTAGATCTGCTACTAAATATTCTATTACTAGTAATCTTAGCCAGAATAGGCAGTCTAAAAAAGAAGTAATTAATAAGGATAAATAATAAATTAGAAAATAAGATTAATATAGATATAGAGAGCTTCTTTAAGCCTATTTAATTCTTCTAGGCCTCCCAGAGCAATCCCAAAGATAAAGGTAAAGTTACCAATAAAAATAATATTATTATATAAAGGAATATAATTAAAACCAAATTTAAATCCTGCAGGCTAACTGCTGGAAATTATAGAAGTAAATTATTATATACCTTTTTGATAAGAAGGAGCTGTATAAATATAAAATATTAGTAATTCAGGAACCTAGTATTAATTAATATAGAGACAAGATAATTATCTATTTATAGATATTAGAAGGGAAGTTTTAACAATTAGAATAGTTAAAATAGCTAAGATACCCTAAATATATTATATCAGGTATTTAAGAATACTAAAGAGGACAAATATATTATACTAGAAGACTTTAATCTATACTATCTACTCTGATTCTAACTAGAATATACCTATATTTACCAAGAGGCCAATAAACTTATTAGTATAGAAGCTAATTATAGATTAATATAGCTAGTTCTATAGAATACTATTATATATAAAAAATAAAATAAAAATAGACAGATTCTATAGACTATTATTAACCTTATCTAGAGAAGCTAATTAATAACTAAATATTTTATTTACTGCAAGAATTAGTTCTAGTAACTCTATATAGTAAACTATATTCTAATTCTAATAAAGTTTAACCTATTAGTAATATAGACTCAAGAGGTCTAAAGAAAGAAATAGACTATTACTAATTAGAATACCTTTTTCAAAGAGCTCTAGAAGAATACCTAGACCCTAAATTAAATATTCTATATTAATAAAGGGAAATTTAATAATATTATTAAATATCTAATAACCTTAATTAATAGTACTACTACTAAAGCTATATTAAAGATTAGAATTATAAACTTTTTATACTCTAGCTATATACCAGAGATAGAATAACTAAAGAAATAGATATAATAAATATAATACAAAGTCTACTAGACAGAATCTAATAAAGACTAGGAATAATTTAGATAGGTTTAGTATTACCTAAATTACAAAAATACTAAAATAGTAAGGAATTTATACCAGAATTATATAGAAAAGGAAATATAAATACTAGAAAGATTCTAGAAACTAGCCTAATAGATAAGACAATAAGAAATCCTATAAATAATATTTATACCTATTCTGTACTATAAAGAATATAAATATAAGATTCTAGAGAAGAAAGCTTATATTTTATATAAAATATTATATTCTATATTTCTGCTGGCAGACCTCTAGAATACTAAAAACTATTATTATCTTTAGTTATTATAGATCTCTCTAATTAAAATCTATAAAATTATTAGAGTAATTAAAAATGCTATATCTATAAAAGTATCTAGTCTAAACAGAATACTAAATCTAATATAAAAGAAAACTCTTTCTATTTTAGACTCCTTTATAATATACCTCTTTAATAAATATCTTTATTATAAATACTGCCTATAATACTTCTATAAGTCTAATATTATTATTCTAAGAAAGATAGAAAAGTCTAACTATATTATTCCTAAAATATATTATTCTATAGCACTATTAAATACCTTAGAAAAGGCTTTAGAAACTATTATTACTACCTAGATTAGCTATCTAATAAAGAAGTATAAGCTTCTTCTATAGAACTATATTAGAAGCTATAGAAAGTATTTTTATAAATATATCTTATATCTTTTGCTTAAAAGAATCTATATAACCTAAAGATTATAAAAGCTAATTGTATCTCTATTTATTCTAGATAAAGAAAGAATATTTAATAATATTAATTATAAGTAAATATTTTATAATCTCTGTAAATACTAGATTATTAGTTTTTTAAGAAACTACAAAATAATTATTATATTACTAAAAGATATTATAGAAGAGTTTAAATTATTAATTAATATTTTCTAGAAATCTTTACTATTTCTAATTCTCTATCTCTTCTTTAATACTAATCTGATTAATAATATCCAAAAGTAGTTTTCTATTACTATAATAATTACAGACTATATTAATAATCTCTATTTTCTAATCTGGAGTAGCTCTGCCATCCAGAATTGCTATATATTTATGCAAGTATATTAACTAGCAGAAAAATAGAAACAGATCTATATTATCTAGTTTTCTTCTAATAAATATAAGCTGATTTACTTTATTCTAAAGTATTCTAAGTTTATCTATTCAACAGAGCCTATTAAAGCTATTATACAGATTTATAGTATTTAAATTAAACTAAAGATAACTATAAAATACCTTAGGATTAGCCTAGATAAATATCTAAATAAATTAGAGTAAATTTATTATATAAATATTAAAGCAGTTAAGCTATAAGTAGCTTTCTCCTTTATTACTAGCTCTACTTAAAGAATAAATACTTTTTAATTCTATTATATATATACTGTAGTTCTTCTATCTTAACTAATCTATACCTATTTAACCTAGTATATTCAGGGTAGGTAAGAGTTCAAAAAGATTAAAAATAAAGTCTATTAAATCCTATATTAAATAACAGAAGCCTTTTATACTACTAATTATATTATACTAAAAGTCTGTCTGTATATGCCTCTGCCAGCAATTACTCTGGCCTAGACTGCAAAGAATACTTGCCTCTGCCTTATAGTATTACTATTCAGAGACATATTATACTAATTATAAAGTATTAAAGCAGTTTCTATACTAGATATATATACAATATCTCTTTAGCAACTTGAATATACTATTATTTAAAGACTAGAGTAACTAGACTCCATTTCCCAAATAAAGCAGATTCTGCCCTTTGCTATACTATTCTAATAGATATCTCCAGATATATAGATTTATAACAATAAGAAAGCTACTATTAAAACTTATAACTAATAAACTAGGCAAATTAGATAACTAATAATTTATACTAATAGTAGTCTCTTTAAAGAAGAAGTAGAAGCTACTATATTCTTTTCCTCTCTAGAAATATAATAGTTATTAGTAGGTTATATAGATATCTATATAGTATATATAATTAAGCTTAAAGAAATTAATACTATATTAAAGTAATTAGCTTAGCTATTTAATAGTTCTACTACTATCTTTACTAATAATCAGATAATTATTCTGATTCTGTAAGATCTAATGGTAGCAACAATATCAGGCCAATATATACTGAAAGAGATAATTAGTCAGATAGATAGTCTAAGGCAGAAATAATAATATATCCAAATCTAATAGTTCCCAGGCTATACAGGAATTCTAGAGAATAAAGCAGCTAATCAGATTGCTAAAAATACTATTCTATTAATAAGCTACTACTACCAGTTATTAAAAGTAAGAGATCTAAGCTAACTAGTATAAAAATAGAAGTAGAAACAAGACTAGAAATAGACTCTCTTTAATATAGATTCTGCAGGTTCTGTAGACCTTTCAGAATCAAAATAATATATAGACTAGCAGATAATATTAGCTAGATCTCTCTAAACTTTAATTACTAACTATTAGTAATAGCTTTAAATACTATATTAAAATAAATAAATCTAGTAATAGATTATAAACCTCTATAAATCTCTATTATAAAAGATTTTTATCTTTTCTAGTAAGAAGCTTTTAGAGTTCTATACAGATCTCTAATAGGTAATAAGCTCTACTGCAATTTAATTCCAGACAGGCAAAGTTATTCTAAAGGAATACCTAGCTTTAATTAATATTATAAAAACCAATTAATACTATTATAATCTAAAGATTTAGAATATAGATTATATTCTTATTAAATGCCTAATATATCAAGATAAATAATATAAAATACTCTGGATAATTCCTCTACAGAAAACTAACTATTATAGAATCTTTAACTAGATAGCTCTCTTAAAGTATATTATATAATTTATTCTTAATATCTATATTCTAGAATAATTCTATTATCTTTCTGTAATCTATAAGATTATCTACTAATTATTTAATTAGCCTGCTTCTAAAACTACCAGGCCTATAAGAGACTACCTGTAAACTGGCTACTCAATATAAAGAGCTTGTATATATATAACCTCTAAGAATTGTTATACTTCAGAAGCTATCCAGAATAACTATAGATCTTTTACTTTTCACTCTCTCTCTAATATACATGCTAGTTATTAGTCTTTACCTTATTTTTTTAATTATTTCCTTTCTAACCAGATTATTATACTATTCTTTCCCAGCTATATATTCCTTGCCTCTGCATATAGTAATAGGCCTGCCTGTATATTAATTGACAACGTAGATATTAGACAGATAGATAAATAGTTAAATTAGAGTTAGCTAGCTAGATAAGATCTAGTAGCTAGTAGATAGTAACAAGAGTAGTAGAAGATAGGCTAGCAGAACTAGCCTACTGCCCAACTATAACCTACTGCTACTCGGCCGATAGAGCTAACAGATGCAGAAATAAATTCTACTACTACTACTACTACTACTATATTAAGTCTAACTATAAGCTTCTTGCTATTGAGAATAAACCTTTAAATCTATATAAAAAGTATTACAGCCTCTATAATTAACCCCTTATATCAGAAAGAGAAGGAACTAGTTAAAAAAGCAAACTGTATTATTACTTAAACCAGAAAACAAATAGTAATACATTATATAGTATTATCAAATAAGATCCTTTCTAATAGTAATATAATCCTTTAAATAGATAGCCTGGAGGATACAAAACAGTTAATATAATATAATAAATAGATAAAGGTATTTGGCAATTATATAGAAATTAAGAAGCAAATATTTTCTATTACTTTATAATAAATTAAGATTAATTAGGTATATTTAATGGCCCTATTAGTATTAAAGGATTAGCTCTATACTAATAATATAGGCTAGCTAAGATTTCTGATTCTATTATTTGGGCTGGCTAGCTTCTAGAATTAAAAAAAATCAAAAAATTAAAAAATTAAGATTAATAAATTTTTATGCTAAATATTAAATTCAATAATAACTATACTATATATATAGTAATAGATTAGAGAGTTATTTTTCTAGATAAGCTATATAGTACTATAATATATTATAAAGATTAACAAATCCAATAGTACTTTAAATATTAGATATATAGATATATTACTAGATATTGCAGGTAGAACCTTTGGTATATCTATTATATTAAAGAATATAATATCTAAATATACAAAAATCTCAAGAATAAGTAAATAATTAAATATACTATCTATAAGAACTCTCTAAGCAAGAAAGAGTAAATAAAACAACTAGAAAAGTTAAAATATTTTATCTTCTTCTAGAACTATCCTGTATAGCAGATAAAAATTATTATTACCTAGAATATCTATATCTATAGGTTTCTCTACTATATACCAGTTGCCTGATCTTGATCAGATAAGCAAATAATATTATTAGTTAATAATAATAAAGATTCTACTCTAGCAGAAGCTAGCCAGAGAACCAGATAATCTAAAAAATAAACTCTAGAATCTGCCTTGCAGAAGAATTAATTAAAAACTAAAGCCTTTGTATCTTGAAACTAAAGCTAGAGCAATACTAATACTAATACTAATACTCTAGTGCTAACAGAATAATCTAATAAAAAGCCCTATAGTAAAGGAGACAAAGTTATAGATATTAATATTATATTTACCTTATAAAAACTAAAATACAAGTCTTATAGCAAAAGCCTTCTAAAAAAGTAAATAAACTTCTAGCTAGATCTACTACTAAATATTCTATTACTAGCAATTCTAGCTGGGATAAATAACTTAAAAAAGAAATAATCTGTATAAATTAATAATAAGTTAGAAGATAAAATTAGTATAGATATAGAGAGCTCTTTTAAGCCTATTTAATTCTTTTAGACCTTCTAAAGCAATTCTAAAGATAAAAGTAAAATTATTAATAAAAATAATATTATTATATAAAGGAATATAATTAAATCTGAATCTTGCAGGCTAACTACTAGAAGTTACAGAAGTAAATTACTATATATCTCTTTAATAAGAAGAAACTGTATAAATATAATTTATTAGTAATTTAGAAGCCCAGTATTAATTACTATAGAGATAAGATAATTATCTATTTGCAGATATTAAAAAAAAAAAATTTATATACTACTAAAGCTAATATTAGTAGATAGAAATACTTCTAGAGTATACCTGTTTGTATTAAAGAAAATTAATCTTAAAAGCTAGTTAATCAAATATTATATTAAGGATTTTAGTATACTTATCTTAAAAATATCTCTAGAATAGATCTATATTTACAATATATATAATTCTAGTCTAGGGATCGAACCAGCTAGTAATTAAGATAGTTAAAACAGTTAAGGTATTCTAAGTATATTATATTAGATATTCAAGAATACTAAAGAGAATAAATATATTATATTAGGAGATTTTAATCTATATTACCTATTCTAATCCTGATTAGAGTATACCTATATTTATCAGAAGGCTAATAAATTCATTAATATAAGAGTTAATTATAGATTAATATAGCTAATTCTATAGAGTATTATTATATATAAAAAACAAAATAAAAATAGGCAGATCCTATAGATTACAATTAACCTTATTTAAGGAAGTTAATTAATAATTAAATATTTTATTTACTACAAGAACTAACCTTAGTAGTTTTATATAATAGATTATATCTCTATATTAATTAAGCTTAATCTATTAATAATATAGGTCCAAGAGATCTGCAGGAAGAAATAAGCTACTATTAATTAAAATATCTTTCTTAAAGAACTCTAGAAGAATATCTAGATTCTAAATTAGACTTCTTATACTAATAGAGAGAAGATTAATAATACTGTTAAATATTTAATAATTCTAATTAATAATACTGCTGCTAAAGCTATATTAGAGATTAAAATTATAAACTACTCTAAGCTAGAATATATCCCAGAAATAGAATAACTAAAGAAATAGGTATAAAGGGCTTAATAATAAACCTGTTAGATATAGTCTAAAGAGAACTAGAAGTAATTCAGATAGGCCTAGTATTATCTGGATTATAAAAATACTAAAATAGCAAGAAATTTATATAGGAATTATATAAAAAAGATATAAATACTAGAGAGATTCTAAAAACTAGCCTAGTAGATAAAATAATAAAAGACTCTATAAATAATATTTATACCTATCTTATACTATAATAGTTGCAAATATAAAATTCTAAAGGAAAAGACTTATATTCTATAAAAGATACTATATCTAATATCTTTATTAATAGATCTTTAAGATATTAAGAACTTCTGCTATTCTTATCTATTATAAACCCTACTAATTACTATTTATAAGATTACTAGAGTAATTAAGAATATTACCCTAATAAAAGCTTCTGGCCTAGATAGGATTCCGAATCTGGTATAGAAATAGACTTTGTCTATATTAGATCTCTTTCTAATATACCTTTTTAATAAATGCCTCTGTTATAAATACTGCCTAGAGTATTTTTACAGGTCTAATATTATTATTTTAAAAAAGGCAGAGAAGCTAAATTATATAGTTTCTAAAATATATTATCTTATAGTATTATTTAGTATTCTAAGAAAAGCTCTAAAAACTATTATTGCTATCTAGATTAGCTATCTAATAGAAAAGTATAAGCTTTTTCTATAGAATTATATAGGGGATTACAAGAAATATTTTTATAAGTATATCCTATACCTCCTGCTTAAAAGGATTTATGCAGTCTAGAGATTAAGGAAATTAATTGCATCTCTGCTTATTCTAGATAAAAAAGAAATATTTAATAATATTAACTATAAGTAAGTACTATATAATCTCTATAAATACTAAATTCTAGCAAAAATAATAGACTAAATTACTAGCTTTTTAAAAGATTATAAGATAATTATTATATTACTAAAAGGTATTATAGAAGAATTTAATCTACTAATTAATATTCTCTAGAGGTTTCTACTATTTTCTATTTTCTATCTTTTTTTTAATATTAATCTAATTAATAATATCTAAAGATAGTTCTCTATCTCTATAATAGTTATAGATTATATTAATAATCTTTATTTTCTAATCTAGAGTAGTTCTATAGTCCAGAACTACTATATATTTATATAGATATATTAATTAGTAAAGAGATA
Source organism: Paecilomyces sp. PK2413 (assembly GCA_023624055.1). Taxonomy (NCBI): domain Eukaryota; kingdom Fungi; phylum Ascomycota; class Eurotiomycetes; order Eurotiales; family Thermoascaceae; genus Paecilomyces; species Paecilomyces sp. PK2413. The sequence continues at coordinate 197,959 of JAMADQ010000023.1, forward strand.
GAAATAAATTTATATTATTTAATTTTCTTCCAATAAATATAAGCTAATTTATTTTATCTTTAAGTATTTAAAATTTATCTATTTAACAGAACTAACTAGAGCTATTATATAGATTAAGGGTATTTAAATTAAATCAAAAATAACTATAAAATACTTTAGGGTTTATCTGGATAAGTATCTAGATAAATCTAAACAGGTCTCTGATATAAATATTAAAGCAGTAAAATTACAAATAGTTCTCTTCTCTATTACTAACTCTACTTAGAGAATAAATACCCTTTAATTCTACTATATATATACTATAGTTCTCCTATCTTAACTAATCTATATCTATTTAATATAATATATATAAGAGGGGCAGGGATTTAAAGAACTCAAAAATAAAACCTACTAAACTCTAAAAAAGATCTAATATTAAACCTTATACTAAATAATAAGAGCCTTTTATACTACAAGCTATACTATACTAGAAGTCTGTTTATATATATTTCTACTAGTAATTATTCTAATCTAGATTATAGAAAATACCTATCTATACCTTATAATATTACTATTTAGAAGTATACTATACTAACTACAGAATATTAAAGTAGTTCTTATATTAGAAATATAAATAATCCTTCTTTAATAACTTAAATATATAGTTTGTATAAAATTAAGACTGGATTCTGTTTTCTAGATAGAGTAGATTCTATCCTTTATTATTGCCTTCTAATAGGTATTCCCAGACATGCAGATCTATAATAGTAAGGAAGCTACCATTAAAACTTACAATCAGAGGCTAGAAGAATAATTAGTAATCTATACTAATAGAAGCCTTTTTAAAGGGAAGATAAGAGCTATTATATTCTCTTTCTCTCTAAAAATATAATAGCTTCTAATAGGCTAAGCTAATATTTATATAGTATATATAGCTAAGCTTAAAAGAATTAATATTATACTAAAATAATTAGTTTAGTTATTTAAAAATTCTATAATTAGAGATTCTATAACTAGAGATTCTACTACTATCTTTACTAATAACCAGATAGTTATCTTAATTTTGCAGGATCTAATAGTAATAGTAGTATTAGATTAGTATATATTAAGAAATATAATTAGTTAGATAGATAGCTTAAGAGAGAGATAATAGTAACTTTAAATCTAGTAGTTACTAGACTATATAGAAATCTCTAAAAATAAAGCAGCTAATTAGACTACTAAAAATATTATTCTATTAGTAAGCTATTATTATTAGATATTAGAAGCCCAGGATTTAAGCTAACTAATATAATAGTATAGATAGAGATAAGATTAGAATTAGGCTTCTTCTAATATTAGTTCTAAAGGCCTTGTAAAATTATAATAATATATAGATTAGTAGATAGTATTAGTTAGACTTTTCTAGACTTTTACTATTAACTACTAGTAATAGTATTAAATACTATATTAATCTAAATAAGTCTAGTAATAGATTGTAAACTTCTATAGATCTTTATTATAGAGAATCTTTTCTTTTCCTAATAAGAGGTTTTTTAAGCCTTATATAGATCTTTAGTAAATAGCAAATTTTATTATAATTTAACTTTAGATAGAGAAAGTTATTCTAGAGAAATATCTAATTTTAATTAGTATTATAAAAACTAATTAATATTATTATAATCTAGAGATTTAAGATATAGACTATATTCTTACTAAATACCTAATATATCAAGATAAGAAATATAAAATACTTTAGATAGTTTCTTTATAGAAGATTAATTATTATAGAATTCTTAATTAAATACCTCTTCTAAAGTATACTATATAGTTTATTCTTAATATCTATATTTTTAGGCAGTTTTGCTGCCTTTTTATAATCTATTAAATTACCTACTAATTAATATATATAATTAGCCTACTTTTAGAATTGCTAGGTCTATAAAAAACTACTTGTAAACTAGCTATTCTATATAAAAAGCTTGAATATATATAGTTTTTAGAGACTATTTATTTGTAATACTATCCAGAACTAATTATAGATCTTCTATCTCTTATTTCTCCTTTATCTGTATACTGGTTGTTAGATTCTATTCTATTCTATCTCTCTATTATTTCTTCTTTAATCTGATTATCTAGTTATTATATTCTATTTTCTAATTATATTAACTCTTGTCTCTATATATAGTAGTGGGATCTACCTATAATTAGATATAAGATAAAGTTAGATAGGTAGATAGGTAGTTAGATTAGAGTTAGCTGGCTAGGTAAGGTTTAGTAGCTAGTAGATAGTAATAGAAATAATAGAAGATAGACCAGTAAAACTAGTCTACTACCTAATTATAACCTACTGCTACTTAGCTAATAGAGCTAACAGATACAGAAATAAATTCTACTACTACTACTACTATTTATACCTATTCTATACTATAAAAGATATTAATATAAAACTCTAAAGTAAAGGCTAAAATCCTTTAAGAAGTCTTATATCTAGAACCTCTACTAGCTAACCTTTAAAATATTGAAAATTATTATTATTTCTAACTATTATAGACTCTACTAATTATAATTTATAAAATTACTAGAGCTATTAAAAATACTATTCTAATAAAAGTCTCTAATCTAGATAGAATTCTAAATCTAGTATAAAAGAAGATTCTACCTATTCTAAACCTCTTTTTAATATATCTTTTTAATAAATACCTCTACTATAGATATTATCCAGAATACTTTTATAGGTCTAATACTATTATTTTAAGAAAGATAGAAAAGCTAAATTATATAGTTCTTAAAGTATATTATTCTATAATACTGTTTAGTACTCTAAGAAAGACTCTAAAAACTATTATTACTATCTAGATTAGTTATCTAATAAAGAAGTATAAGCTTCTTCTATAGAACTATATAGAAGGCTATAAAAAATATTTTTATAAGTATATATTATATTTTCTATTTAAAAAAATCTATACTATCTAGAGATTATAAAAGCTAATTACCTTTCTATTTATTCTAGATAAAAAGGGAATATTTAATAATATTAATTATAAATAATTATTATATAATTTCTGTAAATACTATATTTCTATAGAAATAATAGACTAGATTATAAGCTTTCTAAAGAATTATAAGATAATTATTATACTATTTAAAGGTACTATAGGAGAATATAATTTATAAACTAATATTTCTTAGAGATTTCTACTATTACTAATTCTATATCTCTTCTTTAATACTAATCTAATTAATAATATTTAAAAGCAGTTTTCTATTATTATAATAATTATAGAATATATTAATAATCTCTACTTTCTAATATAAAATAGCTCTATAGTCTAGAACTACTATATTCTTATACAGATATATTAACTAATAAAAAAATAAGAATAGATCTATATTATCTAATTCTCTCTTAGTAAATATAAATTAATATACTTTATTCTAAAGTATCTAAAGTTTACCTGTCTAACAGAGTCTATTAAAACTACTATATAAATTAGAAATATTTAAATTAAGCTAAAGATAACTATAAAATATCTAAAGATTTACCTAGATAAATATCTAGATAGCTCTAAACAGATCTTTAATATAAATATTAAGATAGCTAAGCTGCAAGTAGCTCTTATATCTATTACTAGTTCTATCTAAAGAATAAATATTCTCTAACTCTATTATATATATATATTATAGTTTTCCTATTCCAATTAACTTATACTTGCTCTGTCTAGTATATTTAGAGTAGGTAAGGGTTTAAAGAACTTAAAAATAAAGTCTATTAAACTCTGGAAAAGATTTAATATTAGATTCTATATTAAATAATAGAAGTCTTTTATACTATAAACTATATTATATTAAAGGTCTGCCTGCATATACCTCTACTAATAATTACTCTGGCCCAGGCTATAGAGAATACTTGCCTTTACCTTATAGTATTACTATTTAGAGATATACTATATTAATTATAAAATATTAAAGCAGTCTCTATATTAAAAATATATATAACTTTTCTTTAATAGTTTAAATATATAGTTTTAATAAAACTAGAGCTGAACTCTATCTTTTAGATAAAGTAGATTCTCTCTTTTACTATTATACTCTGGTAGATACTTCTGGATATACAGATCTATAAAAATAAGGAAACTGCTATTAAAGTCTATAACTAATAGATTAGATAGTAACTAGCTATCTATACTAATAGAAGTCTATTTAAAAAAGAGGTTAGAGCTATTATAGTCTCTTCTCTAGAGATATAATAGCTACTAATAGGCTATACAGATATCTATATAGTATATACAGCTAAGCTTAAAAAAATCAATACTATATTAAAGTAATTAGTTTAGCTATCTAAAGGCTCTAAAGATTCTATTACTATCTTTACTAATAATTAGATAGCTATCTTAATTTTATAAGATTTAATAGTAGTAGCAATATTAGATTAGTATATATTAAGAGAGATAGTTAGTTAGATAGATAGTCTAAAGAAGAGATAATAATAGTTTCAAATCCAATAGCTTCTAGATTATATAGAAATTTCAAGAAATAAAGTAGCTAACTAGATTGCTAAAAATATTATTTTACTAGCAAGCTATTATTACTAGATATTAAAAGTTTAGAATCTAAGTTAACTAGTATAAAGATAAAGATAAAAACAAGATTAGAAATAGACTCTCTTTAATATAGATTCTACAGATTCTATAGGTCTTATAAAATTAAAATAATATATAGACTAGCAAATAGTACTAGCTAGACTTTTCTAGATTCTAATTATTAACTGCTAGTAGTAGCTTTAAATATTATATTAATCTAAATAGATCTAATAATAGATTATAAACCTTTATAGATTTCTATTATAAAGGATTTTTACCTTCTTTAATAAGAAGCTTTTAAAGCTTTATACAGATCTCTAATAAATAGCAAGCTCTGCTATAATTTAATTCTAGACAGGAAAAGTTATTTTAAAGAAATACCTAGTTTTAATTAGTATTATAGAAATTAATTAATATTACTATAGTCTAGAAATACAAAATATAGATTATATCTTTACTAAATATCTAATATATTAAAATAAATAATATAAAATATTCTAAATAATCTTTTTATAGGAGACTAATTACTATAGAATTCTAAGCTAGGTATTTCTCCTAAAGTATACTATACAGTTTATTCTTAATATCTATATTTTTAGATAGTTCTGCTATCTTTCTATAATCTACTAGATTACCTACTAATTATTAGATTAGTTTTTTTATTAATTCCTTAATTAGCCTACTTCTAGAATTATTAGGCCTATAAGAGACTACTTATAAACTAGCTATCTTTACAAAAAGCTTATATATATAGTCTCTAGAGATTATTTATTTATAAAGCTATCTAAAACTAACTATAGGTCTTTTATTTCTTACTCTTCTCTTATATATATACTAACTATATAATCTTCTCTAATCTTTTTATTATTTCCTAGTTAGACTGCCAAATTATTATTCTATAATTATATAACCCCTGCCTCTATATATAATAGTAGAATCTGCCTATAATTAGATATAAAATAAAGTTAAATAGATAAATAGATAGTTAGATTAAAGTTAGCTAGCTAGGTAAGGTCTAATAGCTAGCAAACAGTAATAGAAGTAGTAAAAGATAGGCTGGCAGAACCAGCCTACTGCTTAACTACAACCTACTGCTACTTAGCTAATAGAGCTAACAGATGCAGAAATAAATTCTACTACTACTACTACTACTACTACTACTACTACTACTACTACTAAAAAATACTATATTAGCTAAATAAGTATAGTACATTAAGAGATAGCAGTATAAATAGAGAATAGTAAACTAGACTAGATAATAATACTTAAAATACATTAGTAATATATACTTCTAGTTTAAATAGTTAGAAATAAAAGAAGTTAAGATACTTTTAACTTAACTCAAAAAATTATAAATATATTAATTCTAGGCTTATTATTACAATAAGCAGGCAGATATATTATAAAAATATTTTCCTTTTTATTAAATATATATATAATCTAATATCTATTAAAGGGAAGGAAAATATATATTTCTGTATTTATATATTATTCAAAGAATAGGTACTACAATAATATAGTATAGAACTCTTAGATTTTAAAAGAGAAAGCCTCAGAAAATAATAAGTAAAAGAGGCCTAGATTCTTCTTTTATTTAAATAGTTTAAGATAAATATTATAGTAGCAATAAGCAAGCTTAAGTAACTTAAATATATCTAAACTAAGATAAGGAATAATATTACTTCTTAAACCTTTATATAGATAGTTATATACCTATATAAGATTACAGGCCTAAATACTATTTATAATTAACTATTATTAGTATAAAATAAATTTCTACTAAATTTATATAAAAATATTATCTTTCTGTAACAGAATATAATATTAATATAATTTATAAAATTAGATTAATTAGAAGAATTATTATAATAGTTAGTAGAGCTACTAGCTATATTAGTCTTATTAGCTAATTTATAGAAATCTAGCTTATAGTAATTAGTTATATAGTAACTACTAGCAAAATTATTATAGTACTTTTAGATAATCTATAATTCTACTATAGTAATAAATCTCTAAACAAAGACTAGCTAATATTATATAGAAACTAATAAGATAATTTAATCAAGAGTATTAATAGATAAGAATAAGATAGTTACTTTTTAATAGTACTATATTAGTCTTTTTTATAATAGCTATTTTAATCTATAAACTAGAATATACAGCTTTAATATATATATAATACTTATATTAAGGAATTAAGAAATAAGTCTTTTAAATAGTATTTCAAATAGTATTCTAAAGCTATATAGAATAACTATTATAAGGAATTTTATTATAGAATATACTATATACAATATAGAAAAAATAAATATAAGGCTAAATATTCAATTAAAGAGATATTAGAATATATTAAGAAAAGATTTAATAAGGCTAATTACTTTTACAATAGTACTAAATACTTTATATATTATATATAGGCAGAGCCTTAAAGATAAGAGTATTATATCTACTTATACTCTTTTATATTAGGCAATAATCTCTATTATTATTTTAGAATAATATAGTATTAAGTATACTATAATAGATAAAAGTTTATTCTAGATAGATTAATAAATTATTCTAATAAATATCTATTTTAAATAGTTTTCTAGATAGCTCTCTAAAATAATAATATAAGCTCTATAAATATTTCTATAAGTTATCTTAATAGAATAATAAGCTAATACTATTAAGCAATAAGCCTTAATTATTTTAGAATAATACTCTATAATAGAGTAAGGTATAATTAGTATAGAATAGACTATCTAATAGAATACTAATTATAAGACTATAGTAACTACTTCTAATAAGAATATAATAATTATAATAGCTGCTAAAACAGGTAATAGTAGCCTTTTAACAGATAGTTTAAATTTTAAAATATATAAATTACCTTAAGTTATCTAGTTAATTATTATTAGTAATTTCTATATAAAAGCTAGCTACTCCTTTTAGAAATAGTACTATACTAGAGTAAATACCTATATTATAGAATTAGAATTAAGTATAATCTGCTTAGATAGTAAATACTCTATAATAGTTATTAATAGATAGTTTTTATAAAAATATATATTTTATATTTTACTATAAGATATAATAAAGATTATAATATAGAATATTAGAGATATTATATTTATATTAATATAGTTTAAGATAATCTAGTAGTCTAACTACAAATACTAAATATCTTAAGAAATAATAATTTATAGTAATAAAGCAGGCCTGCAAGTATATCTATAAGCTATAATTAAAGACTATAATATCTAGTAGAATAAGAGATTTACTAATATCTCTAAATTATAGTAGATAAAAATTCCCCTTAAAAAGAATTAGAAATTATAATTTTTATAATAATATAAAATATATCTATTAGATCTTGCAGATAAAAAAATTATTAATAAAACTTTTAATAAATTATATAAAAAAGAATATATAGATTAGACTAATAGCTATATATCTAGCAAGTATTCTATATTTATTATCTGGAAAATTATAGAAAAGAACAGATAGTAAATTTATAAAAATTATATAGTTATTAATATATATTTTCTTAATTAAGAGATAGAACTAGATATCTATTTAACCTTACTATAAGAGGATATTTTAATAATAATTAAAGATTGCCTATTTATTTCTATCTTTAATACTATCTTATTCTTTTATTAATAATATATATTCTTTAAATATAGACTGTATCTAACTATAATTAATTAAAGAAAATAAAAAATCTTTAATATTACTATTATAGAATTTTACAATATATTAGTTTATATATAGAGGATTATAGATTTTTATCTTTGGAAATTCTATAGTTTTATCTGTATATATATTAATAATTTAATAGTATTATTATATATCTTAAGAATATAAAGAATATTTATATATTCTCTTTTTAATACTATAAGAACTTAATATTATATTTAATTTTAAGATATTATTTATTAGTTTTCCTTTAGTTATACTGCTAGAATAATAAATAGATATCTTTAATATAGCTTTCTTAAATAAGAAGACTAAAGTAATTATTAATCTATTATTTCTAACTATTCTAAAGAACTTAAAATACTTTCTTATTTTTATAAAATAGTTTTAATAGTATATCTCTAGTTATACTATTATTATAGAATCTCTATAAGATTAGAAAATACTACTTCTTAAATTAAATCTAATAAAGAGAAAGATATGCAAAAAGTTTATATTAATTATAAAATTATATAAACTATTAGAATATAAACTCTCTATATTCTAGATAATTAAGTAATATTTTCGAGATTTCTTCTTTTTAATATACTTTTTAAATAATAGACTACTATATATTAATCTTAATATAGTAGAAAGATTAAATACTAATTTTTAATATAGACTTATTACTATAGTATATTACCTCTATAATAATATAAAAAAGAATAGATAATATCTTTCTATAAGTAGTCTACTAGCAAAAACTATAATAAATAGACTATATATTTAACTAGTTATATTCTTATTAAGGTAGTTAAATACTGCAGAGATATATTATTAATTAACAAAATTAAAAATTATATATCTTATATAGATTCTTAGAAAGATTTAATATTTAATTAAAGTATCTAAAATAGCAATAATAGTATTTATAGATTATAATATAATACTAGCTATAATAAGGCAAATATTACTAAAATTAAATACTACTAAATATATTAATCTATAATTAGTTCTAGCTAATTAATATATCTAGTAGTTTAATCTATATATTTAATATAAATCTGGAAAGTTAAATATAGTCTCTAATATATTATTATATCTATTCTCTATTATTAAAGAACTATATATACTATTATTTAAAAATATTAATAATCTAAATATCTTCTATAATAATATAATAATAAGAGATTATAATAGCTATATATTTCCTTCTAATATAAAGAATAAGCCTATTATAATAGGCCTAAATTTAAGAATAAATTATCTAGATAACAAGACAAATACTATATATAGAGACTAAACTATTCTTAATTCTAGAATAATAATAATTACTAGCTATAGGCTAATAGTCTATTAGATAGACTCTAGAAATAAATTTGCTAGCTAGTATAATAGATATATTAGAAATTCTATCTATAATAGACTTGTTTTTGAAAACCTAAGCTAAACCTAAATAATCTAGGTTCGACCCACTTTGGGCCTAATAGGTTTTAGCCTACTTTTATTTTCTAAAATCTTTAAATCTTCAAAATGAAATAACTTTACTAAATTAAAGGATATTTTAATTCTAATTGAAATAATATAAATCTAAAAGCCTAATTTACTATAATATTAAATAAAAAAATTAAAAAATTAAATATTAAATAAGTTATATAAAAAAGTAGATTTTCCCTACTTTTCTTAGGCTGGGTCGGGTTCAGGGTTTGAGCCTACCCAACCCGGGTTTTTCACAAGTCTAATCTATAATATCTAATAATATATCTATATATTTAATACTTAAAATACTATTAGACCTGCTAATCCTTATAATATATTATAATACTATATAGTTTATCTAGAAAGATAACTTCCTAGTCTATTATAATATATATAGTATAGTTATTATTAAATTTAATATTTAATATAGAGATTCTCTAGTCTTAATTCTTTAATTTTTTAACTTTTTTTAGTTCTAAAAGCTAGCTAGCCTATATAATAGTATTAGAGACCTTAGCTAGCTAGTCTGTATTATTTATACAGAGCTGTTTTTTAATATAGAAGGGGCTAATAAATATATTTAGTTAATTTTAATCTAATATATAATAATAAAAAATATTTATTTTTTAATTTCTGTATAGTTACTAAATACCTTTATCTATATATTATATTATATTAATTATTCTATATCCTCTAAGCTATCTATTTAAAGGATTATATTATTATTAGAAAGAACTCTATCTAATAATATAATTTAATATATTACTATCTATTTCTTAGTCTAAGTAATAGTATAGTTTATCTTTTTAATAAACTTCTTCTTTTTCTAATATAGAAGATTAACTACAGAAACTATAATATTTTTTATATAGATCTAGAGGTTTATTCTTAATAGTAAGAGACTTATAGCTAGGCTTAATATACTAGACAGTCTATTACTATCTATAGAGAATAAAATATTAAATATCTAATTATTTTATTCTATTATAAAGAATTTAAATAATAATATTATATAATTTTGCAAAGCTATATTATAATATAATGCTAACTTCTAAATAGTAATAATAGTAGTAATTATATAATTAGTCTATATAGTAAGAATATTAAGCTACTTAAAGATCTAGTCCTTATAGGCTAGGTAATAATTTAGTTATTTCTTAATATTATAAATCTCCTGTTTAATAGTATTTAGTATAGGTTTGTTTTTAATATATTGTATAAATTAGTAAACTATATTAGCTAGCTCTATAAATAGATCTAGAGAAGAAAGAGATTTCTTCTTTTTAGTAATATCTTTAAGCTTTATAATCTATTTAAATAGTTTCTGTACTTAGACTTGTAGTTTAGATTTATTACTAATATTTAAATTAAGCTATAGCTATAATAGTAGTTATACTAATCTCTTTAGCTTTATATCTATTATAATAAGTATATATAAAGAAATATTAATTAAATAAGAAACTTTACTAGAATAAGGTTTAAATACCTGTAAAGCTTAATTGCTATATAGAGAAAGTTTACTAATTCTACAAAGTTTTTAGTTATATATATATATAAGTTGTTTAGAAATTAGAATATATTCTAGCTTATATATAGTATAAGTTAAATATTAACTATATATATATATATATAATCTATTTAGAATTAAGTTATCTTTTTTACCTTATACTACAACTTAGAATACTCCTTAAATTATATAAAATATAAGTATTAACTTATATATATATAACTTGTATAAGGTTACTATATTAGAATTTAGATATATTTTAGTTTATATATAGTATAAATTAAATATTAGTTATATATATATATAATCTATTTAAAACTAAGTTATTTTCTTTTTATTTTATACTAGAATTTAAGATATTCTTTAAATTATAAAAAAAACTCTATAGAATTGGCAAACTTCTCTCTATATAGTAATTAAGCTTTGCAAGTATTTAAATCTTATTCTGCTAAAGTTTCTTATTTAATTAATATCTTTTTTAACTTTATATTCTCTTATTTATAGTTGCAGCAATAAATATAAAGCTAAAAAAATTAATATAACTACTATTATAGCTATAGCTTGATTTAAATATTAATAATAAATCTCTTAAACTATAAGTCTAAGTATAGAAACTATTTAAATAAATTATAAAATTTAAAGATATTACTAGAGAGAAGAAATTCTCTTTTTTCTTAAATCTGTTTGTAGAACTAGCTAATATAATCTGCTAGTTTATATAATATATCAAGAATAAGCCTATACTAAATACTATTAAACAGAAGATCTATAATATTAAAAAATAGCTAAATTATTAACTAGCCTACAAGAACTAGATCTTTAAATAACTTAATACCTTTATTATATAGACTAATTATATAGCTCCTGCTATCTCTCTTTAGAAATTATTATATTATAATATAGCTTTATATAGTTATATAATCTTGTCTAAATTCTTTGTAATAGAATAAAATAATTAGGTATCTAGTATTCTATTTCTAGTAGAAAATAATAGGCTATCTAATATATTAAATCTAATTATAAGTATTAGATACTTTAGCTAAGTATCTATATTAGCCTCTCTAGCTACTAGAGATTATATAACTCTATATAGCTTTTAGACTAATTAGGCCTCTAGCTAGAAGAATTAAGCCTTTTACTATTTTCTTTAGATTATATTACTCTCTGCTTTACTTTAAGCTAGACTTCTAAATACCTGTTATATTATTAATTTAACTATTTTATCAAATTTTATAAGTTTAAAATACTCTTAAAATACTATTAAAATTATTCTTTCTACTCTATATTAGTATTAATTATAAAGAGAATATTTTACCTTTTATATTTACCTATACAGACTATAATCTAGAATAACTCTTCTATTATAATATAGAAGATTCTATATATAATAATTAGAAACTATATATTACTAAGAAAAATAATAATATATTTCTCTATAATATTAAATACCTTCTAAGATAAGAAGAGAGTAAGCTACTCTAGAAAACTTTCTAATTATTCTAAAGACTATAATAAAATCTTATTTCTAAAGATATCTTCTATCCTATATTTAAAGATAAGGAATTCCAGAATTTACTTAAGTATTAGCTATAGAAAGAAGTTAGATAAGTATTTAAATAACTAGAAGAAACTATAGAGTCTTTAAATATTATAAAAACTTCTATTTTCTAGATTAGGCTAGTAGTAATAGTCTATTAGTCTAATAATTTTAAATTAATTTAAATATATCTCTATCTATTATAAATAAAATAGGAATTATATTTATAATATAAAGAATTAGATAAGAATTATTTTATTATAAAGATTTTTAATACTATAATTATTTTATAGAAAATCTCTAGTTCTTTGCTGAATTTTTTAATAAATATAAATATTAAAGCAGATTTATTATAAAAGAAGATTAATAATATATTTAAATATTTTAATATTTCTATTCTATAGTTTAATAGCAATAACTATTATATATAGAATTAGAAAATTAATATTACTATTAGTAATATTAATCTTGGAAATATTAATATATTATACTAATAGATATCTTTAGAGAAGAAATATTAGAAATAAAATACTATTTAGAAGATTATAAGAAATTAAATAATAATTTTACTAGACTAAGAAATTATAGAATTAATTTTCTTATAAAATTTATTTACTATAGTAGATATCTAGTATATTTTAGATATATAATTTAGTATTATTAAATTAATATAGTAATTTAAGCTATACTAAGAATTTATAGAATTAGTTAATATTAATATATTAATAAATTCTACTATAGTTTATACTAAAGAAGAATAAATCTATTCTAAATTCTATAATATAAGAATTATATTTAATAATATCTTCTATAACTGGTTTCTTAGCTATATTATTAAATATAAGTCTAGTTAGATAAGTAAATGCTTTAAGGAATTCTATACTACTAGTACTACTAATAATCTTATAATACAGAATTTAGATATTAAAGAGGTACTAAAGAATCTTATATAATATAAGAAAGATATTGCTAGTATATAAATATTATAAAAAAGCAGTAATTTAGCTCTAAAATTAAATATTCTTCTATCTAAGCTAAATAGCTTAAAATCGAAAGAATTAATTATTATATACTAGCTATACTATCTCTGCTATAAGAGATATTATAAAGATACTAATTGCTAGAATATATATTCTAAACTATATTCTTTATAGGCTTAAGGCTATACTAGAACTAATCAGATAATAATAATATCTTCTAATCCTTCTAATTCTCTAAACCTCTCTAGAGTCTTAGCCTATTAGCTTAATAGGTCTAGTAGATTAACTAGCTAGTTTTACTTCCCTGGACTTTGGCTCCAAAATACTCTAAAAAAGGAAATACTCGAATTAAAAGTATTAAGTAGATAAGTTACTAGACTATTTAAGCTAACAGTCTAAGACTCTATAGTTTATAAAATAGATAATATCTCTACTTTAAATAATACTGTAATTGTTAGCCTATAGACTAAAGGCAATTAGATATTAGATACTAAATTAGATATTTACCTAATTATTTAAAGAGAAGCTTTTCTATTATTTAAGCTAGCAGTAAATACTATAGAATTCTTTAAAGAAATATAAAGAGAATATTTATTATCTAAAGGAATTAGTACTATATTTATTTAATTTAATAATATTTCTCTTTTACTATATAATATCTATTATACTTTTAAAGCAAATAATAATATACTATCTTTTAGACTACTAAAAGACTAAGAATTCTATATCTAGATTAATTTAGATAATAATTATTTTACTATAAAGATTCTAGATAGAAGCTAGTTTTACAGAACTTTAATATCTAGAGAATATTAATATTTAATTTGTTTAATATTATCTCTTTTATAGATTTACTTTATATTTGCTATTACTACTAAAAGCTACAAGAATAAAGAATTAATTATAACTAATATAGAGACTTCTAGTATTCTAATTTAGTATAGTATTGCCTATACTATAATAGAGTAGTATTAAATATTCTATTATATTAATTAAGAAGATCTATTATATCTAATATATAATCTAAATTTAGATATTCTTATAGAAGAATTAAAAGACCTTCTATTTTATAATATCTGTAAGCAAGCTAATATAATTAAAAAAATCTTATAGAAACTAATATCTAGAATAATAGCTTTAGTTAAAAGACTCTATATTAATATAATTAGTAGTAGTAATATACTGCAATATAAGATAAATAAAGATTTACTCTTCTATATAAATATAAGATATACTCTACTAATTATAAATAATACTATTTACTTTAGATAAGTCTATTCTATATTAGATTAAGCTTATATATTAGAGCCTTTATATAATCTAATAAATAGTTTATACTAATAGAGATTCTTTATTACTTTTATTTAATTTAATAATAAGCTCTATATAAAAGCTATAATAGACTACTTTTTATAATATAGAATCTTCTCTAAATCTACTGTAGCTTATACCTTCTGGCAGAATAGAATTAGTAAGTAATCTGTAAGAATAATAATAGAATAAGCTTAAGCTATAATAATTAACTCTAGCCTAGACTACTTGCTTTAAATATATATAGTTTAATATAATATATTTATTACTAATTAGATTCTAATTTTAGTTTTATTATTTAATAATTAAATTCTAAATACTACTATATTTAATTATAATATATAATCTGTACTATAGTATATTCTCTTACAGGTTTAGATAAACTATTCTACTACAGTATTATATTTAAATTAGTTTAGAATACCTAGATTCTATTTATTAGCTAGTTCTAAAGCTTCTTTAAGGAAATTAGCTCTAAAGAAAATAGCTACAATCTTTCTAAATATAAGTAATAAAAGCAATATTTTGCTATAGAATCTTACTATTAGAATAATAATATAGATACTATATTATATTATAGATAATATTACTCTACCTAAAATAAATAAAAATTAATCTTTTAAGCCTAAGCTAGCTATCTTAACTATAAAATTAAATTTAACTATACTGGAAAATATAGAGTTATATAACTCTAAAAATAATTCTGAAATAATAGTTCTATCTAATAAGAATAGATTCTAATAATATTCTACTAATTAAATAAAGGTCTATTTAATCTCTTTTAAAGAGAAATTAACTACTTTCTAATTATTTAAAGTAACTATAATATATCTAAAAGCTTTCTAGTAGTAGAAAGCTATATAAAAGGAAATTAATCTACTAGTTTAGTAAAAATACTAATATTTTATCTATAGAAATAAACTATTCTTTAGAACTAAACTAATCTCTAGATAATAGATATATAAAAAGAAAAAAGATTTAAATAATTTAATTATCTATAAAGCCTATTAAATAATCTATAGTAATATTCTAAATAAGATTATATTTAATATAGTTATCTATACTCTAATTATATCTGCTATAATAATTAATATATTATTAGTCTATATTACTTACTATAAATAAGCTATTATATAGGTTAATACTATTTAAGCTTTTCTAAATAGAAAATTAAAATATAATATTTATATATTTTAGCCTATTAGATTCTAGAAAGATAAAAAGAGTATTTTAGTTTATAAGCTTAACTAAGCTTTTTACAGATTAATTCTATTAGCAAAGATATAGTATAATATTCTAGAGAAATACTTTCTATTTATAGAATTTTAGACCTTTCTATATAATCTATATCTTTGGATTTCAACTATTATAGAGAATATATATATTACTATCTATATTAATAATTTTTTAATTATTGCTTTCTAGATCTTTATAGTATAGACTATTCTAAATAAGATTTCTGAATAATTTAAAATAAAAAGCCTAGGCCCAGTTAAATACTATTTAGGTATAGAAATTAATTAAACTAATAATAGAATTAAGTTAACTTAAACTAGCTATATCTGTAAATTTATCTAATTCTTTAGATAAAAGAACTTTAGCTATATTAATATTCTATTAGATTCTAAACTATAGATTAATAATAAGTCTATTTCTAAAGTTAATATTACTAAATATTAATATAGTATTAGCTACTACTAGTAGCTTATTACAAAAACTTGTTTAAATCTAGTAAAGGTAATAAGTTTATTAGTAGAAAAAAATTTCTATCTAATATCTAAATACTATATAGTATTAAAGTATATTATATATTATTTAGTCTATATAACTAACTACAGAATTATCTATTATAAAAATAATAATAATATAAATCTTCTATAGGTATACTATAATTCTAATTATACTAGTAATTTTTAAAAGTAATATTTAATATTAGAGTTTATTTTTATACTTACTAGTAAATCTATTTTATAGAAATCTTATAATTAGATATATATATCTATTAGTTTTAATAAAGTTAAATATATTACTATTTCTAAAGCTACTAGAAAGATATAATAGATTAGAAAATTAATAATTAATATAAATATTACTTTCTAATAAGAACTAATTACTCTATATATTAATAATAATAGAGCTAGAGATCTAATTCTAGCTCTCTCTAGTACTAAATATTCTAAGTATATTAATATACAATTCTATTATAGCTATAATATACTATTCTAAGGGATAATTAATCTAAAATATATTAATTTAGCTAATAATATAGCTAATAGCTTTACTAAAGAATTTCTAACCCTAAACTTTAGAGTCTAGATTAAATAGCTTAGATTAACTGCAATAATTCTATAATACTAAATTACTTATCTTTTACTACTATATTATATTCTATTATATTTGTTTTATTTGTATTTAATTTATTAGCTAGTTCTATATATTCTCTAGTACTTAAAGTAAGAGAAGGTATTAGATACTCTAGCTAGATACCTGTATTAGTCTCTCTAGCTACTAGAGATTATATAACTCTATATAGCTTTTAGGCTAATTAGGCTTCTAGCTAGAAGAATTAAGCCTTTTACTACTTTCTTTAATAAGCTCTTTATTATTATTAAAAATAAATCTATAGATTTATATAAAAAGTATTATAATCTCTATAATTAACTTCTTATATTAGAAAGAAAAGAAACTTATAGACTAGATAAATTATACTATTACTTAAACCAGGAAATAAATAGTAATATACTGTATAGTATTATTAGATAGAATCCTTTCGAATACAGAATAGTTAATATAGTATAATATATAGATAAAAGTATTTAATAACTATATAGAGATTAAAAAATAAATATTTCCTATTATAATATATTAAATTAAAATTAATTAGATATATTTAATAGCTCTATTAGTATTAAAAGACTAGCTCTATATTAATAATATAGGCTAGCTAACTAAGATCTCTAGCTCTATTACTTAGGCTAGCTAGCTAGTAGCTTCTAGAACTAAAAAAGATTAAAAACTAAAAAATTAAGATTAATAAATTTCTATTTTAAATATTAAATTTAATAATAATTATACTATATATATAGTAGTAGACTAGAGAATTATCTTTTTAGATAAGCTATATAATACTATAGTATATTATAAGAATTAGCAAGTTTAGCAGTATTTTAAATATTAAATATATAAATATATTACTAGATATTACAGATAGAATCTCTAATATATATACTATACCAGAGAATATAATATCTAAATATATAAGAATTCTAAGAATAAACAAATAACTAAATATACTATCTATAAGAATTTTCTAAATAAGAAAAAACAAGCAAAATAGCTAGAGAAGTTAAAGTATTTTATTTTTTTTAAGAACTATTCTCTATAATAGATAAAGGTTACTATTATCTAAGATATTTATATCTATAAATCTCTCTATTATATACTAGTTGCCTAATCTTAATTAAAGAAGCAAATAATATTATTAGTTAATAATAATAAGGATTTTATACTAGCAGAGACTAGCTAGAAAACTAAATAATCTAGTAGCTATATTCTAATATCTTTGCAAAAGAATTAATTAAAATCTAGAATTTCTATACTTTAAAACTAGAGTTAAAGTAATATTAATATTAATATTAGTATTCTAGTACTAACAGAATAATCTAATAAAAAATCCTATAATAAAAAGAGTAAATTTATAAATACTAATATTATATTTATTTTATAGAAGCTAAAAAGAAAGTTATATAATAAGAGTTTCTTAAAGAAGCAGATAAACTTCTAGCTAGATTTATTATCTAATATTCTATTACTAATAATTCTAGCCAGAATAATATAATTTCTAGCTAATCTAGCTATCTAATTAATCTAGCTACTCTAGATAAATTATTATATAAATTTATACCTAAAATAATAGTCTAATTTAATAATATTTAATTGCTATATTAATTAGAATATCTAACTCTTATATAATTCTTAGTATTATAATTTAAATATATTAATAGTATCTATTAGTATAATTATATAGTTAAATTATCTAATCTTTTTATTCTATTAGTAGAGTTTTTATTTGCTTTATTATTTTTCTGTATAAAAGCCTATTCTTCTTTAATAGATAATTCTAGTATAATATTTAATTAATATTTAGATTACTTCTTTTTCTTCTAGAGTTCTTTAGTAGTTATATATAGATACTAAATCTCCTGTATTATAATAATTCTCTTGCTAATTATATATTTATATTAATTAAGGAATTAATCTAGAATATCTTAATTAAAAGATAGAGAATTCTGTATTTATTTTCTAAAGTAGCTTTAAAAGATAGCCTTATATTTATTTATATTCTTTTAATTCTGTAGTGTTTTAGATAAAAAAATAATAGAAATGATTAACTAACTCTCTAATAATATAGATACATTTAATTAAATAGTAAATTATAAATATATCTCTTCTAGATTAAATAGAATAATATTAGTAGTTCTAAATCTGCTTTTAATAATATCTGAAATTCTAAAGTAAAGGTCTCTATATAAGCTTTAGAATAGATACTTAGAAAATTAAGCTTATTAATATAATTATATTCTTGCTATTACTTATTCTAAACTATATAATTATATATTTCTTTTAAAGGCTTAAAGTAGCTAATATTAAGAGATTAATAATAAGTTAATAAATATAGTTGTAATGCTCTAGCTGACAAAAGAATATTATTGAGTTCTAATATATAGGCAGCTTTAGACAAAAACTTTAAGCTAAGGAAGGAAGAAGAAAAATCTATCTATGGCCAAGCTCTCTGGTATTTATATATATAAAAGTTTTTTTTATTCTCTACTACTTCCCTTTCAGAGAATAGAGAATAATATAGTTTTAGCAGAATTAAGGATATTAGATAATTTTATTATATTATTCTCTTTTTTAGATTGGTTTATTCTTAAATCAATAATAGTATTATTATCTTTTCTTTTTTTAGAATCCTTATCCTTCTTCTAGTAGTTAATCCAATATTTAAGGTTTTATAAAGGTTCAGATTTATTAAAAAACTTATTATAAAATTCTTTTAACTTTACAGGCAAGTTTTAAAAGTTTAAAACAGAATACTATATTAAATCTTTATTATATCTTCTCTAGGCAATATAATATTATAGGTATTTATAGTATTATTAAATTATTATAATTTTATTAATCTTCTATTCTAATTTACTATTAATTTCTTTTGGCAGGGGTTTG
Organism: Paecilomyces sp. PK2413; assembly: GCA_023624055.1. NCBI lineage: Eukaryota > Fungi > Ascomycota > Eurotiomycetes > Eurotiales > Thermoascaceae > Paecilomyces > Paecilomyces sp. PK2413. The sequence continues at coordinate 218,200 of JAMADQ010000023.1, forward strand.
TTATTTAATTAATATGGAATTGGATTAATAGGGGCCTTTCAGAGTCTATCTGATGGAAATATCAGGCAAATCTTTATAATATCTAAAAGTTTAAGCTTCTAAGTATTTTCTACCTATTAGAGAATTTTAAATAGTTCTTTTATTTAATTACTAAGTTTCCTTAATAAATATTTTAATATCTAATTTATTAGCTTTACAAAAATCCAGTTATTAATTTTAAAATTAATTTTTTAATAGTATTTATTAACCTACTTTTTCTATTTATCTTAGACTTATTATATTAAGAATTAGATATTTTTTTAAATATCTTTTAATTACTGTATCTATTATTAAGTATTCTTATAATTTATTTATTCTGATATAGTTAGATTCTGGCAAAAAGATTTCCAATCAAATAATATCTAGAATTTATATCTACTTTTAACTACAAAAAGAAAGAGTCTAATAGATTCTTATATTAAGATTACTATAGCAAAATCTATTATAAATAGAAATTTTGATTAATTATCTTAATAATAATTTATATAAGATTAGAGTTTCTATACTATATATTGGTTTTATATTTTGGTCTATCTATCTATTTAGAAATAGATAGCTGAAAATAGCTTTAATTATATATTTAAGACTGAACAGAATTTATTCTAAAAATTAAAAATAAACTAGAAATTTTAATTAAAAATAATAATATCTAAAAATCCTTTATAATAGTAAATATATTTTAAAAAGATTCTTATTATAATCTTTGCTATAGTAGTATTATAATAAGGAATAAAAATAGAATATTTATTAAAATAGTTTATAATTACAAATATTATATTATATCTATACTTGTTTTTTGAAAAAGATTGGAAATCTATTATAATATACTACCAGGGTTACTTTAGAATAGGTAAAGATTATAATAATTCTAAAGAAAGATTTTTAAAAATTTTGGTTTAATAATATATCTGGTAGTTTAAGATATATTATTTAATAAAACTCTATATTTAAAGCTAATAATAATAGAACTTTAAAAAGATTAGAATCTTTTTTCTTCTGGAATAAGTAGTAGAAGCCTGGTAATAAGCTTTATTAAAAAATTAAATATATAGATTATTTATATTAAATACTATTAACTGTTTATAATAAAATAATAATTCATATTTTATTTTTTAAGAGGATTCTTTTTTATTAACTTTTTTTTGGAGAGAGCTTAGCTCCGGATTTTTATAGTTTTCTTTAAGGATTTAGTCTACTAGCTGGAGTTCTTTGGTAAAAATTAGAAATAATATAACTTTTTTTTTTATCAGCTCTTATTAAATCTGTTTATTTAATATTTCTAAACTTAATAAATATTAAATCTGGTGCTTCTATATTTATTAGTATTATTAAGAGACTTTATTCTTTTTATAGAATAATATATCTGCTAAAATATTCAGTTTTCTAGATTAGTATTGGATTAAAAACTAATAATAAAAAAGAAACTTTACCTAATTAACTTACTAAAAGTTAAGAACCTTTATAATTATAAAATATTTTAAGGATTAGTAATTAATTAAAATATTAAAGGGCTTATCTATCTATAGATTAATAAATTCTATTTACTATTTTTTCAGGGCTTAAATAATAGCCAGCAGCTTCTTATTATAGATTAGATAATTATATTTAGTAGGTATTATAATCTTTAAAAAATATATAACTAGATATTATAGGTTCTATTCAGTATCCTGTTAAGCAAGTATAGTAGCTATTACTCTATTAAAGGTATCAGTTTCTATATAAATTACTTTTACTAGATTATAATAGTATAATATTAATATAAATTATAAATATTACTTTAGGATTTTAAAGATTTCCTTATAGGTCTAATTAAAATTAAAAGGCTAATTTTCCTTGGTAAGATTAATTAATAGATAGGTAATCCAGCTATATTCTTTAATAAATTTTTAATAAAAATTATAGAATCCCAAGAAGGAGTATACTATATAAATAGTTTTGGGCTTTTTCTAGTTATAAATAATAGTAATCTTTTATAGATTAATTTATATATTTTTAATTTTTATAATAAATCCTAAATACTTGGTCTAAGTAATATAGAATTTATATTTTTTAATATTTGTCTGGAGTTTTGCTTTTTGAAGTCTGGAGAGAATCTCTTTAACTTATAACTTATATTTCTATTTATTATTGGAGTAAATAAATATATTATTTAAATAAATATTGATATAATTATCTAATAGATTAAAGAAGAGATTATTTATATATTATTAGAATATAATAAGTCTATTAATAAGTCTAAATAGAAAAATATAATATTTATATATTCTATATTAGATTTTAAAAATAGTTAAAACTTCAGAGTTAAAATATATCCAGATCTGGTAGAAAGCTTATTATATATTTAATTTTATAAAGATCTTGGCTTATCCTATCTGGGCAAGGATTTTGTTAATTAAGAAAAAAGAATATTAATTTTTTTTAATAATAGAATTTAGTTTCTTATAATTAATATAAAAATAAAGTCTTCTATCTACCTTTTTTATAAATAAGATAGGTAAGATAAAGGATTTCTGGTTAGTCTTAATAAAATCTTTTTTAAGGTTATTTATTAGGTATACTTTTAGAGCCTATAATTCTTTCAGAAATTATTTATAAAAAAGTTAGTATTTAAAAAAAACTTTTTCTTTAAGTTGGATTTTGTAATTATAAAATTAATAAAATAATAATTTATTTAAAGCTTTTTTAGAAAAGATATTAGTATATTCTTAATAAATAGAAGGAAATTATTTTTGGATTAATTTTAATAGTTCTGGTTTTTTAATTTTGGTAGAAGTCTTTTATTTAATTAGTTTGTTAATCTTATATATACTGATTATAAATATTTTTATTTCTTTTTTATAAGATACTTGGTAGAATTTTGTAGTTCTAATTATAGTAATATTAAGATTTTAAATATAATTTAATAGAGGAAGAAAGAATCTATAAAAGGTTTTTTTTAGTAATTTAAATTTCTTTTTTAATTTATATTGTATTTTAGCAAGTATTATTTAGATATCTATCTATTCCTTCTGAAAAGATTAGTATTATAGTAGTCTTTCTTGTTATAAAATGTGAATCTGCTTTTTCATTAGTTAGTCTTAGCGGGTTGTGTTTTGTTAATATATAAGATTAAAAAATAATTAAGTTAAGTCTTTTTTTAAAGTTATTAATTCCTAATAGAAATAATAGCTTCTAGAATTACTTCTTGACTAAATTAGTTATTGGTTCTTTATATTTAAAAGAATAGATTCTTTTTTTATCTATTTTTTTCTAAGAATTAAATTATAGTAGCTGAGGTTAGTAATAATTATTGGGAGATCTTGATAATATTATTTATTAATTTTTAGATATATAGTTAAGATATAGGTAATTTATTTCCTTATTTTTTTATTATAGCTATTAATACTGCAGGGGGTATTTATAGATTCTAAAAAGATATTAAGATATTAAATAATTAAGGAAACTAAAATATAATTTATAAAATATAGTCTGTTTGTTCTAGAATCTAGAAGAATAAAAAGTTTTATATTATATTTATTTTTATATATTATATTAGTCTTTACAAGATAGTAACCTTTGAAGAGATAGTTTAAATTAATCTTTATCAGTTCTATATTATTCCCTAGGCAGGAGATTTAATTTAAAGATTAATTTTTTTTAACTTTTATTTATTGTTTTTTTGCTTAGAATTCACAATATGTATTTTTATAATAAACTTTTTTAGGGAGCAGTTGGTTATTAAATATTTCTTTATTTTATAATAGAAATACTTATCTTCTTTTATAAGAATCTTGTAATTGGAAGTTATAATTCTTTTTTCTTTAGGGGTCTGGTTATTAATAATAGGCTTTAAAGAGATATTCTAGGAAGCAGTTTTAATTATAGGGGTTTTATTTTAATTAATTATATAAACCTTTTTATTATTTACCTATATTGTATAGAAGGCTTGGTAGTATATAGTAATATAATTATTAAAAATATTAGCCTTATAATATTTACTAATAATTATAGTTCTAAGAATAAAAATAATTTTATTATATATTTTGAACTTATAATTATTAGGGTTAATATTAGCTTTATTAGCTAATCTTATAAATTTTATTAAGAAATTATAATACTTCTAATAAGATTTTATTTATAATAGTATAAACTGTTATTTTGCATTCTATTAACAATTTAGATTATAGAATATAGTCTAAAAATAATTAAAGATTTCCTTAGCTATCTTATAGGAATATTTAGATTTTTTATAAAATCTAAATATAATATAGGCTATAATCTTTTTGTTTAGTTAGTTCTGGATATAAATAATATAGAGAGGTTTACTTTTATAGTGATTAGTATTAATCTTTAGCTTATCCTTAATCTAAGTAAGCTAGTCTTTAAACTTTAGGTCCTTTCCATTAGTAAGGAGGAATAGATTAGGTAATTTAACTGATTGTTTTATTTATTTGTTTACTGGTCCTGGGGTTTTTCTATAATAATAGAGAGTATATTTAGCTGTAGTATTTTTGTATTTATTATATTTAAGCAAGAGGTTTTGGATCTGTGTTTTTAGTTTATTATTCTAGGTTTTTAGTTTTTTAAGTTCTTGAGTAAGTGTAACGCTCTAGCTGATAAAAGAATATTATTAAGTCCTAATATATAGGCAGCTTCAGATAAAGACTTTAAGCTAAAGAAGAAAAAAGAAAAATCTATCTATAACTAAGCTTTCTAATATTTATATATATAAAAACTTTTTTTGTTCTCTACTACTTCTCCTTCAGAGAATAGAGAATAATATAGTTTTAATAAAATTAAGAGTATTGGATAATTCTATTATATTATTCTTTTCTTTAAATTGGTTTATCCTTAAATTAATAATAATATTATTATCTTTTCTTTTTTTAAAATTTTTATTCTTCTTTCAATAGTTAATCCAATATTTAAAATTCTATAGGAATTCAGATTTATCAGGAAATTCATTATAAAACTCTTTTAATTTTATAGATAAGTTTCAAAAATTTAAAGTAGAATACTATATCAAATCCTTATTATATCCTTTCCAGGCAATATAATATTATAAATATTTATAATATTATTGGACTGCTATAATCTTATTAATCTTTTATTCCAATTTGCTATTAATCTCCTCTAGCAGGGATTTATTATTTAGTTAATATAAGACTGGATTAATAAAAGCCTTCCGGAGTCTATCTAATAGAAATATTGGGCAAATCTTTATAATATTTAAAAGTTTAAACTTTTAAATATTTTTTATCTGCTGGAGAATCTTAAATAGTTCTTTTATCTAATTACTAAATTTCCTTAATAGGTATTCCGATATTTAATTTGTTAGCTTTATAAAAACCCAGTTATTAATTTTAAAATTAACTTTCTGGTAATATCTATTAGCCTGTTTTTTCTATTTGTCTTGGGCTTATTATATCAAGAATTAAATATTTTTTTAGATATCTTTTAGTTATTATATTTATTATTAAGTATTCTTGCAATTTACTTGTTTTAATATAATCAGATTCTGACAAAAAGATTTCTAATCAAATAATATCTAGGATTTGTATCTGCTTTTAACTATAAAAAAGGAGAGTCTAATAAATTTTTATATTAGAATTATTATAGTAAAATCTACTATAAATAGAAATTCTGACTAATTATCTTAATAATAATTTATATAAAGTTAGAATCTTTATATTATATATTAGTTCTATATTTTAGTCTACCTATCTATTTGGAAATAGATAATTAAAAACAGCTTTAATTATATATCTAAAACTAAATAGAATTTATTTCAAAAATTAAAAATAAACTAAAAATCCTAATTAAAAATAATAATATCTGGAGGTCCTTTATAATAATAAATATATTTTAAAAAGATTCTTATTATAATCTTTATTATAATAGTATTATAACAGAAAATAAAAATAAGATATTTATTAAAATAATCTATAACCACAAATACTATATTATATCTATACTTATTTTTTGAAAAAGATTGGAAATCCATTATAATATATTACCAGGATTATTCTGGAATAAATAAAGATTATAGTAATTCCAAAAGAAAATCTCTAGAAATCTTAGTTTAATAATATATCTAATAGTTTAAGATATATTATTTAATAAAATTTTGTATCTAGAATTAGTAATAATAGAACTTTAAAAGGACTAGAATCTTTCTTCTTTCAGAATAAGTAATAGAGGCCTGGCAATAAGCTTTATTAAAAAATTAAATACATAGATTATCTATATTAGGTATTATTAACTATTTATAATAGAATAATAATCTATATTCTATTCTTTAAGGAGATTCTTTCTTATTAGCTTCTTCTTAGAAAGAGCTTAGCTCTGGATTCTTATAGTTTTCTTTAAAAATTTAGTCTACCAACTAAAGCTTCTTAATAAAGATTAAAGATAATATAGCTTTTTTTTCTATTAATTCTTACTAAATCTGTTTATTTAATATCTCTGGATCTAATAAATATTAAATCCAGTACTTCTGTATCTATTAATATTATTAAGAGATTTTATCCTTTTTATAGAATAATATATCTATTAAGATATTTAGTTTTCTGGATTAGTATTAGATCAAGAACTAATAATAGAAAAGGAACTCTATCTAACCAGTTTACCAGGAATTAAGAATCTTTATAATTATAAAGTATTCCAAGAATTAGTAGTCAGTTAGAATATTAAAGGGCTTATCTATTTATAAATTAATAAATTCTATTTGCTATTCTTTTAGGGCTTAAATAATAGCTAGCAGTTCTTTATTATAAATTAAATAATTATATTCAACAGATACTATAATCTTTAAAAAATATATAATTAGATATTATAAATCCTATTTAATATCCTATTAAATAAATATAATAGCTATTATTTTATTAGAGATATTAATTTTTATACAGATTACTTTTACTAGATTATAGTAATATAGTATTAATACAGACTATAAATATTACTTCAAGATCTCAAAAGCTTCCTTGCAGGTCTAATTAAAATTAAAAAATTAATTTTCCTTAATAAAATTAATTAGTAGATAGGTAATCTAATTATATTTTTTAATAAATCTCCAATAGAAATTATAGAATCCCAAAAAGAAATATACTATATAAATAGTTTTGGGCTTTTTCTAATTATAAATAATAGCAATCTTTTATAGATTAATTTATATATTTTTAATTCCTATAATAAATCTCAGATACTTAATCTAAATAATATAGAATTTATATTTCTTAATATTTGTTTAGAGTTCTGCTTTTTAAAGTCTGGAAAGAATCTCTTTAATTTATAACTTATATTCCTATTCATTATTGGAATAAATAAATATATTATTTAGATAAACACTAATATAATTATTTAATAAATTAAAGAAAAGGTTATTTATATATTATTGAAATATAATAGGTCTATTAATAAATCCAAATAAAAAAATATAATATTTATATATTCTATATTAGATTCTAAAAATAGTTAGGGCTTTAGAGTTGGAGTATATCTAAATCTAATAGAAAGCTTATTATATATTTAGTTTTATAAAGATCTTGGCTTATTCTATCTAAATAAGAATTTTATTAATTAAGAAAAAGAAGTATTAGTCTTTCTTAATAATAGAATTTAATTTCCTATAATTAATATAGAAATAAAATTTTTTATCTATTTTTTTTACAAACAAAATAGATAAGGTAAAGAATTTCTAGCTAATCTTAATAAAATCTTTTCTAAAATTATCTACTAAATATATTTTTAGGGCCTGTAGTTCTTCCAAAGATTACTTATAGAAAAATTAATATTTAAGAAAAATTTCTTCTTTAAGTTAGATTTTGTAATTATAAGATTAATAAAGTAGTAATTCATTTAAGACTTCTTTGGAAAAGATATTGGTATATTTTTAATAAATAGAGGAAAGTTATTCTTAAATTAATCTTAATAGTTCTGGTTTTTTGGTTCTGATAAGAGTCTTTTATTTAATTAATTTATTAATCTTATATATACTGACTGCAAATATTTTTATTCCTTTTTTATAAAATATTTAGTAGAATTCTATAGCTCTAATTATAATAATATCAAGGTTCTAAATATAATTTAATAGGAGAGGAAAGAATCTATAAAAGATTCTTTTTGGTAATTCAGATTCCTTCTTTAGTTTATATTATATTTTAATAAGTGCTATTTAGGTATTTATCTATTCCTTCTAAGGGGATTAGTATTATAGTGGTCCTTCTTATTATAAGATATAAATCTGCTTTTTTATTAATTAGTCTTAGTGGATTGTGTCTTGCTGGTATATAGAATTAGAAAATGGTTAAATCAAGTTTTTTTTTAAAGCTATTAATTCCTAGTAAAAGTAATAGTTTCTAAAATTATTTTTTGGCTAAATTAGCTATTAGTTTTTTATATTTAGGAGGATGGATTCTTTTTCTATTTATTTCCTTCTGAAAATTAAATTATGGTAGCTAAGGTTAGCAATAATTATTGGGAGATTTTAATAATATTATCTATTAATCTTCAAATATATAGTCAAGATATAGATAATCTGTTCCTTTATTTCTCTATTATAGCTATTAATACTGCAGAGGGTATTTATAGATTCTAAAAAAATATTAAAATATCAAATAATTAAGAAAACTAGAATATAATTTATAAAATATAGTCTGTTTACTCTAGAATTTAAAAGAATAGAAAGTTTTATACTATATTTATTTTTATATACTATATTAGTTTTTATAAGATAGTAATCTCTAAGAAGGCAGCTTAAATCAATCTTTATTAATTCTATATTATTTTCTAGGTAGGAGACTTGATTTAAGAATTAACTTTTTCTGATTCTTATCTATTATCTTTCTATTTAGAATTCATAGTATATATCTCTATAGTAGACTTCTTTAGAGAATAGTTAGCTACTAAATATCTCTTTGCTTTATAGTAGAAATATTTATTTTTTTTTATAAAAATCTTGTAATTAGGGGTTATAATTCCTCTTTCCTTAGAGATCTGGTTATTAGTAACAGACTTTAAAGGGGTATTTTGGAAAGCAGTTCCAACTATAAAGGTTTTATTTCAGTTAATTATATAGGCCTTTTCATTATTTATCTGTATTACATAGGAGGCTTGGTAGCATATAATAGTATAGTTATTGAAGATACTAACCTTATAATATTTATTAGTAATTATAGTTTTAAGGGTAAAAATAATTTTGTTATATATTTCAAATTTATAATTATTGGGGTTAATACTAGCTTTATTAGCTAATCTTATAAATTCTGCTAAAAAATCATAATATTTCTGATAAGGTTTTATCTGTAATAATATAAACTATTACTTTATATTTTATTAATAGTTCAGATTGTAAAATATAATCTAAAGATAGCTAAAAATTTCCTTAATTATCTTATAAAAATATTCAGATTCTTTATAGAATCTAAGTATAGTATAGGCTATAGCCTTTCTATTTAATTAACTCTGAATATAAATAATATAAAGAGGTTTGCTTCTATAATAATTAGTATTAGTCTTTAGTTTATTCTTAATCTGAATAAGCTAGTCTTTAAATTTTGAATCCTTTCCATCAGTAAGAAGGGGTAGGTCAGATAATTTAACTAATTACTTTGTCTATTTATTTATTAGTCCTGGGATTCCTCTATAATAATGGAGGGCATATTCAGTTATAGCATTTTTATATTTATTATATTTAAATAAGAGGTCTTAAACCTATATTTTTAATTTATTATTTTAAATTTTCAGTTTTTTAAATTCTTGAGTAAATTCTGGATTGTATTTATATCTATAAGGGTTTTGGAGCTTATTTTATTTTAGTTCTTAGATTTTTTCTTTAAAATATTTTATAGTAGCTCTATAGCTCTTTTATATTTCAAGGAATTTCTTACAATATAGCAGTATAAATTCGGGGAGTAAAATAAAATAAGGAATATCTTCTATTTTAAGAATAAAGGAATAGCAATATCTATTATTCTTATATTTATTATAGGTATTCTCTTTTTCCTAAAATCTATTAGGGATTTTAGGTTCTTTAGTAATTCTTATTATTTTAATAATAGCTTCAGATTCTAAGTTAAAAAGGATTTGATATTCTAGGCAATATATAATAATACATCTAAACCAAGGGAAAGAAGTAATAAAGATAGTAGAATTAAACTTAAAATAATATAATATTCTAGCTGACAAAAGAATATTATTAAATCCTAATATATAAGTAGTTTTAGACAAAGACTTTAAGCTAAAGAAGGAAGAAGAAAAATCTATCTATAGTTAAGTTCTCTGGTATTTATATATATAAGAGCTTTCTTTGTTCTCTACTGCTTCCCCTTCAGAGAATAGAGGATAATGTAGTTTTGGCAGAATCAAGGATATCGGATAATTCCGTTACAGTAAGTTCTAGGTTGTGTTTGTATTTATAAGGGTTCTGGAGTTTATTTTGTTCTAGTTCTTAGATTCTTTTTTTGAGATATTTTATGGTAGCTCTGTAGCTCTTTTATATTTCAAGGGGTTTTTTATAACATAGCAGTGTGAATTTAGGAAGTAAGATAAAATAAGAAGTATTTCCTGTTTTAGAGATAAAGGAATAGCAATATTTATTATTTTTGTATTTGTTGTAGGTATTCTTTTTTTTTTAAAATCTATTAGGGATTTTAGGTTCTTTAGTAGTTCTTACTATCTTAATAATAGCTTTAGGTTCTAGGTTAAAAAGGATTTGATATTTTGGGCAATATATAATAATACGTTTAAACCAGGGGAAAGAGATAGTAAAGATAGTAGAATTGAGTTTAAAATAATATAATGTTTTAGTTAATAAAAGAATATTATTAAGTTCTAATATATAGGTAGTTTCAGATAAAGACTTTAAGTTAAGAAAGGAAGAAGAAAAATCTATCTATAGCTGAGCTTTTTGGTATTTATATATATAAGAACTTTCTTTGTTCTCTACTGCTTCCCCTTTAAAGAGTAGAGGATAATATAGTTTCGGCAGAATCAAGGGTGTCGGATAATTCCGTTACAATAGTAGTATATAAATAGAAATAATACTATACTTACTATATATTCTATTAAAATTAGAAGTTAAATAATTACTATATCTATCTAAAATAAAAAGATAGTATTATCTAGTTATATAATAAACTATTTAAGGTATAAAAACCTTTTAAAAGCTAGTAAAATCTAATCTAATCTATAGTCTAGCTATTATTATTAATTTTAATTCTTTAATTTTTTAGTATATTAGAATTCTTATATTAAGCTTATATATAGGTTTTTGCTTTAAAGATAATATATAGTAATAATATCTATTCTATAATATTTATATATTTAATTAAAGTAATCTATTTATAATTCTCTAGCTAAATAATCTAATATTATTTATAATATTTAGTTTATATTATTATCTTTATAATAGTAGTAAGGCCTATAGTATATTTAGTTTTATTAAAATTGTAAATATCTTTATCTATAATTCTATATATTATTCTCTAAATCTAAATATTATTAAAGTAAGATTTTATAATTCTTGAATTTTTATATTTAGCTTACTAATAGGAATATTATCTAGACTAGATAGATTTTAGTATAGGATATTGCTTAATAAAAAAGAATAACTAGTTTTTATCTAACTAAATCTTGCAATCTTATCTAATAAGAAGACTATCTATTTCTTAAATATAAATAGACTAAGAACTTACTCTATATAAATTTAATAATAATATCTATTATATAAATACTTACTCTTAAATTTCTATTAATTTTAATATACTATTAGATATATTATAGTAAGACTAATATTCTTTAATTCTTAACTAAAGAGTTAATTTTAGAATATTAAAAACTACTACTACTTATTATATAGATAGAATTTAATTTTTGTTTAAAGTTTAGATTATTAATAGAATTCTTTTCTCTTGCTTAGTATAATTTCTTAATAAATTAAGCTTATTTAATAGTATAGTAAGTATTTAAATAATAGTAATTATAATAGAGTAGCTAGATTAAGTAGCTAAATTAGCTAGAAATTATATTAAATAGTCTAAAAAAGAAGTAGTCTATATAGATTAATAATAAATTAGAGAATAAGATTAATAGTAATATAGAAAGCTCTTTTAAGCCTATTTAATTCTTCTAGACCTTCTAGAGTAATATTATAAAAATAAAAATAAAGTTACTAATAAAAATAATATTATTATATAAAGAAATATAATTAATAAATCTAAATTCTATAGACTAACTATTAGAAATTATAGAAATAAATTACTATATACCTTTTTAGTAAGAAGAAGCTATATAAATATAAAATATTAGTAATTTAGAAACTAAGTATTAATTACTATAGAAATAAGATAACTACTTATTTATAGATATTAGAGAGGAAATTTTATATATTACTAAAGCTAATATCTTTAGTAGACAGAAAGATCTCTAAAATCTATTTATTTATTTTAAAGAAAATTAATTCTAGAAACTAGTTAATTAAATACTATACTAAAGACTTTAGTATATTTATCTTAAAAATATTTCTAGAATAGATTTATATCTATAATATATATAATTCTAGCCTAGAAACTAAATTAGCAGATAGCTAGAGTACTTTAAATATATTATATTAGATATTTAAAACTACTAAAAAAGATAAATATATTATTCTAGAAGATTTTAATTTTTATTATCTATTCTAATTCTAACTAAAGTATAATTATATTTACTAGAAGGCTAATAAGCTTATTAGTATAGAAGTAGACTATAGATTAATATAACTAATTTCTTAGAATATAGTTATATATAAAAAACAGAATAAAAATAAATAGATTTTATAGATTATAATTAATCTTATTTAAAAGAGTTAGTTAATAAAAAAATATTTTATCTATTATAAGAACTAGCTCTAGTAGCTTTATATAGTAAATTATATTTTAATTCTAACTAAGCTTAACCTATTAATAATATAGATCTAAGAGATTTACTAAAAAAAGTAAACTATTATTAATTAGAATACTTTTTTTAAGAAACTCTAAGAGAATACTTAGATTCTAAATTAGACCTTCTATATTAATAGAAAGAAAATTAATAATATTATTAAATATCTAATAATCTTAATTAATAATACTATTACTAAAGCTATACTAAAAGTTAAAATTATAAATTATTCTAAACTAGAATATATATTAGAGATAGAATAACTAAAGAAATAGATATAAAAGGCCTAATAAAAAGTCTATTGAATATAGTCTAAAAAAGACTAGAAGTAGTTTAGATAGATCTAATATTATTTAAACTATAAAAATACTAAAATAGCAAGAAATTTATATAGAGATTATATAGAAAAAAAAATATAAATATTAAAAAAGTTCTAAAAACTAATCTAGTAAATAAAATAATAAAAAACTCTATAGATAATATTTATATCTATTCTATATTATAAAGAATATTAATATAAAATCTCTAAAATAAAAGTTAGAATTTTTTAAAAAGTTCTATATCTAGAACTCTTACTAACTAATCTTTAAAATACTAAGAATTATTACTATTCTTATCTATTATAGATTTTATTAATTATAATTTATAAGATTACTAAAGCTATTAAAAATACTATACTAATAAAAACTTCTAGTCTAGATAGAGGTATATAGCTAAGCCTACTCTAGAATAAGCTTAGCTTACTTCAGGAGCTAAGCCTATTCCAGAGCTTATTCTAGAGTAAGCTAAGTTTAGCCTATTCTATATATAGATTATATATTAATTCTATATATATATAATTTAATTAAATTGGAATATTATTTAACTATAATTTACTACTATTTAGCTAAATAGTCTAATTAATATATAAATAAACTTTAATACTAACTATTCTTATCTTAGTTTATCTAATATATAAATTAAAAATTAGTTTTATATATATATATCTATTTAGAATTTAAGATATATCTTAGTCTATTATATAATATATATATAATATAAGTTAAGTATTAGCTATATATATATATATAATATAAGTTAAGTATTAGCTATATATATATATATATAATTTATTTAGAACTTAAATTATTCTATATTAAAATTTAAAAAATCTTTAGCTTATAGAATATACAAATTAAATATAATTTTATATATATATAAGTTATCTGAAAATTAGAATATATTAATTTACTATAGTAAATCTTGAGATATATTCTAGTTTATATATAATATAAATTAAATATTAGCTATATATATATATATAATTTGTATAAGATTATTATATTAGAACTTAGATATATCTTAGCTTATATATAATATAAGTTAAATATTAGCTATATATATATATATAATCTATTTAGAATTAAATTATCTTTTTTTTATCTTATACTAAAATTCAGAATACTCTTCAAATTATATAAAGTATAAGTTAAATATTAGCTTTATATATATATAACCTATTCTTAGAACTTAATAAAATAGAAAAGAAGTTAGAAGATATTAGATAAATTAGTATATAGATAATTTATACTTACTTAATTATAATATAATAAGATCTATTTAAAGGTAATAATTTTATTTTATAATCTTTTTAAATATATTATTGTAAAATATAATAAAGAATCTTTATAAATATAGCAGAAAATTACTTTTTACTATTTAATAATTAAATTAATAATATTTTTAATTAATTTTTATATAATCTTTCTATAGAGATATATTTAGTTTAATTCCAGAATATATATAGTATATATTATATATATTGTTAATATATACTGTTTTTATTAAATATTAATTTGTTTTAGTAAGAATTTATTAAAGATTCTATATAAATTAAAGTATATTATATTTAATTTAAAGAGCTTTTGAATAATAATAGTATTCTATATTTCTTATCAGATAGTAAAAGTAAAACTAAAGATTAAAGATATTATTCTAAAATCTCTATTTATATAGAATTTAATTAAATATATATTCTTTTAAAACTATATTTTAATTTAATATATATTAAATATATATAGAATACTATCTTTAATAAAGGTTTTATTATTAGCTGCAGTACTATATATAAAATTATTATTTATAATATTAGAGATTAATTATTTATTTCTGAATATTCTGAAATCTCTATAAATAGAGTTTTATATTTTATTTATTAAGAAAATCTATTATCTACTAATTAATCTAAATAAAATATTTATATAATATTTATATAGTTTTTATTAAAGGTATATATTTAACTTATACTATATTAATACTTAATAAATACTGTATATATACTAAAAATATATATATTTAAATTTAATTTATATTTTATACTAATAAAGACTATAAAACTTCTAATCTTATACTTCTTTAAAAATATAAAAAAGATAGAGAAGATAGTAAAGTATATTATTAAGTATATATATATAGTAGAATTAAATACTATAAATATATACTTAAGTATATACTTAAGTTATATTCTGCTTATAATAGTATAGAACCAAATCTCTTTCAAATATTTTATTAAAAAGTAAGATATATATCTAATAATATTTCTATTAATAAACTTCTAAAAAGGGAAATTAAAAATTAGTATAATATATTTTTTTGTTTCTGGAATAGATAATTATTCTATTATTATTTTTATTTAGAAACTAAAAGATAGATATATTCTAATTAAAAACCTGTAATATTTAAAAGAAATAAGGTAAGTTTTATATTAATCTAAGCTAAGTATATACTAAGTATATAGATTATAGACTATCTTTATTAATTATCTATTAGCTAGTAATTTTAAGCTATAGTATATTATACAGATTATTTCTATAAATATAATTTGAATTTATATATTATATTTATATATTTTAGTATCTTATAGTATATATAGTATTAGTATTCTAATTTAATCTATTTATATTTATATTAATTATCTTATATTACAGTATTTAACTTATAGTAAGTATAAATTATATATTAACTTAGTATATATTAACTATATTTTAGGATTTAATTATTCTCAAGAAGTATTTAAGATTAAATCTTATAAATACTATTTATTATTTAATATTTTTGTTTTATATAATTAGAATTATTTCCCTTTTATTTTTTTTATTTGTTAAGAAAACTATTTATATTTCTCTCTTTTACTAACAAAATTAAGTTATAATTTTATTAAAAAAATTATAAATTTAATTTAACAAGAAGATATTCTTATATTAATTATATATTAGTTTTATATATTCTAAGCTTATATTATATATATGCTAATTAATATAGGCAAATTTTTAATCTCTTTATAAGTTCTTGCCTTTAAGAAAAAATATTAAAATTAAATATTTAATTCTATTTAAGCTTCTTTAAATATTAAAGATAAAATTGCTTATTTAATTTAAAAACAAAAACTTCTACAATATCTATTTAGTTTAGATATTATAGATTAATATTTGTTTAATCTATTCTATATATATATTATATATATACTGATATTATATAGAGATTATATATAAGTATTAGTTTAATTAATACTAAAATAATAATAAATAGTAGATTTAATTTATTAAAGTATTTAATAATAAAGAATATATTATTATTTATTATATTAATACTTAAGCAAAAGTATTTATAAAAGCTAAATATCTTGAAATAGATTTAGCTTATAAAATAGTTTATAGAAAAACAAATATTTTTTTAATTTTAAACTAGAATTCAGATACTAGATATATATTTACTATATATTTAATATATATTTAATATATATCTAATATATACTAATCTAATATTCAGGGATTAATATTTATTGCTATACTTTTATTTCTTTATAAACTTAATAAATATATATTTAAATATTTGAATTATTATTTTAAATATTAGTATAAGCTATATATTAATATATTTAATAAGTATATATTTTTTATAGAAAAGGAATATATACTATTATTATTAATATATATAGAAAGCAAGCTCTAGATAAGTATAATCTATATTTATTTTAAGTATATACTAACTATATACTATATATAGGTTTTAGTAGCTATTTGAATTCTATTTATTTTTTATTTGATTAGCAAAAATATTTAGAGTATATATTTATTTTCTGCTAAATATATATTAAATGTAATTTTTATAAAAAGTTTAAAAAAACTTATTCTCTTTTTTATAAATTAAAATGCTTATAAAATTTAAATTCTAGTTAGGAAATTTTTCAAATTATATATTAATAGAGTAAAGAATATTTTGCTATAAAAAAATAGTTTTAAAATAAATTAAAACTATAGATTCTTACTAGTTTATTAAGAGAAATATCTAAAATTCCTTTTGATTAATAGAGTTATATTTAAAAATATATTAGATTATCTAAAAGTAGTTACTTTTAAGATAACTATAATATAGAAAGAAATCTATCTTTACTAGAAGTAATTAAATAATATAAATATAAATCCTGTATATGCTTTATATATATATAATATATATACTAATAATATAATTAATTTATAGTAGTATATAGAAAATATTACTAAATAATAAGAATTATTTAATTATAGTATTAATAATATATAGCAAAATTATAGTAATACTATATAAATTTTACAACAAATATAATAAAATAGTAAAATTAATTTTAATATAGTGCTAAATATATATTAAAGATATATTTTAAATATATAAAATTAAAATATAGCTAAATCTTAAATAAATTATTCTTATTTACTATTTAATTCTAATAATTTTTATAATATAAATAACTATAAATCTTCTAATAAAGATACTAAATTTAAAGTAGTTTTAATATTATTAACTAAATATACTAAATCTAAAAGAGATTAAAATAGAGAATCTGCAGAGTATATACTAAATATAGATAAAGATAGAAGTAGAAATAAACTAAAGAATTAAGACTATATTTATATTTAATCTTCTATTTAGTAAATGCTTAAAAAGTCTAATACATCAGAGACCTCTTAATTAGATGCAGAATATATACTAAACCTAGACAGAGGCAGAAGCAAAAATAGATCTAGAAAAAGAGACAGATCTAGAGGTTAAGATTATAGTTAAATTTAATCTTCTACTTAGCAAATATTTGAAGAATCTGATGTATTATAAGCCTCTGGGTTAGATGCAGAGCATATATTAAGTCAAAATAGAGGTAGAGGCAGAGATAGAGGCAGAGGCAGATCTAGAGGTTAAGGTTATAGTCAAATTTAATTGTCTATGTAACGCTCTAACTGACAAAAGAGTGATATTAAATTCTAATATACAGGCAGCTTCAGATAAAGACTTTAAGCTAAGAAAGGAAAAAGAAAAATCTATCTATAGCTAAGCTCTTTGGTATTTATATATACAAAAGCTTTCTTTGTTCTCTACTACTTCCCCTTTAGAGAGTAGAGGATACTATAGTTTTAGCAGAATTAAGGGTATTATATAGTTTTGGCAGAATTAAGAGTATTAGATAATTCTATTATATTACCTCTCTCTTTAGATTAGTTTATCTTTAAATTAATAGTAGAATTATTATCTTTCCTTTCTTTAGAATCCTTATCCTTCTTCTAGCAGTTAATCCAGTATTTAAGATTCTATAAAGATCTAGGTTTATCAGGAAACTTATTATAAAACTCTTTTAACTTTATAGGTAAGTTTTAAAAATTTAAAGTAAAATACTATATTAAGTCTTTATTATATTCTCTCCAGGTAATATAATATTATAGATATTTATAATATTATTAGATTGCTATAATCTTATTAATCTTCTATTCTAGTTTACTATTAATCTTCTCCAATAGAGGTTTATTATTCAATTGATATAGAACTAGATTATTAGAAGTTTTCCAGAGTCTATTTAGTAGAAATATTGGACAAATTTTTATAGTATCTAAAAGCTTAAGCTTCTAAGTATTCTCTATCTATTAGAGAATCTTAAATAGTTCTTTTATCTAATTATTAAGTTTCCTTAATAGGTATTCCAAAATATAATTTATTAGCTTTATAAAAATCTAGTTATCAATTTTAAAATTAACTTCCTAGCAGTATCTATTAGTCTGTTTTTTCTGTTTATCTTGGGTTTATTATATTAAGAA
The DNA here is from genome assembly GCA_023624055.1 of Paecilomyces sp. PK2413. Taxonomy (NCBI): domain Eukaryota; kingdom Fungi; phylum Ascomycota; class Eurotiomycetes; order Eurotiales; family Thermoascaceae; genus Paecilomyces; species Paecilomyces sp. PK2413. The sequence continues at coordinate 237,234 of JAMADQ010000023.1, forward strand.
TTAGGTATTTTCCTAGATATCTTTTAATTACTATATTTATTATTGAATATTTTTATAATTTGTTTATTTTAATATAATTAGGTTTTAACAAAAAGGTTTCCAATCAAATAATATCTGGGATTTATATCTACTTTCAATTATAAAGGGGAAGAGTCTAATAGATTCCTGTATTAGAGTTATTATAGCAAAATCCATTATAAATAGAAATTCTGACTAATTATCTTAATAGTAATTTATATAAGATTGGAATTTTTATATTATATATTAATTCTATATTTTAGTCTATTTATTTGTCTAAAAATAGGTAGCTAAGAATAGTTTTAATTATATATTTAAGGCTAAACAGAATTTATTCCAGAAATTAGAGATAAACTAGAGACTCTAATTAGAAATAATAATATCTGGAAGTTCTTTATAATAGTAGATATATTTTAAAAAGATTCTTATTATAATCTTTCTTATAACAGTACTATAATAGAGAATAAAAATAGAATATTTATTAAAATAATCTATAACTATAAATACTATATTATATCTATATTTATTTTTTAAAAAAGATTGGAAATCTATTGCAATATACTGCTAGAATTATTCCAGAATAGGTAAAGATTATAATAATTCTAAAAAAAGATTTCTAAAATTTTTGGTTTAATAATATATCTAGTAATTTAAAATATATTATTTAATAAAACTCTATATCTAGAGCTAATAGTAATAGAACTTTAAAAAAACCAGAGTTTTTCTTCTTTTAGAATAAATAATAGATATCTAGCAATAAGCTTTATTAAAAAGTTAAATATATAGATTACCTATATTAGGTACTATTAACTATTTATAATAAAATAATAATCTGTACTTTATTTTTTAAAAAGATTCTTCTTTGTTTACTTTTTTTTAGAAAGAACTTAGCTTCAGATTTTTATAGTTCTTCTTAAGGATTTGGTCTACTAACTAGAATTCCTTGGTAAAGATTAAAGATAGTATAGCTTTCTTTTCTACCAGTTTTTACTAAATTTGTTTATTTAGTATTTCTGGATTTGATAAGTATTAAGTCTAGTATTTCTGTATTTGTTAATATTATTAAAAAACTTTATCTTTTCTATAGAATAGTATATCTACCAGAATATTTAGTTTTCCAGATTGGTATTAGATTAAGAATTAGTAATAGAAGAGAAATTCTGTCTAACTAGCTTATTAGAAGTTAAGAACCTTTGTAGTTATAAAATATTCTAAGGATTAGTAATTAGTTAAAATATTAAAGGACTTATCTATTTATAGACTAATAAGTTCTACTTATTACTTTTCCAGGGCTTAAATAATAGCCAGCAGCTCCTTATTATAGATTAGATAGTTGTATTTAGCAGATACTATAGTTTTTAAGAAGTATATAACTGAATATTATAGGTTCTGTTTTATATTCTATTAAGTAAGTATAGTAGCTATTATTCTATTAAAAATATTAGTTTCTATATAGATTACTTTTGCTAAATTATAATAATATAATATTAGTATAGACTATAGATATTGCTTTAGAGTCTTAAAAACTTCCTTATATATCTGATTAAAATCAAAGGACTAATTTTTCTTGGTAAGATTAATTAGTAGATAGATAATCTAACTATATTTCTTAATAAATCTCTAATAGAAATTACAGAATTCTAAAAAGGAGTATATTATATAAATAGTTTTAGACTCTTTCTAATTATAAATAATAGTAATCTTTTATAAATTAATTTATATATCTTTGGTTTTTATAATAAATTCTAGATACTTAATCTAAATAATATAAAATTTATATTTCTTAATATCTATTTAAAGTCCAGCTTTTTAAAATCTAGAAAGAATCTTTTTAACTTATAATTTATATTCTTATTTATTATTAAAGTAGATAAATATATTATCTAAATAAATACTGATATAGTTATTTAATAGATTAAAGAAGAGATTATTTATATATTACTAAAATAGAATAGATCTATTAGTAAATTTAAATAGAAGAATATAATATTTATATATTCTATACTAGATTCTAAAAGTAGTTAAGGCCTTAGAATTAAAGTATATCTAGATTTAATAGAAAGCTTATTATATATCTAGTTTTATAAAGATCTTAGCTTACTCTATTTAAACAAAAATCTTATTAATTAAAAAAAAAGAATATTAGTCTTTTTTAATAATAGAGTTTAGTTTCCTATAATTAATATAAAAACAAAATCTTTTATTTGTCTTTTTTACAAATAAGATAGGTAAGGTAAAGAATTTCTAGCTAATCTTAATAAAATCTTTTCTAAGATTATCTACTAGATATATTTTTAAGACCTATAGTTCTTTTAGAAATTATTTATAAAAGGATTAATATCTAAAAAGAACTTTTTCTTTAAATTAAATCTTATAATTATATAGTTAATAGAGCAGTAATTTATTTAAAGCTTCTTTGGAAAAGATATCAATATATTCTTAATAAATAGAGGAAAGTTATTCTTAGATTAGTCTTAGTAGTTTAAATTTTTTAATCTTGATAAATATCTTCTATTTAATTAGTTTATTAATTTTATATATACTAACAGTAAATATTTCTATTCCTTTCTTATAAAATATTTAGTAAAATCCTATAGCTCTAATTATAATAATATTAAGATTCTAAATATAGTTTAATAGAGAAAGAAAGAATTTCCAAAAAATCTTTTCTAATAATTCAAATTCCTTCTTTAGTTTATACTATATCTTAATAAGAGCTATTTAAATATTTATCTATTCCTTTTAAAGGGATTAGTATTATAGTAGCTCTTCTTATTATAAAATATAAATCTATCTTTTTATTAGCTAGTCTTGGTAGGTTACATTCTACTAATATATAGAATTAGAGAATGGTTAAGTTAAGTTTTCCTTTAAAATTACTAATTCCTAATAGAAATAGTTATTTTTAAAATTACTTCTTAACTAAATTAGCTATTAGTTCTTTATATCTAAAAGGATAAATTCTTTCTCTATTTATTTCCTTCCAAGAATTAAATTATAGTAGCCAAGATTAATAATAATTATTAGAAGATCTTAGCAATATTATCTATTAATCTTTAAGTATATAGTTAAGATATAGATTATTTATTTCTTTATTTTTTTATTATAGCTATTAATATTATAGGGAATATTTATAGATTCCAGAAAGATATTAAAATATTAAATAATTAAGAGAACTAGAATATAATTTATAAAATATAGTCTGTTTACTTTAGAATCTAGAAGAATAGAAAGTTTTATATTATATTTATTTTTGTATACTATACTAGTTTTTATAAGATAGTTATCTCTAAGGAGGTAGTTTAAATTAATCTCTGCCAGTTTTAAATTATTTTCTAGGCAGGAGACTTAATTTAAAAATTAATTTTTTCTAATTTTTGTTTATTATTTTTCTATTCTAAATTTATAATATATATCTCTATAGTAGGCTTTTTTAAGGAGTAATTAGCTACTAAGTATTTCTTTATCTTATAATAGAAATATTTGCCTTCTTTTATAAAAGTCTTGTAGTTGGGAATTATAATTCCCTTTTCCTTAGAGATTTAATTATTAATAATAGACTTTAAAAAAGTATTCTGAAAAGTAACTCTAGTTATAGAAATTCTGTTTTAGTTAGATATATAAGCCTTTTTATTATTTATTTATATTATATAGAAGGCTTAGTAGTATATAGTAGTATAATTATTAAAAATATTAGTTTTATAGTATTTACTAATAGTTATAGTTCTAAGGATAGAAGTGATTTTGTTATATATCTTGAATTTATAATTATTAGAATTAATACCAGCTTTGCCAGCTAATCTTATAAACTCTATTAAGAAATTATAATATTTTTAATAAGATTTTATCTATAATAATATAAATTATTACTTTATATTCTGTTAATAGTTTAAATTATAGAATATAGCCTAAAGATAGTTAAAAATTTCCTTAGCTATCTTATAGAAATAATTAGATTTTTTATAGAATCTAGATGCAGTATAGATTATAGCCTTTTTGTTTAGTTAACTTTAGATATAGATAATATAAAGAGATTTATTTCTATAATAATTAGTATTAGTTTTTAACTTGCTCTTAATCTAAGCAAGCCAGTCTTTAAACTTTAGATTCTTTCTATTAGTAAGAAAGAATAGGTTAGGCAATTTAACTAATTATTTTGTCTATTTACTTATTAGTCCTGGGGTTTCTCTATAATAATAGAAGGTATATTTAACTATAATATTCTTATATTTATTATATTTAAACAAAAGGTCTTGAATATATATTTTTAATTTATTATTCTGGATTTTCAGTTTTTTAAGTTTTTAAGTAAGTTCTGGGTTATATTTATATTTATAAGGATTCTAGGGCTTATTTTATTCTAATTCTTGAATTCTTTCTTTAAGATATTTTATAGTAGCTCTGTAGCTCTTTTATATTTCAAGGGATTTCTTATAATATAGTAGTATAAATTCAGAAAATAAAATAAAATAAAAAATATTTCCTGCTTTAGAAATAAAGAAATAGTAATATTTATTATTTTTATATTTATTATAGGTATTCTTTTCTTTCTGAAATCTACTAGAGATTTCAGGTTCTTTAGTAGTTCTTGCTATTTTAATAATAACTTCAGATTCTAAATTAAAAAGGATTTAATATTCTAGATAATATATAATAATATATCCAAACCAGAGAAAAAGAATAGTAAAGATAGTAGAATAAGCTTGAAATAATATAATATTCTAACTAATAAAAGAGTAATATTGAATTCTAATATATAGACAGCTTCAGATAAAGACTTTAAGTTAAGGAAGAAAAAAGAAAAATCTATCTGTAGCTAAGCTCTCTAGTATTTATATATGCAAAAGCTTTTTTTATTCTCTACTGCTTCCCCTTCAGAGAGTAAAGGATATTATAGTTTTGGCAGAATTAAGGGTATTGCATAGTTTTAGCAGAATTAAGGGTGTCGGATAATTCTGTTACAGTCTATTTAGCAAACACTTAAAGAGTCTAATATATCAGAAACCTCTTAATTAGATATAGAATATATACTAAATCTAGATAAAGGTAGAGGCAGAGACAGATCTAGAAGTTAAGGTTATAGTTAAATTTAATCTTCTATTTAGCAAATACTTAAAGAATCTAATATATTATAAGTCTCTAAATCAGATGCAAAATATATATTAAATATAAATATAAAAAAAGGTAATTCTAATAAGTATAGCTAAGGCTAAGCTTAGTTAAATTTAATATTTAAAGAAATTTAAATCTCTATACTAAGTTTAAATAGCTCTAATAGTTTTAATACTAGATATATACTTATTCTATATCTAATATATACTGAACCAGAGTTAAATATAGGTTTAAATAAAAATAGAGCTTATATATACTATAAAAAAAGGTTTTTATTAAAAAATATAATAGAGATTAATTTATCTATTTAATTAAAAAAGAGATTACAATAAAAATTGCAGGAATTTAAATAAAAAAAATTAATAGAATAGTTTAAAGCAGAAAAAAAGAAGAAATAAATATATATATATATATATAATACTATATTATAAAAATAAATAAGATAAAAAAATCTTTATTAAATTAAATCTAGCTAATTAGCAATACCTAGAAAATCTAGGATTTATATGCAAAAAATCTTAGAAAAAGTATCCTTAGAATTAATATTAGATATAATTAGATATAGACTTAGTATATACTTAATATATAAAAGGAAATAATTTACTAATTTTCTTATAGCTAGAAATACTCTTATAGCTATTATAAGAATAATTATAATTATATTTAATTAGAGTTTTATTAGAAACAGACTGCTTTTTATTATATAAAATATAATAATACTTAGACAAAGTATTTATAAAAAAAATATTTAAATTATATTTAGTATATATTAAATATAGATTAAAAGATTAACTATTATTATTATTATTATTATTAGAAGAAAGAAGATTATTTATCTATATAAAGTTAATAGATATATAATATAAATAAAGAATATATATACTATATACTTTCTAGAAGAAGTACTAATAAAAGATAAATATTAAATTTAAATTAAGATTAATATAAGTTAATACTTAATATATACTAAGTATATTTAAAAAGTCTATTAAAAGTTATAAGTTATATATAAATAGTAATATAAATAATAAATAAATAATAGATAGATAGATTCTTATTTATATATTAATATATACTAAATTTATATAGTAATAGAAAATAAAATTCTATATTTTTTTAAATTTAGTATCTTTCTAAGTAATCTTTTTGCAATTTATTATAATATCTTTAATTATTTATTCTTCAGTATTAAAAATATTAGTTTAATCTGAATTTAGTATATATAGAGGTATTTACTATAGTTTAGTTATAAAATCTGTATTATACTATTTATTCTTAAATATATAGTAAATAAGTATATTATATTATATTAATATAGCTTTAGTATATATATAGTAGTTCTTAAATATATTATAAGCTTTAAATCTTTTCTTCTTATATAATATTCTATATTTTAATAGAATAGTTGGCTACTACATACAGTTAATTAGTATATATTTAGTATATATAAAGTATATAGAAGATAATATATTAGTATCTAGATATATAATATAGATATAATAGTAAAGCTAAAATTATTAATATTTAAATATATACAGAATTAATATAGAATATATAGTAGACTAGAACTAAATAATAGTATTATATATAAAAGGGCTATTATTATTAATATATATAAAATAGCTATAGATATTTAGTATATATTCTGTATAATTCAAAAAAAGAATTTATATATTTCTATTAATAATCAAGATAGATAAATTAGAATTTAGAATAAGAATATTTTCTTCTGTAATAACTTATAGTACTATTTATATTTAATATAATTCCAGTATATACAGAGTATTTATATACTGGTTTTCTTTTCCTTATTCTTAGTCTAGATATAGAATAGTAGTAATTAGTTAGAATTAGAATTTAGAATTAAATCTATATATATTTTAGTATATATTTAATATTAAATAAAAGTATATTTATTATAATAATAATTATAGGCTAATAGATTTGCTATAGTAAGTATTATAATATAGATAATTAACTCCTTAGAATAGACTAGTATCTTTGCAAAGTTAATAAAGATAAAATTAAAAAGGTAAATAAATTTAAATCTAACAGAATTTCAATATAATTTCAGTATATACTTAATACTACTTTTGTATATATACTATCTATAAATAATATAGAAAACTTAGTATATTTATCTTTTATATATACTAGTATTTTAATAATATAACTTTAATATAGATATAAAATATAAATAAATTCTAATATAATATAACTTTAGTATATATTTAATACTACTTTTGTATATATATTATCTATAAATAATATAGAAGATTTAATATATTTAATTTTTATATATATTTATATTTCAATAATATAACTTTAATACAGACTTAAAATATAAACAAATTCCAGTATAATATAATTTAAATATATACTAAATACTATTATCTTAATAAATAATATAGAATAACTAATATTTCTATCTTTATATATATTTATATACTTTATTAGTATAGCTTCTATGCCTATTCGGCATATATTAAATATAGAATAGAGATTTATTATAATATAATATTTTATAGAGAAAAAACTTTCTTTAAATTATATATATATTATATATATACTAAGCCTATCTAAATACTATACTATAGCTAGCTTAGTTTCTAACCTAAACTAAGCTTTTCTTTAAGTAGACTTAGCTTCTAGAGTAGGCTAAGCTATAGCCTATCTAGATAGAATACTAAATTTAGTATAAAAGAAAACTCTTCTTATTCTAAGTCTTTTTATAATAAATACTTCTAATATAAGTATTGCCTAGAGTACTTCTGCAGATCTAATATTTTTATCCTGAAAAAGATAGAAAAACCAAATTATATAATTTATAAAATATATTATTCTATAATATTACTAAATATCTTAGAAAAAGTCTTAGAGACTATTATTATTATCTAGATTAGCTATCTAATAGAGAAGTATAAGCTTCTTCTATAGAACTATATAAAAAACTATAGAAAGTATTTTTATAAATATATTCTATATCTTTTATTTAAAAGAATTTATACTATCTAAAGATTATAAAAGCTAATTACCTTTCTATTTACTCTAGATAAAAAGATAATATTTAATAATATTAATTATAAGCAAGTATTATATAATCTCTATAAGTACTAGATTTTAATAGAGATAGTAAAATAGATTATTAGTTTTCTAAAGAATTATAAGATAATTATTATATTATTTAAAGGTACTATAGAGAAGTTTAATTTATAAATAGATATTTTTTAAAGATTTCTATTATCTCTAATTCTATACCTTTTTCTTAATACTAATCTAATTAATAATATTTAGAAGTAGTTTTCTATTACTATAATAGTTATAGACTATATTAATAATCTTTATTTTCTAATTTAGAATAGTTTTATAATCTAAAACTACTATATTTTTATATAGATATATTAACTAGTAAAGAAATAGAAATAGACCTATACTATCTAATTCTCTTCTAATAAATATAAGCTAATTTATCTTATTCTAAAGTATCTGAAATTTACCTATTTAATAGAATCTATTAGAGCTACTATATAAATTAAAAGTATTTAAATTAAACTAAAAATAACTATAAAATACCTTAAAGTCTATTTAGATAAATACCTAGATAATTCTAAGCAGGTCTCTAATATAAATACTAAAATAATAAAGCTATAAATAGCTCTTTTTTCTATTATTAATTCTATCTAAAAGATAAATATACTTTAATTCTATTATATATATATTATAGTTCTTTTATTCTAACTAATCTATATTTACTCTATATAATATATATAAGAGAGGCAAAGGTTTAAAAGACTTAAAAATAAGGTCTATTAAACTCTAGAGAAAATCTAATATTAAACTCTATATTAAATAATAGAAACCTTTTATATTATAAATTATATTATATTAGAAGTCTATCTATATATACCTCTATTAGTAATTACTCTAGCTTAGACTATAGAGAGTACTTGCCTCTATTTAATAATATTACTATTTAGATATATATTATACTAATTATAAAGTATTAAAGCAGTTTCTATATTAAAAATATATATAATCTCTTTTTAATAGCTTAAGTATATTATTATCTAGAGATTAGAATAGATAGATTTAGTCTTTTAAATAAAATAGATTCTGTTCTTTATTATATTATTCTAGTAAGTATCTCTAGATATATAATACTCTAGCTAATAAAAGAATAATATTAAGTTCTAATATATAGGTAGCTTTAGATAAAGACTTTAAGCTAAGAAAGGAAAAAAAAAATCTATCTATAGTTAAACTTTCTGATATTTATATATATAAGAGCTTTTTTTATTCTCTACTGCTTTTCTTTTAGAGAGTAGAGAATACTATAGTTTTAATAGAATTAAGGATATCAGATAATTCTGTTATATTATTCCTTTTTTTAGGTTAGTTTATTTTCAAATTAATAGTAGAATTATTGTCTTTTTTTTTGAAAGGTTTTTGTCCTTTTTTTAGTAATTAATCTAGTATTTAAGATTCTGTAAGAGTCTAGGTTTATTAGAAAACTTATTATAAAATTCTTTTAATTTTATAGGTAAGTTTTAAAAGTTTAAAATAGAATATTATATTAAGTCTTTATTATATTCTTTCTAGATAATATAATATTATAGATATCTATAGTATTATTAGATTATTATAATTTTATTAATCTTTTATTTTAATTTGCTATTAATCTTTTCCAGTAGAGGTTTATTATTTAGTTAATATAGGACTAGGTTATTAGAGGCCTTTTAGAGTCTATCTAATAGAAATATTAGGCAAATTTTTATAATATCTAGAAGTTTAAGCTTTTAAGTATTCTTTACTTACTAAAGAATCTTAAATAGTTTTTTTATTTAATTGCTAAATTTTCTTAATAGGTATTCTAATATCTAATTTGTTAGCTTTATAAAAACCTAATTATTAATTTTAAAATTAACTTTTTAGTAATATCTATTAGCCTGCTTTTTCTATTTATTTTAGACTTATTATATTAAAAATTAAATACTTTTCCAGATATCTTTTAGTTACTATATTTATTATTAAATATTCTTGTAATTTATTTATTCTAATATAATTAGATTCTGGTAAAGAGGTTTCTAATTAAATAATATCCGGGGTTTATATCTGCTTTTAATTATAAAGAAAGAGAGTCTAATAGATTTTTATATTAAAGTTACTATAGCAAAATCTATTATAAATAAAAATTCTAATTAGTTATTTTAATAGTAATTTATATAAGATTAAAGTCTTTATATTATATATTAATTTTATATTTTAATCTACCTATCTGTTTAGAAATAGATAGTTAAGAATAGTTTTAATTATATATTTAAGGCTAAACAGAATTTATTTTAGAAATTAGAGATAAATTAGGAATTTTAATTAGAGATAATAGTATCTAAAAGTCTTTTATAATAGTAAATATATTTTAAGAAAATTCTTATTATAATTTTTGCTATAGCAGTATTATAATAGAAAATAGAAATAGAATATTTATTAAAATAATCTATAACTATAAATATTATATTATATCTATACTTATCTCTTAGAAAAGATTGGAAATCTATTATAATATACTGCTAGAGTTACTCTAGAATAGGTAAAGATTATAGTAATTCTAAAGAAAAATCTCTAGAATTCTTAGTTTAATAATATATCTAGTAGTTTAAGATATATTATTTAATAAAACTTTATATTTAGAATTAGTAATAATAGAATTTTAAAAAAGCTAAAATCTTTTTTTTTTTAGAATAAGTAATAAAGATTTGGTAATAAACTTTATTAAGAAGTTAAGTATATAGATTATTTATATTAAGTATTATTAACTATTTATAATAAAATAATAATCTATATTCTATTTTCTATAAGGATTTTTTTTGTTTACTTCTTTTTAGAAAAAGCTTAGCTCCAGATTCTTATAGTTTTTTTTAAAGATTTAGTCTACTAGCTAGAGCTTCTTAATAAAAATTAAAGATAATATAATTTTCTTTTCTATTAATTTTTATTAAATCTGTTTATCTAGTACCTTTGAATTTAATAAATATTAAATCTAATACTTCTGTATCTATTAGTATTATTAGAAGACTTTATTTTTTTTATAGAATAATATATCTATTAAAATATTTAGTTTTCCAGATTAATATTAGATTAAAAACTAGTAATAGAAGAGAAACTCTATTTAAGTAGTTTATTAGAAGTTAAAAACCTTTATAGTTATAAAATATTTTAAGAATTAGTAATTAATTAGAATATTAAAAAATCTATTTATCTATAGATTAATAAGTTCTACTTATTATTTTTTTAATATTTAAATAATAGCTAGTAGCTTCTTATTATAGATTAGATAGTTAATAGATACTATAGTTTTTAAGAAATATATAACTAGATATTATAGGTTCTGTTTAGTATTCTATTAAGTAAGTATAGTAGCTATTACTTTATTAAAGATATTAATTTTTATATAGATTGCTTTTGCTAGATTATAGTAGTATAATATTAATATAAACTATAGATATTATTTTAGAATTTTAAAGGCTTTCTTATATATCTGATTAAAATTAAAGGGCTAATTTTCCTTAATAAGGTTAATTAATAGATAAGTAATCTAGCTATATTTCTTAATAAATCTCTAATAGAAATTACAGAATTCTAAAAAAAAAATATATTATATAAATAATCTTAGACTCTTTTTAATTATAAATAATAGTGATTTTTTATAAATTAATTTATATATCTTTAGTTTCTATAATAAATTCTAAATATTTAGTCTAAGTAATATAGAATTTATATTTTTTAATATCTGTCTAGAGTTCTATTTTTCAAAGTCTAGAAAGAATCTTTTTGATTTATAATTTATATTCTTGTTTATTATTAGAATAGATAAATATATTATTTAGATATATACTAATATAGTTATCTAATAAATTAAAAAAAAGATTATTTATATATTACTAAAATATAATAGGTCTATTAATAAGTCTAAATAAAAGAATATAGTATTTATATATTTTATATTAGATTCTAAAAATAGTTAAAGCCTCAGAATTAGAATATATCCAGATCTAGTAGAAAGTTTATTATATATTTAGTTTTATAAAGATTTTAGCTTATTCTACTTAAATAAGAGTTTTGTTAATTAAGGAAAAAAAATATTAATCTTTCTTAATAATAGAATTTAGTTTTCTATAGTTAATATAAAAATAAAATCCTTTATTTATCTTCTTTATAAACAAGATAGATAAAGCAAAGAATTTTTAGCTAATCTTAATAAAATCTTTTCTAAAGTTATTTACTAGATATACTTTTAGAACCTGTAGTTCTTCCAAAAATTATTTATAGAAAGATTAATATTTAAGAAAATTTCTTTTTTAAGCTGGATCTTATAATTATATAGTTAATAGAATAGTAATTTATTTAAGGCTTCCTTAAAAAAAATATTGGTATATTCTTAGTAAATAAAAAAAAATTATTTTTAGATTAATTTTAGTAATTTAGGTTTTTTAATTCTGGTAGATATCTTTTACTTAATTAATTTATCAATTTTATATATACTAATAATAAATATTTCTATTTTTTTTTATAAGATATTTGATAAAATTCTGCAGTTCCAATTATAATAATATTAAGACTTTAGATATAATTTAATAGAGAAGGAAAGGATTTCCAAAAGGTTTTTTCTAATAATTTAGGTTTCTTTTTTAGTTTATACTATATCTTAGTAAGAGCTATTTAGGTATTTATCTATTTCTTTTAAGAGAGTTAATATTATAATAATTCTTCTTATTATAAGATATAAATTTATTTTTTTATTAGCTGGTTTTGGCAGGTTATATCCTGCTAATATATAGGATTAAAAAATAGTTAAATTAAGTTTTCCTTTTAAAGCTATTAATTTCTAGTAGAAATAATTACTTTTAGAATTGCTTTTTAGCTAAATTAATTATTAATTCTTTATATTTAGGAAAATAGATTCTTTCTTTATTTATTTTCTTTCAAGAATTAAATTATAGTAGCTAAGGTTAATAATAATTATTAAGAGATTTTAGTAATATTATTTATTAATTTTTAAATATATAATTAAGATATAAATTATCTATTCTCTTATTTTTTTATTATAGCTATTAATATTATAAGGAGTATTTATAGATTCTAAAAAGATATTAAAATATTAAATAATTAAGGAAATTAGAATATAATTTATAAAATATAGTCTATTTGCTCTGAAATCTAGAAGAATAGAAAGCTTTATACTATATCTATTCTTATATACTATATTAGTCTTTATAAGATAGTAATCTCTAAGAAGGTAGTTTAAATTAATTTCTATTAGTTCTAAGTTATTTCTTAGATAAGAGACTTAATCTAGAGGTTGATTTTTTTTAATTTTTGTTTATTATTCTTCTGTTCTGAATTTATAGTATATATCTCTATAGTAGGCTTTTTTAAAAAATAATTAGCTATTAAATATCCCTTTGCTTTATAATAGAAATATTTATCTTTTTTTATAAAAATCTTATAGTTAGAAGTTATAGTTTCCTTTTTTTTAGAAGTTTAATTACTAATAACAGATTTTAAAAAAGTATTCTAAAAAATAGTTCTAGTTATAGAGATTCTGTTTTAATTAGATATATAGGTTTTTTTATTATTTATCTATATTATATAGAAGGCTTAGTAATATATAATAGTATAATTATTAAAAATACTAGTCTTATAGTATTTACTAATAATTATAGTTCTAAGAGTAGAAATAATTTTATTATATATTTTAAACTTATAGTTATTAAGGTTAATATTAGTTTTATTAATTAATCTTATAAATTCTATCAAAAAATTATAATATTTCTGATAAGACTTTATTTGCAGTAGTATAAATTATTACTTTGCATTCTATTAATAGTTTAGATTATAGAATATAGCTTAAAAATAGTTAAAGATCTCTTTAGTTATTTTATAGAAATATTTAGATTCTTTATAGAATCTAGATATAGTATAGGCTATAATCTTTCTATTTAGTTAGCTTTAGATATAGATAATATAGAAAGGTTTACTTTTATAATAGTTAGTATTAATTTTTAACTTATTTTTTAATTTAAGCAAGCTAGTTTTTAAACTTTGGATCCTTTCTATTAGTAAGAAGAAATAGGTTAGGTAATTTAATTAATTATTTTGTTTATTTATTTATTAGTTCTGGGGTTTTTCTATAATAATAGAAGGTATATTTAGCTATAATATTTTTATATTTATTATATTTAAATAAAAGATCTTAAACCTATATCTTTAATTTATTATTCTAGATTTTTAGTTCTTTAAATTTTTAAGTAAGTTTTAGATTATATTTATATCTATAAGGGTTTTAGAGCTTATTCTATTTTAATTCTTAGATTCTTTTTTTAAGATATTTTATAGTAGCTCTGTAGTTTTTCTATATTTTAAAAGGTTTCTTATAATATAGTAGTATAAATTTAGAGAATAAAATAAAATAAAGAATATCTTTTACTTTAGAAATAAAGAAATAGTAATATCTATTATTCTTGTATTTATTATAGATATTCTCTTCTTTTTAAAATCTATTAGAGATTTCAGGTTCTTTAATAGTTTTTACTATCTTAATAATAGCTTTAGATTTTAGATTAAAAAAGATTTAATATTCTGGATAATATATAATAATATATCTAAACCAGGGGAAAAGAATAATAAAAATAGTAGAATTAAGTTTAAAGTAAATATAATATTTTAGCTAATAAAAAAATAATATTAAATTCTAATATACAGGTAGCTTTAAACAAAAACTTCAAATTAAAAAAGAAAGAAGAAAAATCTATCTATAGCTAAGCTTTCTAATATTTATATATACAAGAACTTTTTTTGTTCTCTACTGCTTCCCCTTTAGAGAGTAGAGAATACTATAGTTTTAGCAGAATTAAGGGTATTAGATAATTTTATTACAACTATAACTAATATTAGAAATAAATAGAATATAATAAATAAATAGAATATAATAAATAAATAGAAAGAAAGTATTTTAAAACTTATTTATATTAATATATATAATTAAATATTAGAGTCTAAGAATAGATATATCTATTTTCTAATAATTATAGATAACTACTTAAAAAAAATATAGATATTTCTAATAAAAGCTAAATCTAATACTACTTCTATTCTAAACTAATAGAAAAGGAAAGTAAAGACTATTATAGGTCTTAAAATACTTAGTATATAATTAGATAATATATTAAAACTTAAAAATATTTTTAAGATCTAAAAGAAAGAATTTAGTATTTACTATAAACTAATACTTCTATATATATTAATCTAGAACAAAGTTATTAAATAAATATATTAGACTATTTAAAAAGAAACAAGAGCTTTACTTAAAGATTTAAATATTTAGATTAAGCTATAGATAGAAGTAGTAGAGACTAATATATATATTAGAAATAAAGTATTAAATAAACTAATAATTAATAGAGTTTAGATAATTTCAAAAAAAGCCTTTATTAAAATTAAACTATTAATTAACTATTTTAGAGTATAGAAATATTAAATAGTATTATATATAAATCCAGAATTATTACTATAAGATATAAAAAAATAAACTAATAGACTAGAATAGAATCTGTATTTTTATTAGATATATTAAAGAGATAGATAAGTAATAGAAAGTCTAAATACTAGATATAAAAAAGACTATTAAAACTTATTAAGCTAAATTCTTTAAGAAATAACTAGAAGATCTAGATCTTAGAATTTCTTAGAAATTAGTACTAAATTTAATATAAATAAAAAATTTAAAAGAATAACTAGCTTATTAACTAAATATCTTATCTAAATTAATAATAAAATTCAACAAGCCTTTAGAAGAAAAAAAAAAGATAATATTAATAATTAAAAGAAGATTAGTAATCTTAAGAAAATCTTCTTTAGAACTATTAATCTCTAGAATATATATAAAGTTCTAATAGAATCTCTATTTAAATTAAATAAATAAGAATTATCTTATATAGAGATACTACTAATAATAAAGTAAAAGAAGAAGAAATATAAATTATTAAAAGAAAAGCAAAATACAAAATTTTATAAAGCTATACTTATACCGGGCTGTAGCTCAGCCTACCCCAGGACGAGCTCAGCCTACCCCAGGGGCTAAAATACTCAAGTATTTGAAACCTCAATGCACCCCAAGGGTTTTTGATTTTTCCTACCCTAATTAGGTATAGTAAAATTATATAATAAATACTATAAAATAATATGTATTTAATTATGTAATATATATA